>NQVE01000097.1:7290000-7860000 GCA_003260385.1 Cuscuta australis | reverse complement strand
TGGATTGGACAATAAGACACTTAGGTTGAACCACATTAAAAGATTGAATTCAATCCATTAGTTAGTTCAACTCAAGAACTTATATACTGATTATTTTTCCTCACACTTTTCCGTGTGGGATACTCTTAACACATCTATTCCCCCTCCTGTTAAGGGAGCCATTATGGCAGATGTAACCCTTCCCTTTCTACATTATTAAATCAATAATATATATATATATATATACATACATATATATATATATATATATATATATATATGAGTATATGTGGGTGTATGTGTGCAAAAGCAACAAGAGAAAAATACATACTCTAAGATAATGTAGTTTACAAACATAAAACCCAAATCAGCATAGAATGATAAATCAACTTGGCTGAACTGCTGTATTTCTATAATATCAGAAAAAAGACCATACCATTTGTTTCTTTATGAGTTTATCTCTTTCACCCTCAGACATTTCACCTACTTTCAGTATTGAACTCTCCAATACTGCTGATCCCTTCTCCCTCCCAGTGTTCTTACTGCAGTGCAATGCCATGCAAACGGAGAAGATTTGCACAAAATGATTCTTAACTATAGCAGAAAGAGGCAGATTAATTATCTGCAGGAAAGAAAAAGAACAGCATGATGCCACACAAACAAAAAAATGTGTACAAAAGGCCAACAAAATATACAATTGAAAATTCACAAGTGGTATAATTATTGTGATTGTGGAGAAATTCACACCATTGCTTCGAGAAATTCACAGTTTTTCATCATCATCAAGATTCAATAAATCATAACTCTGCTCCCAGCCAAAGTTAGAACGTCCAGTGACCGGTGGAGTGGCTGTATAAACTAATAAACATTCTGGGAGCAGCAATGTGATTTACTAAATCTCAGAGTTATGATGTAAAATCATGACTTTCTCGGAGAAATTGTGAGAATTTTAATTGTCAATTAACGCTTCCATTGTAAAAGAAAGCAAATTACTTCACAATTCAATAGTTATCAAGAACATCTATTCTAAATTTCCCTCATATCTTTAACAATAAGAATGATGCCAATCTTTCTGTTGAGCCCTTCTCACTCCCCTCAATAAAATATTGAGTTATTCAGGAAAATCAATGAAAAAAATTAAAGTTGCCTCTTACCTGTGCAATCCAATTCAAATTGAAGACATCCCCATGTATAATCAAAGCTGGAAGAAGCCAATTGCAGCAATAATGAATGAAAGTAGTGGGCTCTGCATCCAAAACAAAGAGACCCCTTGCCTGAAGTAGACAGTAAGTTTACTAACCGATCATCTACAAGCATTTAAAACACAAAACACAAGAAAAGTAAACATAATACCTCAATAAGTGCAGCTAAGCTTACACCACAAGCAACCCAGCAGAAGAGAATCTGCCCCATTAGTTCCTCCAAATACTGCCAAAGGTCAAATTAACTCCATCAATAAAAATATTACAGCATTACAAAGAATACCAAAAGCATAGTTTTTTATCACCTTTGCCCTGGAAGTATAGTGTAAGTGCTTCGACAAACTATCAAGCACAGAACTGACAAGTTCCCTGAAACAAGAGCACATTGCTTACTATAAAGTACTCCCTCCTCCCAAAAAGAATTACCCATTTACTATTACGGTCTCTGGATAACTCTTATTTGTTTGTGTTTTCATTGATCATTTGATAAAATAAAATATTCTTGTCACCTCTTGTTTTGTAGAGTTTTCGATGTTGTTTTTAAATATAAATTTTTTTATTTTGTATTTCTCTACCAATTTGTAAATAAAATCATTTTAAAAGTCACGGGGTTTTGCACGTTGATCGAAATGGGTAAAACATTATGGGACGGAGGGAGTGTAAAGGAAAATCCAACTAGTGAATTAGATAAGAATCACATTACCTTTGAGAAGGATTTGTAGCAGCAATCACGCATATCGCAAAAACAGCCTGCATTGTGTGAATCAGACAGCATTAAAGGTCAACACAATCAACAGGGATGTGGATAAAGGTGGGATGGAGGTGGTGGTGATGATGACGCATTGTATAGATAAGACTAGGAAGCTGTGCCTAGCCACTAAGCACCCGCAATCCTAGCCCAAAGCAAAAGGTGGTTCTTTAGGCACAACCAAGGCACCCGCTAGGCATTCAGGTTCAGGAAATCTTAGGTGTCTTTAGTTAGCCATTGGTATGGCGACAACCATTTTCTACAACCATGTGAAACATCTAATCTAAAAGATGCATCAGCCAGAAAGAACAGTTCTTAGATATTGGCTGATATGGGCAACCACTATCAAGGCAGGCAAACACATCATGGTCTCCTGGTTTTCATATTCTCCATAAAATCGGCATGAAATAGGTGTTCATCATGCAATCCTCACAACCAACCTTAGCATGTTCCTCCAGTTCTTCATATAAGATTTCATGCTCCAAGTGGGCAACATTGTTGATCTCAAAAGATGGCATGTTTTTACAATGTCCAGGGCACATGTATTCTATCAGTCCATGTGGGCCAAAACACATTTTTTAATTATCCCTCTCAATGGTAATTAGTTAGATCTGTTGTCTGGGGCCTAACAAAAAAGTAAAAGTAACTTACACCAACACTCTATCCTCCTTTCCAAGTGCCAAAAAGTAACTCTGACAGAGGGAGTAAGAATGAGTCTATTAAAGGCAGGTGGAAACATTAACTTACCTCCAGCTCTATTGTCTCACTCTGTAGTGCAATATGCATCAAAGTAAGAATCACTGTTTCTAGGATTGGGCAAGGCTGAGGACCTTCATCCAGAACCTCACTGGAAGTCACTAGTCTCTCTCTAGTGCAAATGACAACCTTCAAGCCAAAATTTGAACTACAACAGGAAATTGGATGAAGAAGAGAAATTAAAAGTATAGAATACTAAAAAGTTTCAAGATGTTGCACAAAAAAAGAAAGGAAATCATTATTTATCAACAAAGGATCACAAACAGTATCACAAGTCACAAGATATATAGTAGCAAGATTACGTACTTACAAGTTACAGTACTACGATAGTTTAAGGAGTAATTCATACCTAAATATATCAATACACAAGACTAAGAAAACTGAATCAATAAAAAACATGCAACGGGGGAATGTGTGTGTGTGTAGGGGCCGGTTCACGTGAGAATGCACCTTGGTGAAAGAAATAAGAATAAAATCTCTACCCTTTGGATCTGATGCATCGTGCGGCTCAGATTGCATCGTGCGCTCAGATTTTGAGATAGCGCATTTTCAAAGAATTTTGGTATATTTCGACATGACACATTTTCAAACCATTTTGGTGCACCTAATTTTGATGCAATCCTGATCCTTAGATCTCACAATCTAAAGCACCAGATTCATTCTTAATTCTTTCATAAGATCGCATTCTCACCAGAATCAAAATCTATATATATATATATATATATATATATATATATATATATATATATATATATATTTATTTATTTATTTATTTATTTATTTATTTATATTTATATATTTATATATATAAGAATCGAAATTCGTGATATTTATGTCTTGGGTACATAGACCATAGTGTCAATCATGCAAGTCCTAAACTGATAGTTTTATTACTTTACCTTTGAGGTCCTTGATTTATGGATAAGAGGATAACATATCTTTTGAATCCAGCATGTACAAACCAGCTTCTTTTGTATATCTTTTGTGGAGTTTTATAGTTGTAAAACTTGAAAGATAACTTAGCTATCGATCTAAAAATATCATGAAACTTGAATCTTTTTCGGTGTTGTTATTTCACCACCTTTAATACGCCTTGAGTACTATGTTGGATATGTTTACTTTATGGTGCAGTTTTGTTGTTTTGTGCATATTTGAAAACTTTAAGTGCACACAATAAAGCTGAAACTTCAAAGATAATTAAATCTGTTATTTATCTCACATTATTGGGTTATGGGACCATAGTCTAATTTATTATAAAGTCTGGCAAGCATTCACATCTTGAGGATTCCTTTTGGTAGTTCTTGTGGACAATCGCTCATATAGAAACATAGAATGGACTCTTTTCGAACATCCAATCAGACGAATTGCCCAAAATAGGTGAGGACTACTACGGGAAATATTTTCAGAACAGTGGGTGCCTGAAGTTACGTTTTGTATAAGTGAATAGCCCATATCCGGATAAATTTGCAACATAAGAACGGACCATTTGATGAAATTTCTCTCATTAAAGCTAAGAAACCGCTAGATAAATGCATAAAAGACTAGTGCCCAAACATCCAGCAAAGAATAACAATCAAGCACAAATAAATTGACAAGAACCAAAGAACCAGAACACACCAAAAGACTGTTTTGGGGCTCACAGTGTTGCTTGGAATTAATCTAAACCTCTTTACAGGAAGTAGACTCAGATTTATATCTGAGAGCCATCCCCCCCCCCATTTCACTTACACAATTAAATAGAAAGTGAACTACAACAGCAGAAAAAGACCCATAAAAACATAGAGACTATTGTCTCTGGCATTTCATAGTTTTGATGCCTCTTCATAATACTGTACATTTTACTGGCAATGCATGTAAAAAGAAAATATCATAAGGCAAAGCAGTAATGAAAAGAAATACAATCACACCAGAACAGCTAAGAAATTTATCTCCAAACAAGGCTAGCTCAGACAGCCAAACTTTTCGGTGCTCCATTCGAAAAATTGATGGTTCCTACCCCCCCCCCCCTCACCAATTGGCTACAGTGTCACTGTAGCCAATCGGCAAAGGGGAGGTCTTTTGAACGGAGCACCGTAGATTCCCCGGGTCATGCTATGACATTGAAGTCCGATGTCACATGAACCGGTCCCAATGAAAGATGTTAAAAGGAGTATTAAATATTACATTGGGTAGAACCGTACCACATGTCCTGGAAAAGATCCAAATGGCCATCCCAGGTTTGGAAAAGGATGCCAACTCGTTTGGCGAGGAAACACCGAACTCGATAATCATTATCATGAAGCATAACCAACAACTTTTCGATCAAGGACTGCACACGTTTACAATGAGAATCATCTCGCAAAAATGTTATGCTACATTAGATCAGCAATTATACTGTAAGGCCCTTTTTGGTCCGTTTTCTAGTTTCGGATTGGAATCAGCAATGGGGTTTAAGATGGCCTCGGGTTGGGCCTCATAGAAGATATCAAGTGTTTGGTTTGTATTTTGGAATCAAACTGGGATATTTGATCTCCTCCGTGTCTGCAATAGGAAACACCTCGAATCTTCTTCTTACAATCTGTCCATCAGCCTTCCTCTAATCTTTGGCATGTTGTAATGACCTGATCCATGTAAATGGCCTCAGATAGCATTTTGAACTTCAAATGGGATGACAAAGATGTTTCTAAAAATTTCTTTATTTTTGCGGTGTTGAGGATTGAATGCCATCAGAAGAGAATCTTAAAGCACCGTGAACTCAGCTGATTATTCAAAACTGGAGTGATCCGGAATAGGGATTCAATCGGAAAAAGAGAACAAGTATTGCTGTTAAGTTGATCAGCAATGGAATGCAAAGGAAAATTTTTGTGTAGAAGAAGGGAGTAACCCAGAATGGGGAATCAAAACTAATACGGCTGGGGACAAGTGGTATCAAAACTGAGACCTAACGGGTTAATAGAATGGGAGTTCCAAAGAATAACAAACCAAACAACAAGTATTTGTATTGGATTCTGATGTACCAATGCCGAGCAAAACCAAACAGGGCCTAAAAGATAAAAGGAAAGCAAGTAGTACTTCCACTACTTCAGTAACATAAACTTGATTAAAAAATAACCTGCCCAACTTGAGGATCTAACAATATGAAATAGAAAATGCAGTCAATTTGCTTAGTCCGGCCACTCCAGTTGAACGCATCATTTTCTGCCATTTTGCAAACCAACTCCTGAAGAGAGATTATGCCCTGCAAGCCCAAATAGAGAATATTATATGGGTGCATATGCACGTTATATACCACTTACTCTTGGCACTACCAACAACAACCAGAGTCCTTTGACTCACATTTCTTGATAGTTACATAAACTAATGTTATGACTTGTGAGAAAAAACAAGATATTATACTAAAGTTCTTGTTTTGGATGCAATTCATCTTTCTCAAGTTTTCATTACCATTCAGGTTGATAGAATTTAGGATGGGGTAGTGAAAACTGGATTGAGCAATAAGACACTTGGGTTGAACCACATTAAAAGATTGAATCCAATCAATTAGTTCGTTCAACTCAAGATCTTATATATCAATTATTCTACTCTTGGACTTCCGATGTGGGATGCACTCTAACACTCCCCCTCAAGTTGACAACCAGGCCATTTTGAATCTAACCGGTTGACCACTTGCAAATGAACTCTCATTCCCTTGACTTTTTTTTTGTTTGAGCGGCAACACCTAAAGGACCACGAGCCGTTGGGTATGAACTTCTAGACGAGCAACCGTGTTAAACGGGCCATAGTCCGTGGTTACATACTCCATACGGACAACTGGCTAAAGACTAACGGGCTGCTGGGAATGAACTTCTAGACGAACACCTTGACAAACGAGGTGGCCAAAACCTCCTCCGATACCATGATAGAATTTAGGATGGGGTAGTGATAACTGGATTGGGCAATAAGACACTTGGGCTGAACCACATTAAAAGATTGAATCCAAACGATTAGTTAGTTCAACTCAAGATCTTATATATCAATTATTTTACTCTTGGACTTCCGATGGGGGATGCACTCTAACACAGGTATTCACTTGTAAAGAGGTAGTGACAAGTCTGTTTCCCAATTTGTTCCTGTTGTGAGGTTCAATCACTTCCTCCCTGAATTTAATGAATTCCGGTTTTTGGTGCTAACCTAACTCCTGGGTCTTAAAACATTGATATCTATATACGGAGTATTAATAATCCATGTAAATGCTAGATATATTGAAGGTATTTAAGTATCTAAATTTCCCCTTCTACACTCATGTATGTTGTGTACCATGCTTGAAAACCCCCCAATGCTCTAATATCCCTTCTTACAACTTCTAGCCAAGTCATATCCGGCACATCATAACTTCTTTTTTATGTCTCCAACAGCGTACTCTCAGTGCTAGAGAAATAGAAAGAAAAAATTAAAAAGAAACAAATTTTTGAGCACATGTGGAACTGGGAAATGGAAGATTCCATCTTTTTTTGATGAATAAAGATCTAGAAGGATTTTCCAAAATGACTATTTTCAGAAACCGGAAATTTATGTTCAACCCACTTATCTATTGCGACAGTGCCCACACTCGTGCTTGAAAATGCTAGTGACCATTCCACAATACTTAATAACATGATTCAATTGAGATTCATGCAATACATACTCTGATTATTGTTCCGGAACGGTTCGTTAAAAAATGTTTATCGTTAAGCTTGACTTTCATTTTAAATCATGTTATGACACAGCAGATACATCTGTTAGTATCTTCCATGCTACAAAATAGTTCTATCAATTATATAATCCAAGAAAAGAGAAATAATCAAACTATAATATAGGTCGCCTAGTGTCATTTTTTAGTGACAAATGTTTATCCAGCATACCTGTTCTGGTACCTTCTTCCTTATATTTGAAGCATCATTGTTATCTTTTGTGACATTATCCAAAGACAACAGACTGCACAGTAAGGTGCAGGTAGAAGCGAGTATATGCAAGGTTGGCAATTTAAGCTCTGCCTGCATGTCTACAATAGTATTCATTGAGGCAACCTGTGGGGGTAATAAAAAAAGAGTACTCCACATAAATAGAAAGCAAAATGTCATCCTTTTTTTACAAACTATAACCTGTACAAATGAACCACTACCAAATCTAAGAACATCCTGGATGAAGACCAATGACCATGCAGACAAAGACTGTGAATAATCTTCTCCTGCACCTAAAAAATATAACCAGTATTACAGCACCATGTACTTATTTTTCTTGGGAAAACAAAACTCTTAGCTGAGGAACAATGTACCTTTGGATCAGTTTCTTTCTGCATTAGAGCATATATGTTATCCCAAGTAGAAACAGGTAAAATCAAGAAAAAGTTTGAAATGATTGAAATGATTTCCATCCTTTGACATACTGATGAGACAATCTTTCCCATCACGGCTTTCCCATCAAAAGTAACAATGTCTGCATCCTTAGAACTCGTATCCATATCCAACTCCAAGTCAATGAATACACTCTTAGTACTAGTCATTGGGCAGGAATCATGTGGAGAACCAGAGTCAGTAATGCCAACACCAGGATGGTCTGAGAGAGAAAATGGGTTTCTTGCACTATTACAACATCCGTCATACAGTTTAACCAGGGTCTTCAGAAGTCTCTCAATAGATTGAACAATGGAAATTTGTACAGTATCCAAGCCATTTCTGTCATTGTGCTCCCCAAACAGTGGAGAGTGAAAAAAACAACGAAATGATACTATAATGGTTTGTGTGTTGTTGAAAAAGGTGTTTGATCCCAAATTACAAGAAATCATGTCATCGTATGTTTTCTCCACAATAAGTATAGCATGATCCAAAAAAGTCAGCAAGTATGTCCCTAGATTGGAGAGGAATGTCAAATTTTTGCTCATCCTGCAAGAAGCAAGGAGCAAATTGTTATAATGCAGGTACATAGTCACCATGGGATTGAATCAACAATTGTTTGTATGCCAAAATGAGCACAATAAAACAACAACAACAACCCAGTTAAATCCCACAAGAGTAGAGTCTGGGGAGGGTGTGTGTACGCAAACCTTACCCCTACTCGAAAGTAAAGAGGCTGTTTCCAAAGAGACCCCCGGCTCAACATCGAAAGTTGCATTGCCAGACTCGAATGAGCCCAGTATTGTACCACAAAGGTGCGTCTAAGTTTAAATATACCACTTAGGAATACAAACAGTAACTCACAATTCACAAAAAAGGTGACCTGTAGAGGATGCAAAACGAGCATAACACTTTTGCAGAAGCATGAAAAAAATATATACCCAAATATCCCATATATGTGCCATACACAAGAATTTAACTCACAAGTCACAAGGAGGATCATGCTTACGTAAAACTTTAGAATATGCAAAATGAAAATAAATGGGAAATCAAAAAAGAATAAAAGAGTTAGATGGAAATTATGGGAATCAACATAGAAGAGATCACAGTTGTGCTTTGTAGAAAAGAGATACTCCCTCAGTCTCAAATTAACTTTGACCGGGCATGGTTATTGTGAAAGGAGAAATTGTGATTGAAGAGAGAAAAAATTATGTGAACCATACAAATTCTTTCCTTAAAAAGAAAGTGAAACCATTTTTGGTACCATGAATTTCTAGGCAAAGAAACCAAGATAGGTGATAAGCAAGAAGTAGTGCACCTAAGGTTCCACAAGGGAGAAAGCAAAATGTGACACTTATTGACCCATGTAATAAAAACTCTAATAAGATCTAAGAATGGGCACACCATGTAATATGAGTTGTACAAGATTTTTAAAAAAATACACATTAAAATAGTAGGATAGTCGGAAACTTTAGAAACCATCCAGAAATATAAGATTCAATAGCAGAACAGACCCTGTAATATATGAGTTGTGCATGAAATTAGATAAAAGGGCACAAAACAAGATGACATCTGGAAGAAGCATCATTTCAATCTCAATTTTCTCCATCGCTTCCAAGAAATGTTTTTGCATTTTGTGACATAGTGGATCTCTAATTTGTCGTGGAAGGCGAATACTTGGGAAGAAATGGGATTGAATGTCCTGAAATTTTTTTCAGAACAACAGTAAATAAAGCTAAAGCACAACAGAAAATATGCATATCAAATTATCAATAGAAGCGAATGAAAGAAGTAAATGGTATGTTTTCACCTTAAAAGCAGATTCATCGCTAAGTTTTGCAAGGGATTCAACAGAGCACTCAAAAAACTCATGTAGACTCACATCTTCAAACTCTTGAACCTGCCAGTTTTAGAAGGTCACTATCCAAGCCAAATTATTGATCATCACTCTAGAAAAGAAAGAACATATACAGAAGAATACCTTCGTCATAGCATCCATGGCCTCAGGAATATAGTGGAACGGAGAAAACCCACCTTTCCCTGGCAAAGCAGAATAACCAGTACATAGTGCAAATACAGCAGCAGGAAACATGGCCACTAATTGCCCATTCAGCGTAACAGATTCCTATGTAAAAACAAAGAGTGGATACAATATCAAAATAATAATAATACGCCAAGTAACATCAAAGAAATTGATCTATACCCATCGTTGGCATAGTATATGATAGGTATATGTTGATTAAGCTAGGAGTATTTGGAGATTCTTAAAACAAAGGGTAGCATCAGTTGGACACAGAGCTAGCACTGAACAAGTGCAAGGTAAGCACTTGCAAAGGGCCTCGGTCCAAACGTAATTAAGTGTAACCTAATTGAAAAACCAGGTCAATACTCCCAAAAATATCTCATATTACAATAATAAACCTAATTTTCATAATTACTCCATGAATGTAAACTTTTTTATGTCCATCACTCCCCGACCATCCTAAGTCATAACTCTAGTTTTTTTTTGCTTATGTTGAGTTAGGTCATGAAGTGACAATGCAAATATTTAGAAATGCAGGTTTTTCTTATCTGGATCTAAATTAGATAAGTAAGACTAAAGTTAGAACTTCCGGGGGATTCGCGAGTGATGACGTAAAAAGATTTGTGTTCCTGTAGTAGCTGCATGAATTTGAAATCTAGACGTATCTGTAAAATGTCATAGTTCTAGGAGTAAATTCATGAACTTTTCCTTAAGCTATCTTCAGAATTTCAAATTAACTTGTTGTCTTTTGGTTCGGTTATATCGCCTCTTCATAATTCTTGTGTCCATCTCTTAATCTTTCGATAATCTTCATTATATGATACCTCCTCTGTCCCAAAATAAGTCTAATTCACTATTCACCAGGTCATTTTTTATTCACTTTCTTAGCCTATTTTCGTAGTGATATTCTACTAGGTTGGTTGTTGTTGTATCTTAGTTAAGTGAGATGTGTGTTTCTAATTTAACCAAATGTCTAGACTTATCTATTTTCTTCTATTACTGTTTTTACCCCACCCAAGCCAGTGAGCAACCCCCCCCCCCACGACGATGTCTCAATTGCTCCCTACGTGAGAGTGCGACGAAAGGTGTTGCAATGGACAAAGCCTTCAGTTGGGGATTATTGCCTTCAACATAGGGCAGCAACGAACAAAGAGTGTGACTCGTGTCAGCAATATCTAAAGTGCATGAGCAAAAGGACGCGACCTTGACCGGCTACGTTTCTCCTCCTCACCAAGGCTGGCGACCACTAATATCATTACAACATGCTTTGATCTTCCTCATAAAGAAGCAATAGTTTCTTTTTACTATTTTTGGTCAATGTAATTAAAAAAATTGATGACGATCCGTTCTGAGCAAAAAGCATTCATTTCTACAATTGCCAAGTCTGTCAAGAATACATCCAACTCTACTTTCTTGTTGAGGAATCATTAATCAAAATTTATATAGATACACGGGAAACTAAATTAGAGTTAACTGTGTGTTATGAGTGCAACAGTATCAAAAAAGTGTAATAGTCAATACCTTAGAGTACAGCAACACCAAAACAGCTCTTAGAAGAGTCTGTCTGAGATACAAAGCATCCTTAAGGTCACTCTACACAGATTTACAGAGGAAAAAAGTCAAAAATCAAACAAACGATATGTACTTTTCCCAAACTATATTCAGTAAAAGCTGGTGCTCCCCGGAAAAATGAGGAATGATTTTTTTAGCTAGCAAGCATATGCACTAAACATTAAGAATGCATAACAACATCATCACCACATAATATAGTTGTGCTAGAAATCTAATGCACCAGTAGCTAAGCCTAAAAAACCTAACCACCTGGATATAAATCCCCAGTAAGCATCAACTTATAAAAAAAGAAAAGCATACAACGCCTCATATTTGAGAGAAAAACTTCGATGAGCACCCCAAGGCCCCAAAACCCTTTAAGGCATCAAAACACAGTGTGTGCATGGAAGAAAAAGACATTATGTATATGAGCTTTTGTATTTCAATCATCGAAGTCACAATAAATAAATAAGTTTCCCACAGAAGAGTTGCATTTCCAAACTTGTACAGATGTACCACAAAACTGTTAGAAACATCCAAGTGAAAGGCATTGATATTAGGATTAGGATAACTCACATGAGATCCGCTCCGCGAAAAATAACATGAAATGAAGTATAAAACAGATCTGGAAAAAAAAGAAGCAAGAATTAAAGAAAAGAGCCTATCTGCAAGGATGTATTTCCAAACAGATGCTTTAATATGTGGGTTACATTACTACGAAGGGGAAAGGTAAGTGTAACATTAACAATAACAAAATATATACAAATACAAACAGACAGAATAGTATAATACGTAGTAAATATTACTATTTCAATAAGCACGGCACAACCGATTTGGAAATTTTAATATAGCATGGAAATGATGTGCAAAAACACCATAATCCAAATAATTAAGTATACCACTGAAATGAGAAAAAAAGAGTATAGCTGTTATGTAAAAAAACAAAATAACTCACGTTGATGGCAAGCATTTAAATACTCTAAGATCCCATAAATCTTGGGGCACTATGAATTCATTCATTGTATCCTGATACATGAAGTCAAGAGGTTAGAAACAGCCTAAAATAAATCTTAAAAGAATAAATAGACAGTAAATCAACAAAGTGACTGTACTCTGAGAATTATGTTTCCAAGTAGCAGCAGTGCAGCATCCACCTGCATATCCCACTCACCCTCCAAGTGTTAGAAAGAAATGTTCAATATAAGAAAAGGTTCTGTAACAAGCTACAACAGAAGTGCATGAGGTGAAACATAAATTATTAAATTCTCCAAACACAAAAAATGAGCATCTGTGATTGACACTCCTTATCAATAAGTGAGATCCAACTCCATAACCAGCTGGAATTCATATATCGCATTTAGTTTCCTATTCTGAATCAGATTATTAACATAAGGGATACATGAATACATCCAAACTGGAAATCCCCAACATTAGAACTATCATTCTCAACCATTACATTGTACAAAAACATGGTGCAAACTGAATGTTGCATTCAAACACCTATATCTAAATCATATTTGCATATTAAGTCTCCTGCTCTGAATTAGTTATTCAGATGATAAATATTACAGAAGGGACACATTAATATATCCACACTCAAAATGCCACACAAAAACTATCATTCTCAACCATTATCTATTTAAATTAGCACCAAATAAAACGCGTAAACTCCAGTATACTCCCAACTCAGTGTAAACCAAATGTTGCATTCAAGTACCTATATTAAACAATAATTGATTATTCAATATTAGTCTGTTATAGGTCATTTTCCTTGAAAACATAGATATTAATCATAATATTATGTATTTGGTTTTCAAAATGTTGCACTTCCCAAGAACTGAAAATTAATATTAACCAATGCAAGAAATAATTTGTAGTAATGAACCACCAAGAACTTACAACTAAAGTGACAGTACTTAATGTTGGCAACCCATGCATTAGACAGCTCCATACCATATGCAATCTTTTGTCACACTGCAAAATTTGAGAAAAACATGTCAATAAAAGAGGTTCTTTTCAAATTGGCAAGATAATAAAAATCACAAATGAAAAAGGGGAGTCAGGAACCTCAAAACATGAAACTAAAGTAATTATGAACCCATGAAATGTAAAATATTCCATAATAGATGAATTATTCACAAATTTGAACTAATCAAATTTCTTCAGCGATTTAAAATTCTAATAGTGCACATGACGATTCATATTTTTAACAACTTGCAATCTTGCACATCCCAAAATATTGTTGTCAATGTATTTGTGGAATTATATGTTATATAGTGATAGAATAATCGAGCGGCATAATCAAGTGATATGTGGTTTTGTAGCAAATAATTTTGTGATACACGGTTTCCTAGCACATGATTGTGTGAACAAGGTTTTATAACAGATTGCTTGATGGCACTCGATATTGCAGCCCATTGTTTATATAAATAGGCATTGCATCTCCTTTCAAGGTACAAGTAGTATAAAACCTTCTCGACTTCTTG
Organism: Cuscuta australis; assembly: GCA_003260385.1. Lineage (NCBI taxonomy): Eukaryota > Viridiplantae > Streptophyta > Magnoliopsida > Solanales > Convolvulaceae > Cuscuta > Cuscuta australis. The sequence goes on along the minus strand of NQVE01000097.1, from coordinate 7,845,925 downwards.
AGACTGTGCATCCAATATACTATGATTATCAATGTTGATTACAGCAAGGAGCTAAGGCATAAACGGACCCCGAGGTGACTTCCATCAAAGAGGCAAGACATTAGCCATGAGGAGTAAGAGAGGCACACATTTTTTAATGAAAAAAGGCTTTAAGACCTCTTTCTTCTCAGGGTCGAAGCCATAAATCTTCTATGTCTTCTCTTTAATACTTTTGTTTTGACATTTTATCTTGAACTCAAGAACCAGCTTATGGGTGCCCTAAATAACCCTAATAGCTTTTTAGAAGCTTATAACAAGACCCAAGAAAGTTCCTCAAGCATGCAGTTTTGCCTAGCGCCTCAATGCAAATGTAACAATTTTCAACTCCATGTCTAATATGTGGATACACTTAGGGCAGCAAAAGACAAAACAAATGTAATGTAACAAACAAAAATGGTTTATACCTTTTTCAATTTAGACTGTTGTGATCCCCTTTCTGCACTGGAAACAGGGAATAACAACAAGCATGAAAGTCCTTGAAGACTCCTATAGAAGCAGAACAGTTGTCAAAGAACGGAGAACACAAATTTAAGCCTAAAGTAAATAAACAAAATCCTTTCAAGCCTTACCCCACACAAATAAAGGAAACTTAAATTTTACACTTTTTTTATACAAAAAGGTTAAAATACTGCACAAAATATATTTGAAAGGCATAATGCAGATGAAAATGCTTAGGTGAATGTGCTTAAGTAAGGGTAGGGGTAAGCCAAAGAACAATTGGGGTGAAGTGATTAGATAAGAGATGTTTTTCTGCAGCACACCGAGGACATGACTCTAGATATGAGAGTTTGGACTTTGGAGGTTGAGGAATAGAGATTAATTTGACTTCGTTGGGACTCGTGGTATAGGGAGTTACATGTAGATGGTTAATGGGTAGTTTATTAACTTTGTTTATTCTAGCATCCACGCGGTTGTACTTACACATAGTTGTTTATTCCATAGTTGTTTTATCTTTAGTTTGTTTTTAAACTTGATTGTACTAGCTTGACTCCTTGTCTTAATATTTTCTTAAAATGAGTGTCTTGCAGAAACAACCTCACTACTTCACTAGGTACCCCACTTGTGTTGTAGTTGTTTTACTGCATTTTAGTGCACAAAGACAGTACCACTAGGAGTAAAAAAACTGGGTATTTCACTCAACATTAGCCAATATAAGTCGCAAGTGGAAGTGACATATTGAACTGGTTAACTTAACTGTAAATGTCTAGGAAAAAATAAACTTACCTTAAAGTCCATAGCAGACCATCATGCATGTGCTTGATATTGGCGTCATTGACTATCCTGGTATAAAATAAACTTGTGGGTGTGAAGATGACATGACACCGGATTGATAGGGATATCAATTAAAATGTCAAAAAGGCCCCCCAAAAAGTACTCTTTTCATGTGCTACCTGTCATTTTATATTGTCTAGACAAATTTTGACGCCATTAAACATTTATCATTTTTCTGGTCAAATTCATAAATGAGTAGAACTACGTATTGATGAACTATATTAAATGATGTGAATTTCTCACCCCTTTGGCAGACCATATTTATGGCTTTCATTCATGTGCTACCTGTTGTTTTATATTGTCTAGACAAAATGTGACACCATTAAACACTTATCATTTTTTTGGTCAAATTCATAAATGAGTAGAACTACGTATTGATGAAATATATTAAATGATGTAAATTTCTCACCCCTTTGGCAGACCATATTTATGGCTTTCATTCTACAATTGTTCCTTGTATTTCAACTTGTTTTTCATGATGTGTATAGTACTATACTGTCCCTTGATATAATAAATAATGATGATGATGATAGTGACAGCAATAGCAGTAGCACTAACAATATCATTTACAGAACTTGTGCCCCTAGAGTGTGATGTCACTTTACTCTTTAGGTAATAGCATACTTTTGTCTCTTTAGGTAATAGCATATTTTTGTCAGCAAAAAACTGCTGGTGGGTACTCTCTATTTCGAAATAATGACTACCGGGTACCTCTAGTTTTTAAAATACACTACGAGGTACCCTAAAATATTGAAAAACTAACTTATGGGTGATTTTCCATCCATTCCTCCGTTTGTTCTAACTTCCTCCGTCATTTATCATCATCATCATCATCTCCTCTTCATATTTGCCTCACCTTTTTCCTTTTCTTCTTTTTTTTTCTTTTTCATTTTCTTCTTTTTTTTAGTTTTCTTCTTCTTCCTCCAATCCAGCCCCCCACCCTCTCCCTTAATTTTCTTCTTCTTCCTCCAATCATCCCCTCTTCATAATATTTCTTCTTCATATTTTTCAATCGAATACCAAGTAATTAATAATATTAACCATACAAGAAGAAAATAATAATAAATGACTAATATTTATAATAAATCATAAATAAAATTAATACTCGTAATTATTAGTTTTTTTAAATAAAATTGAGTAGTACAACTACTAATTCGTTTAATAATAATAATAATTGATACCATTATTTATATTAAAAATAATTAGTAGTGGTAATACTCTATTTATACGGAGTAATTATTATTATAATTGCATGTTTAGCACTATTTAGTAAACATTATAGTAGTAGTTGTTTTTTCTAAACATTATAGTAAAATTAGTTTTTAGAGAGTAAAATTACTAATTAATTTTTTATAATAATACTAATAATAATAACAACAATAATAATAATAGAAAAATAAGAAGAGTAAAAAGGGAGAGGGTATGGTTTGGGGGGTGGGGGTTAAATCTGGAGGAGAAGAAAGAAGAAGAGAGAAGGAAGATGAGGAGGATGGGGGAGGAGGGGGAAGAACCGAAGAAGAAGAAGAACAATATGGAGGGAGAAGATGGTTATGGGTGATGATGATAATGAATTAATGATGATGATGATATAATGGTGATGATGATGAAATGACGGAAGTAATTGGAGCAAACGGAAGTATAGATGGAAAATCACCCCTTAGTTAGTTTTTCAATATTTTAGGGTACCTCGTAGTGTATTTTAAAAACTAGAGGTACCCGGCAGTCATTATTTCAAAATAGAAGGTACCTACCAGCAGTTTTTTGTTTTTGTCAGTGCATCAGTTACATGTTAATAGCTTATAAAACAGAAACCATGAGAGAGGGGGGGTGAGAGAGTAGTTGTGCATTGGTAGCAAGTAGCAAGCAGATACTACTACACAACAACAGCACACACAAGATGAGAACATTTACAAGTCGCGCTCTACTCAAGATCCAAATAACAACGAAGATAGTTATGACTTTTTAAAAAAAAAAAGTACCAACAAGGTTGAGAAACTTGTAGTGTTCATATTACTTGTTATTTAACATGCTCCATGTCTGCTTTGGATTGCAAAGGGTAGATGGTTTTTTATTGTCATGCCAATATTGAAGCATGTGGAGATGCAGAAATTTGTATAACATTGTATGCCATTGCCGTAGAAACATACACGGAGTACTAAGTTTCAATCAATAGGATGAAACTAGGGCTCAAAAATCTACATATTGTACAACAGACCTTTCAAAGTTTGCAAAGATACTCTCGAGCCAATATATGTACAGATCCCTCTTGACGCAGGTACTGAAGTTATGTATGAGATAACACAGAGCAGCGTGCCTGTTGAAATCAAGCTAGTTCATCATCGATATTCAAGGTTTATGTAGAACACTACTCAATCCATTTCAGAGTATGTTGGTCATTGCAAAAACCACAAAACAATTACTATCAAAGGTTATAAAATCATATGTTGTAATGTCATTAATCACATTACGGATAAAAAAAGATACTTTATAAAATTAGTGAAAGAAAATATGCAAGTGGTCAAGAAAAGATATTCCTGCATTTGAAATGTTGTTCCACATCCTTTTAAAGAAGTTTTTAACTATGTGTTCCGTTTTCCCTATTTGCCAAATACAGAATAACCTCACAAAATTATTTAGATATCCCTCCTTTTTCATCTTATCTCGCCTACTTTTCTAATCTTTTCATTTTCTCAGCCCTACTTTATACACCTTTACACGCTATCAAATAACCCTTTATACCCTTTGGGAGCAATGTGGATCAGAGGAATAAATTAGGAAGAAATGTGGATCAAGAAACCAATTAGGAAGAAATGTGGATATACGATTATAAAATATTTGACGATGATTGGTTGGCATCCCTGGTTGATCTTAATTGTTCTCTTATTTTATAATGGTGTATTATGTGAAAGATAAGAGCCATATAGAAGAAAAGAGATCACTTCCTAAAATAATAAGCATAGAATGAGGGGCAGAATTTTAACTTGCTGGAGGGCTCTACTGGTTAACCCTTGGTCTTCTTTTAATTCCTATCACACAACCTAAACAACAGTCTACTCCATCAAATTTGAAATGCACCTCAAACCTAAAGTCAGATTTTGATAAATTTGACATGCTCACTTGGGAAGAACTACAGCTACAAATCATAGATTCTCCATTCAAAGGTCACTAGAAATCTTTTCCCTCTTGGGAGCCCTCTAATAAAAACTTGTTATATTATTATTATTAAAACAATAATAGTAATGAAAATTTGGATGTGCAGAAAAACTAATATTGTGGTGTTAAGAATGACAACAGGGTGTTCTAGAATCAACCTTTCTATCCTTTTGGGTAGGGGTAAGGTCCGCATACACTTACCCTTCCTAGACCCCATTTAAAGGATTTACTCGGACGTTATTGATGTTGTTGTTGACATAGTAGGAATGTGAATAGGTATTGGGACATGGTCATCAAATGATACCAAGTGTGGTTGCTTGTTAGTTATACAAAGTGAGTAGTATTATTTGTAAAAGGCTAACAACATGCACCCCTACTTCTACACAATTATAACTGTTATGGAGTACATGGTATAATTCAAAGTGTGTCAATCTAATCAATAAGTTGAATATAATGTTTCCTTGTTTTAAAAGTAACTAGTGAAAATATGTAATTGTTTTAGTATATGAGTAAATAACATTTTTATACATAATAACACCCATATAACTCCCAAAGTGAAATGAATGAAATAGACTATTCATAACCTATCTTTCTCCTCCTAAATCTCTTACTTCCCACTACATATAGCTGAATAGCCATAACCATACCACGACCATTGGCCATTCGCGAGCCCCTCTTTTATCTTAACAACAACATGTTCTCTTCTAGCTCGCTTATCAGCTAATTGCGCCTTTGATGTATTTCTACATGCCTGGGGAAAATAACACAAACATTATAAAGGTACACGTTGTTAAAAAACAGCATTGCACTTTCAAAAAAATGCATGCTGTCATCATTACAGAGATACTGCTATTGAGACTGTCAACATAAAATTTACTCTGTATATAACACAAATATCAACGAGTAAATATTAGTCAGCAATTATTACCCGGCAAAAGACAAGTGCAGAAAGTTCCAATGTACTGCATTGAGAACTTGTCAAGGATTGGCAATTCTCATACTTGACAGAGTCTTTCCTGTGCACAGCACACCAAGCATATATGTGTGTGTAATAAGTTGCACATATAGTAGAAAATAAATAAATTACACAAGCAAAACTAACCAAGGGATATTGGTGCCTGATATACTCATTTGGTCCAATTCCTTGCATATAACATCCATAAGTTGTTCTAACAAAGCACCCCCGTCTGTAGCACCTCTAGTCAAATTTAATTGCAGCCTTGCATAGAGCACAATTGAGTCCTGTAATAAGGTCAAAAGTATAGTCATATTAAACCAAACCAAACAATGCACTACCGTGTGAGATTCAAATGAAAACCTTTAGATTCCGATCACGTGTAGTTGTCCAAAAGCGGAACACAAACTGATGCACAGCTTTATGGATTTCTAAGTATTTAGAACCCAAATTCGGACCATCTATTCGCAAATATGTGTTGATGCACTCTAGTAGCTTCTGTGAAACCTTTCCCTCATCCCTGAAAAGCAACGAAATAACTAGTACAGACTACCAATGATAATTCAAATGCAAAACCATGGGTTCAGGAGAAATAACAGCATGCATGTGTATGTGAAGATAAAATGACAAGAACATGAACATGTTCTACCTTATCTGAGTAAATATTCCAGTAAAACCCACTAATATATGCTCTCGAAGCTCATTAGAAAAATCTCCAGGGGGGTTTTCAAGAAGAGAATGAAGTGTGAGAATACACCGATAAGTCTCGTCTTTGGGATTCAACTGACCATCATTTTTTGCACAAAGGCTTGTTTGCACTTTCTCCATGTAGAGAAGCACAAGACCTATTCAAGTGAAATAAAAAAATCAATATAGAACAATCGGCATGATTTTTATAATAGAAGAGACTTAAACAAAATGATACTCACAAAAATAAGTATGTTTCCTCATGTGCAGTCCATAATGTCGTACTGCTAAAAGATCCCGCAGAATAGTGCTATACTCGGATTGGAAACTAGGAACATCCCTTAGAACATCACTTAAGTGTTTAAAGAGCAACTTTACGACATGGAGAAGAAGCATAGACTTGCCTGACAGAATTACAATCACATCATTTAAATTTAAAAAAAAATTGTTTATCTGAGAAGTGAAGGTCTACAACTGAAGGGAAAATTGCAGGGATTCTAAGTAAGAGACATAACACGTTAAGAAATAATCGTAACATCAAAGTAACTAATTAAAGATAAGGAACCTGAGATTGAAATAGACAAACAAATGCTGTCATTGATGTCAAATGCATTTCTACAAAAACGGACCCAGTAAAAATCCCACATAGTGTAGTCAAGAGAGGGTGTGCGTGAGCAACCTTACCCCTGCCCAAAAAGTAGAGAGGTTGTTTCCAAGGGACCCCCGGCTCAAGACACAGAAGCACATTGAAAAAGAATGTAGCATGAACAAAGTAATCACACAAAGAAATTACAAACTAAGGCACAAAAGCACGCACAGAAGCCGCAAACTAAGACCCAAAGAACTACCCTACCACCTTAACCCTAGACATCTAGATGCTCCTACTTAAGGCAATAACAATGCTAAGCTTATGAAGCCGTAAGTCGTGTCTAATCGCCTCCTTCTAACTCTTCTAAGGTGTACATCTACCCTCCTCAGACCCCCTACCTCAGGCCTCTCACACCTGCTTACTAGGGCATCCATACTTCTCCTCGGTCCATGTCCAAACCATCTCGGTCTAGCTATATTAGATATATTTGAGTATAGACTGTGAATATGGATAGAACATTTACCAACCCGATCAGGATGCTCCTCATACGTCAAATTGAAACTTGATATTAACAAGATGCATGTATGGTCTTACGGTCTGACACAATAATAGGTGCATGAAATGCACTAGAATAACTATTCATGCTTATACATTGCCAAAATTATTTAGCAATACATGTTTGCATCCTTGTTTAAGCAATGTCTGATATCCTTACAATGCTACCATCTTCAAGAGAAGGGTTACATCGTTAGCTGCTATGTGAACTGCACCACATGAAACATTACAATGGCACCCTTCTGTTTCAAAGATAGCATCTAAAATGCCAACCTGAAAATCTACAGTCCTCTGCCCTTTGCACAACAATGCGAAGTGTTTTTGCAAATGTCAACTTTGGTGGCCGTCTCTTGCTTCCAGATATCTCCAGCAACACGCATTTCATAAGCAATTCAACCAGAAAAGGCCATGTTTCGGCTGCATCAAAATGAACACCCCTCAGCTTTCAGTCTAAAATCCAAACTGTCATACATTAACACTTCTTTCAAACAATAATTATAACGCATGACTCACAGTGAGGAATTTCGTTGGGTTTAAGCATTGCAGTCCTCTCTGCAATATATTTACAAAATCTCATTGCCCTCTCACCATCAAGCCATGTATTCAGCAACTTCACCCCTTCCTATATGTATTACGGAGTAATAAATAACAAGAATAATAATAATAGCAGTAATAATAATAATAGTAATTGCAAGAGGTGAAAGCATATTTCTGACAGAGATTTCCATTATCAACAATTTGAAATTACACTATTCTTTTCTCTTAGTTTTTGACTTGATTTTACTTAATATAAGCTTCAATCATCTTTCGGTTTGTTAATCGCCCAACTGTACAGTGTTCAGAGGATAGTTACTTCTCGAAGCTTGGCTTTATCAGATGACAGCTTGGAGACGATGTCCTGAATGTCTTTTGATGTAACCCTAGACGCCATTCCTGGAAAAGCCGCTGAAGAGAAGCAAAACTTTTGGTGAATATTCTTCTTCAATCCTACGAAAAAGTACGGATGGGATATTCCCCGAGAAGAACGAAAATGGCCGTTAGTGGAAAACAAAGGGTGTTTTTCAAAAGAAAGTTCTGTGACAGAAGAGGTTGGAGACGGATGAAGCTACAGTGACCCACGCCCCCAGGTCCGGACGCATGATTTTATACCTAGAAGGCTAGAATCATTTGCCTACAATAATTTGTAAAGAACATGCATTGTTGAAGGAATTTGTAAATTAGTGTGCTGTTGTGTAGATAGAATTTACTTTATATTGTGTAATAAGTTGTACTGGCCCGTGGGCCTTCTCTTGTAAAACCCTACGAAGCTCTTCCCTATATAAGGGAGCTATTATCAATAGAGAAAGTGACATCTCTCACAACACGTTATCAGCACGAGCTCAACCCTAATTTTTTTCCGTCCGCCTCCCTCCCCTGTTTTTTTCTTTTCGCCGATCTCTGCCGCTGTGCATCGCATCGCCGTTCTCCACTGCATCGCAGAGGAAAAGAACCCCATCTGCAAATCAAATCGGAAGGATCTAGCCAGCCCCACCCATTGTTCTGCCGCACATACCCCTATCAGGTTCTTATCCAATTATGTTTTTAACTGTGCATGATAATATTAGATCTTCATTATACATATATGATGGGTATGTGCGTTCTTAATTTTTGGTTGCATAAACCCTATTTGATGATCTTTGTGATTTTTATGTAGATATACGTTTTTTTACTGCCTTTCTTTTATAAAATATTAAATATCATGTATGGATCTTGTATATTATTGATGGAATCGGCATACACCCAGATTTGGTTTCATGTGCGTATGAATTCACATTTGTCCTTCTTTAAATCACATATTTAAATTTGGGGAAAATAAAATAAACCTTTTATATTGATGGGCCATTGTCAAAATTTTTTTTTACATTCGTGGAGTTGCTGCCTCCTAAATTGATTTGTGCACATAATTTTTTTTTTCTCTCCAGTAATATCAATTCTAATTAATTTACCTAAAAAAAAAAGAAGCTGATCTTTACTCCGTAAATATGGATTAGATGCAAATAATATACTCTGTATATACTCTATTTTTTGGTATGTGATTTAGATTCTCGTAATTAATAATTTCATTTTAAAAAAAAAGTAATTGTAGTCCTACTCATATGATTGAAAGTCAAACATTTCGTTAGTGTCTTGCTGTGTAATACGAGTAATTGATAGTTTCCAAATTTCCAATCACATCCCTAATTTACATCAATTCTGTATTTATCAATTTTATATTTGCAATGTTTAAATGCCCAGATAACAATTTCTCTTAGTAAAGAAAACGTAAATTTGACAGTGTATTATTATAATTATTCACATCATTATTATTATTTATTGAAGAAAAATGTTTTATTGTTTTTTTTAAACAAAAAAAACCCCAATGGCCAATATTTAAGCCTTAATTTTTTTTAGAATCATCCCGATGTGTGATTATGCATATTTCGTATTTTTTTCCATAGTATATGCATCATGGAGTGCTCACCATTTTTTTATCCATTCTAAAAATGGAATTAGATCCGTACCTCATTATTATTATCATTATTAGTTTTTTTTTCATAAATTAAAATTTTATGTTAATTAGAAAACTATATGGACTATTGCTTTTGATTGAAATTAAATTTTTTTTTCTCTTTACTTCATGTATCATATATATTTTCATGATTATTTGATCATTTGATTTTATCTCAATCATGAATTTTGCAACTAAAAGAATTACCCTTTAGCCTATATTGTTTGGATTTTTTTTAGAAATGGTTCATCCAATTGAACCCAAATATGCCATTTTAGACTCAAAACTGATCGAGTTCTATGACTAATACATATTGGTTTTGACTAAGAAATTTCGTATATAACAAAAAGGGGAGAGCATGAATTATATGATAAAAACTCTCATTTCAAGATATCAATTTACTTATGATTGTTTATTTGCATTTTATCTAGAAATGACTGATCCCACTAGACCTGAATTTGACATCTTGGACTCAGAAGGACTTGAGTACCACCGTTGGGTTTCTGACGTAGAAATGGCTTCGTGGCTAAAGACTTCTCTGCCACACTTAAAGACCCCAGTGAATTGAAAGATGCACCATCTGAAAAAGTGAAAGCAAATGCTTTAATGTTCTTAAGGCGACACATTGACCCAAGTTTACGTTGGGAATATCTTCAGTTGAAAACCCCCAAAGAACTGTGGGATGCCCTTAAGGGACGTTTTGGGAACATTCATGATACTCTGCTCCCAGAACTGAATGCACAATGGAATGAAATCTGTTTGCTAGACTATAAACGGACAAATGACTTTGTCAAAGATATGTTGCGTCTTAAGGCACGTCTCATCTTTTGTGGTAAGCCAATTACCGAAGATGACATGATTCAAAAGACTCTTGACACATTTCCTACCTCATCCATGATACTAGCGAACCAGTACAGGATAGAGTATGAAAACAAAAGAATTACCACATTTTACAAGTTGATGAATATGCTGCAATCAGCAGAAAAGCACAATGAAGTCCTTGTGAATAACAATGCTCGGCCTGTCGGGACAAAGAAAATTCCTGAAGCCAATTATGGGAAAATAAAACATGGCAGGCATCCCAATGAAAAGGGACCTCGACGTGCCAACCCTTACCCACGTGGAAATAACTCTAATCGTGGTAAGGGTCGTGGTAGAGGTCGTGGAGTATCTTCCAATGTTTGGCGAAGAGAGTCAAATGATGGACCAAGTGGCCACACAAACAAAAAGTCAAATGCATCCAACCCTCATGTGATAAAGAATGAGCCATGTTACCGATGTGGAGTTAGCGGACACTAGTACAAGCATTGTCGCGCTAGTAACAAAGTTGCAGCTTGCTACAAGAAATATCTCCAATCTAAAGAACATGAATCTCAATATTTGGACGAAGAAGACAATGATGCTGATGTCAATCTTACCCTTGCACACTTTACGAACAAGGGGGATAATGTGCACTCAATGGATACACCTGATTTTGATTGATACACTCTATCTATTCTCTCCATGCATGATGTTTTTTTTGAATAATTTCTTTTATGTTTCTGCCAATTTCCTAGGAGTGTTTCGAAGACTATTTATTGCATTTTTGGACTATGTGGAATTGTTTTAAATTTGCATTCAATTTAAATAAATTAAGGGACTTATGCCCCTATTTTTATATGCATTGTGTGTTCCAGTTCTATATGCAATACTTTCATTACACAGGCATGAATCGAGGTGAAGTTGAGTGCTTAATAGATAGTGGGACTACCCATACCATTTTGTGAAATAGGCAACTATTTGTTAACTTGGTAGCCTATAATTCATCTGTGACAACAATGATTGGTTCGTCACATGTAATTCAAGGACGTGGTACTGCCATTTTCTTACTCCCTAATGGTACATTGATTAAAGCCATAAATGCTCTATATGCACCTAGAGCTACTCGAACGTTGTTAAGTTTCAAAGACATCCGTGACAATGGCTTTCATGTTGAAACTCATTGTGAGAATGGTATTGAATACCTTTACATTACTTCTAATGAATGTGGAAGAAAGCGCATCTTAGAGAAGTTTAAGGGTAAGAGTAGTGGACTGTATATCACTAAAATTCGAATAATTGAATCTTATTCTATAAGTCATGATGACATAAGGGATACTGAACGATATAGACTTTGGCATGATCGACTAGGACATCCTGGTCGTGACATGATGATTTGTATCCTAAAAAACTCTCATGGTCATCCTTTCTTTCGAGGCAAGAACAAAGCGACACAAAAACCCGACAGCTTGAAAAGCGGTCGGCCCAATCTTGCCCAAATGCGACAAATGCCTTCTAAAGAAATTGAAGCATCATCCTGGCCTCAAAATAATTTTTTGACAATGTCACATGCCCACAAATCCTTTTGTAAAGCCTGCTCATTAGCAAAAATAGGATCACGACCATCCTATGCTAAAGATTCAAAAGAAAATATATCATTCCTACAACGGATACAAGGAGATATATGTGGGCCGATACAACCAGAAAGCGGACCATTTCGGTATTTTATGGTACTGGTTGATGCCTCGACACGTTGGTCACACGTTACATTATTATCAACAAGAAATGCTGCATTTGCAAAACTCTTGGCACAAATAATTCGTTTAAGGGCTCACCACCCGGACCACCCGATCAAGTCTATAAGACTTGACAATGCTGCAGAGTTTACATCTAAGAACTTTGATGATTATTGCATGGCCATCGGGATCGATGTAGAGCATTCTGTTCCCCATGTACACACGCAAAATGGCCTTGCAGAAGCAACCATTAAAAGACTACAAATGGTAGCTCGGGCATTGATTATGCGTTCTAATTTGCCCACATCTGCATGGGGTCATGCCATATTGCATGCAGCTGTACTTATTCGCTTGAGACCCACTGCTTCACAACCATTCTCTGCATACCAGTTGGTGACTGATTATGAGCCTGACATTTCACACTTACGGATATTTGGTTGTGCAGTGTATGTGCCGATTGCGCCCCCACAGCGCACTAAAATGGGTCCTCAAAGACGATTAAGTATTTATGTTGGATATGAATCCCCAACCATTATTCGCTATATAGAACCTTTGACAGGTGATCTTTTTACTGCTAGATTTGCAGATTGTCACTTTGATGAGACAGATTTCCCGTGGTTAGGGGGAGATAAGAAAAACTCTCCAAGCGAACGACAGGAAATATCGTGGTGTGTTCCCACACTGTCTCATTTTGATCTCCGTACTTCACATTGTGAAAGCGAAGTGAAAAGAATAATTGATCTCCAAAACGTGGCAAACTCGATGCCCGATTCATTTACTGATATTGCTAAAGTGACAAGATCACACATACCTGCTGCAAATGCACCTGCAAGGTTAGAAGTCCCAATTAAAAATAAAAATGCCATAATGACAGGCATTACATCCACACCGAGTGGAAGTGTGGGTGAGGCCGTGGCTCCTCAAAGGAAGAGAGGAAGGCCACTTGGTTCGATGACACTCATCCAAGGAAGAAAAGGACGAGTGCGGCACAAACTAATCCGTTACACATCGATGTTGAACATCCATCCCATGAGATTATCTCTGATTATAGTTATGTCCATGAATCATTACTGGAGGACGCTCCGATGTTTGATATGATTCAAGAGAATAAAGAAATCTCAATGGATTATGAAAGTGCACATATATTACTAGAAAGATCTTCAACACACATCGATGATGTATTTGCTTTCAGTGTTGCTCTAGAGATAATAGAGCATGATGATATCGAACCACGCTCTATTGCAGAATGTCAACAAAGAGCGGATTGGCCTAAATGGAAAGAAGCAATCCAGGCAGAGCTCGATTCCTTGGCAAAAAGACAGGTATTTGGTCCGGTAGTGCTAACCCCTCCAAGTGTAAAGCCTGTAGGACATAAATGGGTATTTGTCAGGAAACGTAACGAGAAGAATGAAGTCTTAAGATATAAGGCTCGTCTAGTGGCGCAAGGTTTCTCACAACGCCCTGGAATTGATTATGAGGAGACATACTCCCCTGTAATGGACGTTATAACATTTAGGTACTTGGTGAGCTTAGCAGTTTCCGAAGAATTGGAAATGCAGCTTATGGATGTGGTTACTGCATATCTCTATGGGGATCTTGATTCTGAGATATACATGAAAGTACCAGACGGTGTTCCCTTACCCAAATAAAGTGACTCTAAACCACGGAGTGCGTTTGCGATCAGACTAAAGCGCTCTCTTTATGGTTTGAAATAATCCGGCAGAATGTGGTATACCCGCCTAAGTGATTACTCGATTAAAGAGGGATATAAGAACGATGAAATATGTCCCTACGTATTTATAAAGAAAGCAAGTTCTGGATTTGCAATTGTAGCCGTTTATGTTGATGATATGAACATAATAGGCACTCTTGATGAAATAAGAGAAACTGCAAATTATTTGAAATCTGAATTTGAGATGAAAGACCTTGGGAAAACTCGATTTTGTTTAGGCCTTGAACTAGAACATCGAGTTGGTGGGATATTAATCCACCAGTCTGCGTATGTCCAAAAGGTACTCAGGCGATTTAACATGGACAAAGCGCATACTGCTAGCACTCCCATGGTCGGCCGAAGTTTAGATCCTAAAAAGGATCCATTTCGTCCAAAGGAAGAGGATGAAGAGGTATTAGGAGCTGAAATTCCATACTTAAGTGCCATAGGTGCATTATTGTACCTAGCTCAGTGTACTCGGCCGGATATAGCATTCTCAGTGAACTTGTTAGCTAGATTTAGCTCTGCGCCAACGCAACGTCACTGGAACGGTATCAAAAATATTTTCAGGTATTTAAAGGGAACCAGTGATATGGGACTGATCTTTCCTTACAAAAGGACAAGGGAAGCTGTGAATTCCAAGAAAATGGTTGAAGAAGGAAGTTCATCCTCAAATCTAGAAACACCAAATGATGTACTAATTGGGTATGCTATTGCAGGATATTTATCTGATCCACACAAGGGTCGTTCCCAAACTGGTTATGTATTCACAGTTGGTAACACTGCAATATCGTGGAGGTCAACCAAGCAAACTCTAGTAGCCACCTCATCAAACCACTCAGAGATAATAGCTCTACATGAGGCGGTTCGCGAGTGTATATGGTTAAGAACTATCATTACACACATTCGCGGGGCTAGTGGCTTGAGACCAACCATTGAAGAACCCACATGCATTTACGAGGATAATGTTGCTTGCATCGAGCAAATGAAACTTGGATTTATCAAAGGTGATAACACTAAACATATTTCTCCCAAATTTTTCTATAATCAACAACAACAAACTCTCCTCAAGATCCAAGTAAATCAAATAAGATCTGAGGAGAATGTGGCAGATTTATTCACCAAATCATTACCTAAAGCCACATTTGAGAAACATGTTAAAAATATTGGGATGCGTAGACTTTCGGATCTTCCTTGATCATGTACACTTCAGGGGGAGATTTGAATATTCAAGGTCTAGCTTTTATTTTATGTTACACTCTTTTCCTTAAACCAAGGTTTATTTTTCCCATTGGGTTTTGTTACTTGGTAAGGTTTTTAATGAGGTAACAATATGCATGAACATAGCGATCGAAGTAAGGATCGGTATTCTTTCCTTTGTTCAAGATTTTTATTCACAGGATTTTGACACTTGACGAGATTTTGACAAGAGATCAAGATTCTGCAATTCTACCTACAACTCAGCACAAGGGGGAGTGTTGAAGGAATTTGTAAATTAGTGTGCTGTTGTGTAGATAGAATTTACTTTATATTGTGTAATAAGTTGTACTGGCCCGTGGGCCTTCTCTTGTAAAACCCTACGAAGCTCTTCCCTATATAAGGGAGCTATTATCAATAGAGAAAGTGACATCTCCCACAACATGCATTATTATCGTCTCGGCAAATATAAAATCGTCCCAATTTTCATATACTCCCTCCGTCCGCCTAAGATGTTCTCATTTTGACTTTTGGTAGTTTTTAAGGAGAGTTGAAAAAAGGTGAAAGTTTACCATAATACCCTTAATGAAAAATGGGTGGAGTGTATTAAATGAGGTGGGTGAGGTGTAATAAATAAAGTAAGTGGGGGTAGTTGTGGTATTTTACTTGTTAAAAAATGAAAAGATCTATTGTGGACAAAGAAAAAGGGCGATTGGGAAGATCTATGGGGGACGGATGGAGTAATTGATAAACAAGTTGGCTTCTTCGGATCTTTGAAAGTATTGGTCTCTCACGGTTCAAGGTTAGGTCGGGACTGAATAAATTGACTGATCTTAGATCCAGACCAACCATGGAATTAATGGAATTCAAATTGATTCTCGGTTCAAAAAATTAAGACATTCAAGTTTTGGTCTGATTTAAATTTGAAGTAATTTAGGTCTAGATCGGTATCTATTTTTGGTTTATCCATTGTATTTTTTTTTATTTGCACAGTACAATATAAAAAGCCTACTACAATTGAAATCTCAATCAGTCTAAAGCAGTTCGATCCCAAGTGTTTTCGTCCAGCTCGTTCCAAAACCAAATAGTTAGGTTTAGGTCCAATCTTCGGTTTGGCCTTAGACCTATAAACAATCCTAGCTACGCCCACATGTTTATACGTAAGTTATTGTTTTTAATAAGTATGAGTTGCAACTAAATAAAAAGGTTGTGTTACAACTAAATTGTAATGCTCCGTATAATTTATCTTTCTACTTTCTAAAAAATGATTTTGGAATGGGAACCTTTAAATTTACGAACGAAACATCGTAAGTATTGGAATCAGTTAATATCGAACGTTTCAATGTAAAAAAAATGTTAAGAGTATGCATGTAATTTTTTTCAAAGAAACAAAGTATGTGGAATAGTAATGTGGACTTAATCCATGATATCATTTGATTTGTCTTAAAATGTTGGGTAAAATATCCTTTTAGCTCCTACAAAAGAAGGATGTGTTTATTTTGGTGCCTATAAAAAATTTAGTTAATTCATCCTTGCAATTCATTCTTTTTTCCATCTGGTCCTTAAACATTATTAGGCTTTCTAATAGGGGTGTGCACATTTTGGTAAATTGACCGAACTGAAACCAAAATTTGATACGTATCGAGACCGAACCAAATAATTCGGTTCGATATTCGGTTCTCATATTTTGAAAAAATCGATTTTCGGTTCGGTAAAAAATTCTGAGCCGGTATTTCGGTAATAATCGAATACCGAAATTAGTTAATACTTATATATAATCTTACTCATTTCTAATCAATCCAATACCCAATATATAGCCCAATTGAAATAATGAATATCCAGCCCACTAATTTTAAGTCCTATTATGTACATTTAAAGTTATTGAAGATTGAAAATCATGAAAGTATCAAATTAATAATACTGGTAAATGTTTTTATTTTTCGGAATGGACAATTATGTTATTTGTATCAACTATTTTGTTTGTTTTATGTAATGGTTCTAGTTGTGTTGTGTTTTTTAACTTTGGAGTGTGTACTGAATTACAGAGTATATGTAATGGATTGTCTTTTGTTATTTTCAATTTGGAGAATGTAATGGATTTATTAAAGTTTAAATTTTGGTTTATGTTCGGTATTTGGTACAAAAAATAAAATACCGAAATTTCGGTTTAATGAATTTTCGGTTCGATTCGGTTTTACCGAATGAACACCCCTACTTTCCAATTATATGAATTGGCACCCTAAGTGCCTACTTAAGAAGTGTTCCGTTCAACTTATTTTTTGGCTTATTATTAACTCGTATTATAATCCGATTAGATCAGAATAGATCTGTTTTGATCAAAAATAACATTAATTATAAATGCAATCAGGTCAGACCTGTAATGCCCCAAAATATACCCTAAAATTTATTGAATTAAATATTCAATTAAACAAAATTTGTTTTGATTAAAATAAATTGTTGTTGGGCTTTGGGCTGAAATAAAATATATATTGATATCCAATAAACATAATTGGGATAAATCTCATAGAGATAAATCCAACATGTTGATTTATTGTGTGATATTGATTGGGAACCTGAGTACAGACCCAAATTAAGAATAAATGAAGAAATTGTTTATAATGTGAACTTTGAAATGATTTATTGAAATAAATCATGGAAATAAATAATATGAATTAAATGAGAGAACCTTTTTGAATAAAGGTCAATTAAACCAATTTTGACTCTGTTAAAGTCAACCACCCAAAAATATGATGTCGGAAAAAGTATAACGAATAAATATAAAAATTATATCGTTAGATAGAGTTTAACTGTCTGATCGCAACGGTGTAATCGGATTTCAATTCGGAGAAAGTTGGACCAAAAAGTGTTCCCCGACTGGGACCAAATTAGTCCCAATCAGGGACTTGCCTTTGGAATCGAAGAAATATCGCAGCCCCCTCCACTGAGACGCAGAAACAGGAACGGATACATCATCACCTTAGCCTTGAGTGTGGAGAACGCAGTGGTGCTGTCAATTTGGTGAGAGGTCGCCGGAACAAGACGTGGTGTTCGCCGGAAGTTTCACCGGAAAATATTCAAAACCTTCATTTACCTTCGAGGTAAGCCCGTAGATATATCTAGTGATTAGAATGTTCGTATAGATCGTTTTTACGTTCATAAACGGTCGTTTGGTTGAGTTTATGTTTGACATGTTTGAAGAAACAAGAATCATAAACCAAGAAATTGTTGTTAAAACTATAAATTAATGACTCTAAAATGATCTGTGAACATTGGGGAACATTCCTATATAATTTAATTGAAGTTTGGTAATTAAAAATGATAATGTTAAAAATTGAACAGAGGAAGAAGATGATGAACAGTGGCTGAAAATCGATTATTTCATTCCTAATAATCGATTAAAAATTTGTTCACATAGTCAGTATATTTAAAAATAATAATAATCGATTATTTTAATCATAAAAATCGATTTAACGTTCTTAATCGATTATGTTAATTATAAAAATCGATTAATATGAATTAATTGATTATTTAAATTGTAAAAATTGATTATTATGAATTAATAGATTATTTAAATTGTAAAAATCGATTTTTTAAGAATTAATCGATTATTTATATTGTAAAAATCGATTAAAACTAATTAATTGATTATTTAAACTGTAAAAATCGATTTTTAGTATTTAATGGATTATTTAAAATATAAAAATCGATTTTTAGCAATTAATTGATTATTTAAAATATAAAAATCGATTTTTAGAAATTAATATTTAAAATATAAAAATCGATTTTTAGCAATTAATTGATTATTTAAAATATAAAAATCGATTTTTAGCAATTAATTGATTATTTAAAATATAAAAATCGATTTTTAGAAATTAATTGATTATTTAAAATATAAAAATCGATTTTTAGCAATTAATTGATTATTTAAAATATAAAAATCGATTTTTAGGTATTAATTGATTATTTTTTTAATAAAAATCGATTTTTCTTAAGTCCAGATCCTGTTCCGAAAATATTCGGAAAATATATACTCTAAAATCCACCAATTGATTATGATCATTGGAAAAATGATTTACCATAACAAAAATGATGTTTTTAACAAATAAAAATGTTATGTGATGCATCACGGTAAGTTAGGGTGTTAACACCCGAAGCTAGGCCGCTAATTGTTATTGAATATTATGTTGATTGATGATTATGGTAATGATTATTGATTGATTATTATGATGATTGAATCTTGATGAATATTCTGATTAAAAATGATAATTGTGAATGATTAAATCATAATGAATATATTGATGATTGTGAAAATAAAATGTATTGTTAAGGGTATCTAGAAAACCTCTAAGATATACCCATATTAATGTTGATTTGAAAGGTATCTAGAAGACCTCTAAGATATACCTATTTAAGTTAGGCCTTGCGGGTATGAACCCCGGTGGCTAGGGTTAAAACGTACGTACGGGATCCAGGAACCAAACTTGAGTACCTACTCGTTTGGGGGTACCACCCACCCAACAGTGAACACTACGCTGACGGTTTTTGGTTGGCCTTAAGTGAAGGTAAGTTTAAGATTTTCAAAACCCTTTTATCTTAAACTAGGCCTAGCTTAAGGATTATTTAGGAATATTTTATACTGGAATATAGTTTAATTATTTAAACTAGAATTCGTTTAAGGGTTGACAAATATTAAAGTGATTGGCCTTAGACTAAGAATAGTTTAAGGATATTGTTGAATGTTGAATATTGAAAATTGCATATTGAATATGAGTAAATATTGAATGATGAATATTGCAATTATTATGAATGACTGATGAACATTGAATGTGAATATAAATGTTGAATAATGCATGATGAATAATTTTTAATAATTATTGATTATCTGAACTGAACATTATGTGCATGATATCAAATGATTTGATTATGAATTTAGATTCAGTTTATATGGATGTTCGATGCATTAGATATCCTTACTCAGCTTCAACGCTGAGCGTGTAGTATGTTTTATTTGCTACACGCAGGTTAATGAAGTGACGTGATCCTGGAGGCAGACGGAGGCGAGATTGTCGGAATGGATGTGATGGTTTTGAATTAAAGAACATAAATAAATTATGTTTGTGATTATGATTGTTAAGCTTCCGCAATATTGAAAACTCTGTACTGTTTATATTATGAAAAATATTATTGTGATAAATAAAAGTGTTTGAAATGTTTTAAATTTTTACGATTACCAAGTTAATACTTTAATCTGAAAGGGGCTGCAGACCTGGACAGATTAGGGTGTTACAAGACCAGATCGGATCAGATCAGATCTTCAAAAAATTAGATCAAATTAGGTGAACAGAATGCAGCCTTAATGTCCGAATATATACTTTCAATTGGCCTTGTGGGTTCTAAACCCTAATTTGAACATCTTTTTCTTATTTCACCACAAAATTTCAAATTTGAGCTACTCCCTCCATTTTATAAAACAAATTATTTTTTTCTGCGCTTGCAATAAAACACTTCCACTATGATAAAAAATGACTAATATATTCAAATTAAGTTGTTACAATATACTTCATTCATTTTGTATTGATATGATAAGTTATTTAAATGAGTCTCCTCTCTTTTTTCTTCGATGCTTGAGACAAAATTTGAAAGCCAAATTATAAAAATAAATCTGACAGAAGTCAAAATAGGGACTATTTTACAAAATTTTTAAAAATCTTTATTGAATATCTCAAAATTTCTTAAGATTTTTGAAAATCAAAATTGAATACTCCCAGATTTTGAAAATCTAAAAAAATCCTACGGATTCCTAATTAAATATGCCCCTCTAATTTGGATGCAAAATGAGTAAGGAGAAATCTAAAGACGAAAAAAAATTTGCATAATCATCTAGTATAGTTCTCGTGTCCCACTTGAATCTTTACATACATCATCCATAAGATCAAATTTTACACACTTTGGTTTTTATATTTGTTACTTATTTGATAATATGAAATATTAATGTCACATCTAATTTTGTAGATCTTTTAATATACTCATCCGTCCAGAAATATTCTTCCCATTTGATTTTTTTAGTCAAAGTTTGTAAACTTTGATTATGATATGTGGAAAAAATATATTGTATTAGAATATAACTTTAGTATGAATATATTCATTTTGAAATATAGTTTTCAAATATCAAATTTTTATAAAATATATCTATGTATAAATAAAGATATCAGTGGTCACAGTGCAATCTTGGAGACCGTAAAAAGTCAAATGCAAATAACATTTTCGGACGAAAGAAGTAATTTTTAAATATATAATTTTTATTTTTAAATTTTCCTAACATCATAACGCGAATTGGAAATATTTAAGTGGGACGGAGGGACTATTTTATACGGGAGTAAGAAAAAATACTCTTACACTGTGTTTGTTTGGAAGTAGGGAGAGGTAGAGGGAGGTAAAATTAATATTCTACCTTGTTTGGTTACCAAAATTGAGATATGTCAAGTGAGGTAGGGAGAGGTAAAAGGAGGTAGGATTACCTCTTAACAGTGCAATTTATATGATCGCCGAATCTGCGAATTATCGCGGTAGGCCGCTGCCCTTCACTTCCGATCTGCTCTGCTCCTCAATTACGATCGCTGCATAGTTAATTTTTTTGTATCAATTTCAATCGCCATCTGCTCCTCAATTCCTATCGCCCCTGCCCTTTTTTTTCCTCACTTTTTTCATTCTGCTCTATAGCCTTTACCTACTTCAATCTTCAATTTTGGACTTTTTACAATTTTCAATTTCCAGTTTTTAATTTGCTCTGTGTACTACAATTTTCACTTTTTTTTAAGTTTCCAGCTTTCTTTCACTGTTTTTTTTCAGTTTTTGATTTTTTTGTTTACCTTTTTTCAGTTTTCGTTTCTCATTTTTTTTTCTGTTTTTTTTGTGGTTTTTAGTAATTTAATAATTTTATTTCCACAAGTATATTTTAGTAATTTTATTCTTTTCTTACTTCACGTTACCTAATAAGCATCCAAACACAATTTTTTTAACTCATTAGATTACTTTACCTACCTTTAATTACCTACATTCAATTACCTATCATTACTTACCTAATACTACCTCCGTCACATTGTCTTTGTCCACTTTTGACTTTTGGAATTGTTCATCTAAACACTTTGACTCATCAAATTCTCTCAATGTGTAAGCCTAAAAATAGTCATGTGTGATCTTGTTTGATTCGTCTTAACACATAGATTATTAATATATAATTTTTATAATTTTTTAATATACAAATTACAAGATTAAATTGATTAAAGAAGTGCATTGGATGGTGTGCTAAAATGTAAGTGGGCAAAGACAATAGAACGGAGGGAGTAAAACTTTTACCTACCTCCAACCAAACATAACCTTTAGTAAAGGTAAAAAGAGGATCGAAATTAAAACTCCAGCCCCTAGTAGTGTCATGCCGACTCAGCTAATTAGATAACCTAAATACCTAATGATGTTTTACTCTTTTAGAACCAAAAGGGTAAAAATTGAATATCGAGGTTGAATAAACTAAAAAAAATTATAGGGACCAAAACAAAATCACCCCTGTTTTGTAGGGACTAAAAGGATATTTTAACTTAAAATATTTTTTAAGGGATGTCTTAAAATATCTCATCTTTCCTAAAATTATTAACAATCAAATATAATTAAAAGAGTGTCTAAAATGACATCAGTTACTTATACTCAGTTGAATACACCAGTTTGTTTGGAATACGTACGATGCCCCGTTTGTGAAAATAACGGTTCCTATCTCCTTAACCCTCTCCCTAAATCCCCCACCCCAGCCTCATCCTTTTCCCCCACCCTAACCCCCCTCCCGCCCCCCTCTCTACCATGGCAGTATACTGTTAGGCTATATACTGCCATGGTAGGAAGGGGTGGGAGGGGAGCTGGGTGGGGAGAAAAGTTGGAGTGAGAGGTTTAGGGAGAGGGTTAGGGGGGACAGAAATCGTCATTTTTACAAAAAGGGCACCGTAAATATCCCAAACAAACTGATGTAAGCAAATGACACTGGTAGCACTGGTGTCATTTTAGACTTATAATTATTCTATAATATTAATAGTCTACATTCTAGACTTCTTCCTTGACATGATAGGATGTTAATGAAAAGTTTATTTCAAGCCCATCACACTAGAAGCATTGACTTATTATGCATTATTATTGGGTTAATAAAGTATGAACAAATACTACATTATAATCGAATCAATATGTAATGAGTACACAAAAACTATAAACCAAATAGATTCACTGGCATTTTAACAATTCATACTAGAAAAAAATATTAGTTCAACCAAAAAAAATGCACTGACATTTGCGTCAGTGTAGACCATCACACTAGTACAAAATGTTGGTTCGTGCCTTCGGGAACAAAAAGCATATACGTAATTTTTTGTGTAAAAATAGCTTAATTCATTCTAAAAAGTCGAATGAATTTATGTGTGGAGTATTATTTTGGTATGGAGAGAGTATTTAAAAGCGCTACAATATATGAATGAAAATAAAGAGGAATGTTTATTCTAAATTTCCTTAATAATATATTTATTATTATTTGTAGAACGGACACTATTAGATAATTGATGGTGTTGTTGAGATTGAAAGCACATTTGAATGGTGCTACCTTGGTTGTAAGACATGCAAGAGTAAATTTATTCCAAATGGTTTGTGATTGATCAAATGCAAGAAATGCAAGAGAAATTATCTCGATGGAGTGTATAGGTTATATCATATATATTTTTTTAATTAAATAAATTTACAACATTTTAAAATTTTAATAAAAATGTATATTCTATTTATTATGTACAAGGTAAGCGTATGTGTTATAGACAACTCAGATAGTGCTTTTTATTACTTTGGGACAAAAAATGTGTGAACCTTTTCGGTATGCAAGCTAGCATGATGAAAATCTTTGTCTACGATGTATTGAAATTATAATAAAATGTTTTGAATTGATATTTTCAAAAAGACTGTTGCTTGACTTAATGTAATAATTTATATCCATGAATAATATAACGACATGATGACCCAAGAAAAATTCCAAATGAGATTATCGGATAATTCATGAGAGTGCTCTATTCAATGTATTTGTAAAGGGAGATATTGAGAATTAGTCTAATTATGTTGGTAATAATTCTTATGGAGTGTATAACCTTATTTGGGATAAGTCAATTATCTCAAAGTATGAATTGAAACTATTGAAGCGGTTGATGACTTTGACCAAATGTGTAAGGAACATGTCAGATTATTATTATGGAAACCGGTGTTTAATCACAAACAATCATATGTTGCGGTTTCAAAAATAACAAATCGTAATAGCTTGAAGATTCTTATTGACGATGCAGAGCATGTTTCCACAAGATGTACTACTAATGTAGTTTATAAACAAGTTTTCCAGAATTTATAATTTATACTCCATGATATTAATGTTTTACATAAACAAAAACATTATATTTCATTATATGGTGTACTTATTTACTTTTATAATAATGCCAACATAAATTTATAACATTAATACAAATCGTGCAATGCACAGGTGTGATACTAGTAAAACTAATGTGTGAAGACACATCCAATAAAAATTAAACTTTAAAAAGTTACCTGGAATATGTTTTTTAGAGCTTGACCTCTTAACTTTCAGTTCCTTCCAGTTTTTTCTAGTTTCTTCCCGTTCTTCCGGTTTTTTCCTGTTTTTTTCCGTTTCTTCTAATTTCTTCCAACTATGTTTATTTTCTTCAAATTTTTTCTACTTTCTGACAAATCACTCTAAAAAATATATTATTATTATTATTATTATTATTATTATTATTATTATTACAACTTTTTTTTAATTACAACTTGTATGTGCATAACTATAGTTTATAAATTATTTCATTTTTTCATCTCACTGTTTTTACGATTCACATTCATTATTATTTTTTCTTCAACTTTTTGATATGAATAATACCGTTTTTTTGGATATTAATCTACATGAAAATTTAGGAAATTATATAAAAAATTATGGATAAATAGTTATATAGAATATTTTTTAATCTAAATTTATATAAGGTTAACATCAAGAAGAAATGACCCAAGAAGTGTAATATTTATGCTAAGTTTATATTCTAATTATTTTTTTAAAACTAGCTTTTTATATATGAAAAATAACACTTGTAATATTTTTTTATCTTAAAGACAATCATTAAGATAACGTGATAACACCACAACAACAACAACAACAATAAAAATAATAATAATAATTAGACCTATGGTGAGCTTCTTTAATTTTTCAAAAAACCAACATGAGTTAATTATCTAAGCCTATTATAAAACGGCCTGGTTTCATGGCCACTGCATTCCAGTGGCCATGGAAGCCACTGCCCCCTTACGGACCTCCGTTAATAAAATTGATGATTCCTACCCCTCCTAACCCCCCGGTAAACCTCCCCGCCAAGTCCCGACCCAAACTCATCCCCCCACCTACGTCAATTGCACATTGTAAGCATATTTCGGGTTTGAAGTCGAACTACGTTTTTTTTGAACGAAAAGTACTCTTCTTTTATTCACTCTCAAATGTTTAATACAACAAACTTCAATTACAATATTATCTTGAGAACTTTACCTAAATAGGACTAAAATATAATGAATTTCCCAACATATGACCATATGTTCATGTGTTTTTATTTTCCAATGTAGCACCTTTGGTCATTATCAAGTAGTCATTATTCAACTAAATGTCCATCATTATTGGACATTATTTCTTCCACTAGGTCATTATTAAATTCTATTTAAGGAATAAAAAAGTTTAAATCCTACATTAGAAAAGTCCTTATGTTTTAATCCTATTTACTGCAAATTTCACTATTATCTTCTCATACTACTTATATTGAATTGAACATGATATTTAAGTGTAGCTATTATCTCTTCCACCTTGATCTCTTTTTGATGAAGCTTAGTGATGGTGTAAATATAGCGGGGTGGGTTAACCGGGTCTGACCTGGACACACTCGACCCGTAATATAAAACACACAACAAGAACACAAAGTATGACCTAGACCGGGTAAATCTCCTCAGTCCGAATTATATTTCTTATTCTATCTCAAGAGTGAACTTTAGTGAGAGAAAAATTGGATCCCCTCCTATATCCAATATCATCATATTTATAGAGGAGGATTTGTGACCTTCCCCTGTTCATCCATGGACAAAATAGGAAGCTCGTGGGAAGGTCACTGTAGATAATGGGAACACTGTGCAATCATAGAATTTAGCAACTATAGGCCAAGACATGTACTGTTCAATCAAAGACTAAAATGGATATTCTCAATCCAATCAACCCTGCAAAATGACAAACATCCCTTTCACTGTGTGCCTCGTGATGGATGAGCGGCGGGGTGTCCCCTTGACCTCTGACGTGGTTCACCATGCCTAATAGACTGAACCAATGTTAGCCAAGTAAAGTGATATGACCGGTCACCTTCTCTCAAAAGTTACCCGGTCATTCTTTGTGCTCAACCCGTCTCTGGTCTTCTAGAATGTCCTTTGTAACATTAGGCGACATTTTGGCTATCGCCCAAAATGTGACCGGTCACTTTTTTAGTGGAAGTGACCGGTCAACTTTTGACCCGTCCCAATCGAAGAGTTAACCTCATTTGGTGATTGATAAAAGTGACCGGTCATTTTTTGACCTGTCCCTTCCGGTTGTCCGGGTCGGGTATAAGGATATACCCATCAAGAAGTCCTCCACTTACCGGCCTTGTGGGGAAGTCATCAAGGGCGGGAAGTATATTTATGTTGATCTATCACTTTTGAAATCATCAAGTCATTCTCATGACCTGTCCTTTTTTGAAATTACCAAGTCATTCCCATGACCTGTCCTTCTTTGAAATCATCAAGTCATTCCCATGACCTGTCCTTCTTTGAAATCATCAAGTCATTCCCATGACCTGTCCTTCTTCTAAATTATCAAGTCATTCTCATTGACCTGTCCTTCTTGTTGACCTGTCCTTTTAGACCCGTCACTTTTGTAATTATCATACCTTTCTCTTTCAAGACCTGTCTTTCTCTGGATTGCCAAGCCTTTCTTTTTCAAGACCTGTCCTGTCCTTCTTTGAAATTGTCAAGCCATTCCCATGACCTTTCCATGGAGACCTGCCCATTTCTTGGATTCACCGTCTTCATACCAGACCTGGTACTTTTGGATCTGTAGATCACGCTGCATGACCCGTCCGTTTGGATTTGTGGGAGTCCAAACGTTGAGCCTGGCCTTTTAGTTTTGGGTTTTCCCTCCAAAACCTTTCACCTTCCACTTTCAAAATTCAAATTTCCCCCCTCACCATTACCTTATCCACGTGTCAGCTCCTCAGCCTCCCACTTGTCGCCTCGAACTCCAAACCGCCTCTCTCTCTCCTATAAATACTCCTCCAACCCATCTCATTTCTTCACTTCTCTCCTTCGCTCCTCAAGTTTTAACCGGTCTACTTTCTCTCTCTAGCCTTCTGCCAAGTAAGTCCTCCAGTCCTCCTAGTCTTTTAATTCTTCCATCTTTCCATTTTTGACCGGTAGGCTGAAGTCATGTCTTCCTCTGACTCACAAAATGTATCCGGTCAATCTTATGGATCGGGCTCTCAACCCTCTTTCTCTAACCAATCTGAGTCTTCTTCTCCCCCTGTCACTCCTTTGATTCGCCGCCCCTCTCACCAATCTAGCTCCCAGGCCCAGGAAATAGTTGCCCAGGAGCCTGTTCCTTTGAACCAACTGCCCGAGCGATTCAATCCCAAGGTCCTCAGCTGGGAGCAATGGGAAGAACGACTGGGATCTTTGGGCTTCCTAGCCCTTGATGTTAGACCGGTATTCAAAGAGTCCTCTAGGGTTACCAAAAAGGTCCTGGCCGAGGTGCGCTCCGTCCTTCCCCCGGGCTATAAAGTCCTTTCTAACACCACCTGGCCCAACATCATAGAACCCCACCAAGGAAACCGGTTGGGTTTTCACATCGCTTCGCTAGAGGGGGGCATCATCTTTCCTCTTCGCCCCCTCCTTATTGAAATTTGTAAAAAGTTTCATATTTTGCCCGGTCAACTTACTCCAAACGCTCACCGGTTCTTAAATTGTTTTGTTAATATTTGCGAAAATCTGAAAATCAACCCTTCCCTTGAGCTTTTCCTCCACATGTACGAAGTCTTGCCCGGGACTAGTAACTGCCCGGGCTTCGTCTATTTCCATTCTCGTAATAAGAGATCTTTTGTGACCGGTCTTCCCCCTAGTCACAAAAAGGTGGAAGAAAAGATTTGTTTTTGTTGAATTCCCCCATGACCAATTTCCTCTCTCAAACCCTGAGTGGGCTGACCGGGTTATAAAACCTGAAAGGGTTCAACCGGAGCCCACTAAAGATCTTGAGGATGCCTGCGAGAAACTTCTTAAGGGTGATCCTGTGACCGGGAAACCTTATGCCTATGGGGGCTGGGTATTCCGGCTAGCTAACCCGGATGGGGGTGCGTCTGCGACCCATGACGCTGAGGATAACCGGGCTGATTCCCCGGATGGTCACGCTGAGGCCGGCTCTCCTCATCCAGGTTGGTTAATTTTCCTCAACCTTTTGATTCCACTTTCATTTTGATAAGGTGTAAAATCTAACCGGTTACTTTGTTCTTTTTTGGCAGACATGAACTTCAACAGGATGACCACCATCATTGAGGATGACGACGATGATGTCCAAGTCCTCCACTCCAACCGGTCTCCTCTCTCCAACTCTCCTTCTCCTCCTAACTTCCCTGGAATGGATGGGGCCACAAGTGCCCGGTGTAGCCCTATCCATGAACAGAGCCAAAAACCGAACTCTCCTCCAGCCACCCATCTCTTTGAAAGTGACCGGGTTCCTCATCCCAAGAAGGATGTCAAAGCCAAAGGGAAGGGGACCGGTCATTCTTCTTCTCAGAAAAGGAAGAGTTCCCACAAGACTTCCAGGGGGGAGAGGAGGAAGAAGGTCAGGCTATCAGATCTAGAAGGGGAGTCCATTGAAGTGACATTTTTATCCTTGGCCTAGAAACTCAGCAAGGTACCAACTCTGATTTTCCTCCCGGTTTAATTATTTCCTTTGCTTTTGCCGACAAGCTTATTTTCCAGGTTGGAGTTCTATCCGAAGACGTTGGCCGGTCACTCCTGGAGTCCAAGGACCAGGTCTCCGAACTTACCCTCCTTCTTGATTCTGCCAAGTTGGAGATCAATGACCGGGCCGAGAGGGAGAAGAGACTTGAAGAGGAGCTGAAGGAAGAGAGGGCCAGGCTAGACGAGGAAAGAGCCAACCTGGTGGAGGCGAAGAGGAAGTTGGTAGAGCTGGAGGATGCCTTGGCCCAAGCTGAAGAGACTGCCCGGTCAAAGGAGCAATCCTTTCCTGATGATGCTGCACGATGGGCGGCCGGGCATCATGTCGAGACTGCCCGGTCCATTCTAGTTGGGCTAGAGGAGACAATGGCCTTCTTCAAGACCATGTACAAGGAGCCGGAGGGCAAAAAGATGATAACCGATATCGGTTCATATGGTTTCCAATGCGGTCAGAAGGATGAGAGGTCACTCCTCTACTCCAGGCTTCAGAAGAGGGACCCTTCCTTTGACCCGGCCAAAGTGAAGCTCCCGACCTTGTATACGGAAGAGCCAGCTCCCCCCTTTCCCCTAGAGTAGGTTAGGGTTTGATTTGAAAAAAACTTTGAATTTTCCCAAGGCCTGGGGATGTCCGGCCTACTCCTGACTTGCGTAATATTATCTTTTGTTTTGTATGGTTTTCAATTTACCGGCTTGTTTCTTCTTTCAGTTTGCATGGCTTGATTCCTTTTTCTCGCTTGCTCAATACTTCTTGCATGGTTGTTTTCCTTGTTTGGTCCTTACTTGAAGTCGCATGGTCAGACTTGCCTTTTCTTGAACATGCTTGGTTTAACTTCCAAGTAGAAAACAATAATTGGCCTTATACCTCAGGAATCGTTTTAAAGAACGTCCAGGGCATCTCATGTCCTGGTCCTGAAAACGTCCAGGCCTCATTGGCTTGGTTGACGATTTTACTGAATATGCTTAATTCCAAGTCAAAAGAAGTAACCGGCTTTATCCTTTGTAGTTGTCCAGGTCACCTCATGTCCTGGTCTTTGGTTAACGCCTTAGAAACGTCTAGGTCTGGTAGACTTTGTTGACAGCGTCCAGGTCAATTCCATCTTTTGAAAATGTCCAGGTCATGTTATGTCCTGGTCAAGTACAAGCCTTGAAAACATCTAGGTCTTGCAACCTTGAAAACGTCCAGATCTTGTGGCCTGGTTTGTCTTCCGGACCGGCTTGTGTCTAGGTTGAACTGTAACAAACGTCCAGGTCATCTCATGTCCTGGTGTAGTAGGCTAGGTTGGAAGTTTTGAAAACCACTTTAGACGCAAGGCTTGAAAACTTCCAGGTCATCTCATGTCCTGGTTTCTTGACTTGAAAACGTCTAGGTCGGTTTCTTCCTTGCCTGTTTTCTGACCCAGTCAACTTCCAGGTTCTGATGGGTGAAAAAATATTTTTTCCAGTTTTGTCTGATTTCATCAAATCCGCCAACCAAAAAGTGACCGGTCACTTTCCTCAAAGTTGACCGGTCAAATTTTAATTTTTTCCCATTCGCATTTTCTTGTCAATCCAGAACATCAAAAAGTGACCGGTCACTTTTGACCATGCCACCTTCTTTTCCCCCTCTGGCCTGGGTGTCATGCCTAACAGCAACCTTGCTCAAATTTCGAACGAATAATCCGAAACGGTTTTGGAATCATCAAGTCTCAACATCAAGACCCGAACTTTCTTCGGAGATTTTGACCATGTCCTATGATCGCAAACCCTCTCCAAGGTTCAGCCCTCTTCCAGGCAACACCCTTCTTCCAGGGCCCCTCTTCCAGGTTTTAAGTTTTTTAATGTGCCATTCTCTAATCATTAGGTTGACCTAGCCAACCCAATCTTCCCACGTGGGGGTATGCCGGTGAGAACCAGCCCTCATCCAATCTTACATGTCCATATGTTATGCGTTCTAAGTGAATTCTAGTCTTCCCTAGACCCTTCAATCCGCAACGGATGGCTCATGCAAGACGGTAATCATTTTTTACTTTGGCATCTTTTTGCCCCTATCCAAATGAAAAATTGGTAGGGATCTATGTAAGTATGGACGCGAGTCCTCTTCCAGACCCAGCCTATCTCAAGGCCATACCTCAACATCAAGGCCCCTATCTCAAGGGTTTATCTTTTTTTTTTAACCTTGCCTCTTACATCAAGACATTAGTTTAGTATTACTGACCCAGCAACAGTCATATTGAAGAAATCTCTTATTTATCATCGAAGGGGTATTACAAATACATGCCCTGCCAATTTGGTCTATCGGTAGAATTTTCTAAGGTGGTGGGAATTCCAGCACCTTTCCAACTCTCGACCTTCCGTTGTTTCTAACTTGTATGTCCCAGGGCGTAATATTGCCTTGACCCTATATGGGCCTTCCCATTTCTTCGCAAGCTTTCCACCATCACTCGGTTTGCTGGCCTCCCTTCGTCTCAAGACCTCATCACCGACTTGGAAATAACGAGGCCCTACCTTGTTATCATGGTAGGCCTTGGCCGCTTGCTGGTACTCTATCATTTTAGCCTCAGCAACCATCCGCCTTTCCTCCAACAAGTTCAACTCTGCCAAATGGTCCTCCTC
Organism: Cuscuta australis; assembly: GCA_003260385.1. Lineage (NCBI taxonomy): Eukaryota > Viridiplantae > Streptophyta > Magnoliopsida > Solanales > Convolvulaceae > Cuscuta > Cuscuta australis. Next base: position 7,814,026 of record NQVE01000097.1, on the reverse strand, counting down.
ATTCCCTTTCTCTTCGTAGACCTTCTCCCGAAAGGTCATTATCTTAGCTTCGATGGGTAGTCTGGCCTCACATCCATATGTAAGGACGAAGGGTGTCTCCCCGGTGGCCCTTCTCGAAGTGACTCGGTAAGCCCAAATGATATGTGGTAACTCCTCTAGCCAATTTGTTCCTGCCTCACCCAACCGCTTTTTAATCCCGTCGACTATTGTGCGGTTCGCATTCTCCACTTGACCATTCCCTTGCGGGTAGGCCACGGAAGCCTTGTTGTGAGTAATCCCGAAGTCCTCCAAGTATTTGGTGAACCCTGGATTCCGAAATTGAGGCCCGTTGTCCGTCACAATGTTTCGAGGAGACCCGAACCTGGTGATTATATTCTTCCAGACGAAGCGCTGGCACTGCTTGGTTGTGATGGTTGCATATGCCTCCGCCTCTACCCATTTTGTGAAGTAGTCGATAGCGACCATGACATACTTCTTCCTCCCTTGAGCTTGAGGGAAGGCCCCAATGATGTCCATCCCAAACCTTGCGAATGGAATAACATTGGAAATTGGGTGGTAATATGTCGCAGGCCTTCCCGGAAACTTGTAGAATACCTGGCAAGTCTTGCACCTTTGCACATACTTCTCACAATCTTGGTTCATTGTAGGCCAGAAATAACCTAGCAAGATGATCCTTTGTGCGAGTGTCCTGGACATTTGGTGGGCTGCACAAACACCCTCATGAACTTCGGCGATCACTCTCTCCGCCTCCGCCCTGGTCAAGAATCTCAGCAGCGGACCGCCAAATTCCCTTTTGTATAGCCTTCCATCAAGCATTTGGAATCTTGGAGCCCTCAACTTTACTTTTCTTACCCTATCCTCATCCTCAGGGAATTGCCCGGTCATATAGTACCTGACCAAGTCATCCATCCAAATATCATCTGGCTCCACTCGATCTGGATTGGGCTGTCCATCTTCCTCTATCATGCTAACAGAAAATCCTTCAATGCTGGCTTTCTCCAGCGTCTCAATCCTGGCCAGCTTGGACACATGCTCCGGGGCTGCTTGCGTCAATTTTGATAGCAAGTCAGCATCGGTTTTTTCCCCCATAGGGATTTGTTCCATCACATACTCAGTCAGATCCTTCAATAATGCCCTTGCCAAGTCTCTGTACTTCTGCATCTTCTCTCCTTTGGCCTCCATGTTGCCATTGATGTGGCCTACCACCAAGCTTGAGTCGGATTTGATCCTGAGGCAGGTGATTTGTAGGGTTTTGGCCAATCTCAGACCCCCTATCAATGCCTCATACTCAGCCTCGTTGTTTGTGAGCTTGAAATTGAAGATCAAGGCATGATATACCTTGAACCCTTCCGGAGTTGTGAATATTACACCTCCCCCGTACCCTTTCGGTCCAGAGGCTCCATCTACCGACATGGACCACCAAGGCTCTGTGATAGCCTTAGCCGGTTCTTCTTGCTGGTGACCCGTCATCTCTACAAGAAAATCAGCCACGGCCTGCCCTTTTATCGCCGTCCTCGGACGATATTCAATGTTGAATTGGGTAAGCATCATGGCCCATTTAATCATCCTTCCCGATGAAGTGGAATCCCTCATGACCGTGCCCAATGGTAGGTCGGTCAATACGATAATAGGATGGGCATGAAAGTAGGAGGTGAGTTTCTTTGCCGTTATGAATAGTGCATACCCTGCCTTCTCCGTGGGAGTATACCTACTTTCTGCCCCATTTAAGGCCTTGCTTACATAATAAATGGGCCTCTGGACCCCATCATCCCTCATCAAGACCGAGCTAACGGCCATCTAAGTTACCCCTAGGTAGAGGTATAGAGTCTCCTTCGTTTCCGGCTTGGATAGGACAATATCCGAAGTCAGGTACGTCTTTAGCTCTTTGAATGCCCTGGCACATTCGTCATCCCACTCGAAGGTGTTGGCTTTCTTTAAGACTTTAAAGAAAGGTAAGGCCTTCTCAGCTGATCTGGACAAGAACCGGTTTAGGGCCGCCAGGCGGCCCGTCAATCTCTGGACATCCCTTACCGAGGTTGGGGGTTGCATCTCAACAATGGCCTTGATCTTCTCAGGATTTGGCTCAATCCCCCTCTTCGTAACCATGAAGCCCAAGAACTTCCCCGTCCTTACGGCAAAAACACACTTCTTTGGATTAAGTCTAAGATTATGCCTAGCCATAATCTCAAAACATTTTTCCAGGTCTTGAGCGTGTGTGTTGGCTGTCCTGCTTTTCACCAGCATATCATCGACATAGGCCTCCATGGTCCGTCCAAGTAAAGGCCTGTACAATTTGTTGACCATCCTCTGGTAGGTCGCCCCTGAGTTTTTCAACCCAAAGGCCATCACCTTGTAACAGTATGTCCCATCCGGGGTGAGGAAGGCCGTCTTTTCCTCGTCATCTTCCGCCATGAAGATCTGATGATACCCTTTAAAGGCATCCATGAAACTTAGCAGCTCACACCCGGCGGTTTCGTCAACCATTTGGTCCGGGCTGGGGAGAGGATAAGAATCCATAGGGCATGCCTTGTTGAGGTCTGTGTAGTCTACGCACATCCTCCAGGTATCACCCTTCGGAGCCAGGACTACATTGGCCAGCCATTCAGGGTAGTTTACTTCCCTGATATGACCTACCTCAAGTAGGTCCTTGACCTCTTTCTTCACAAAGTCCCTCCTATCACTTGCCAAAAATCTTTTCTTCTGTCTTACAGGCCTTGACCCCTCAAGAACAGAGAGACGATGGCAAATGACTGACCGGTCAATCCCGGGCATATCAGCAACACTCCAGGCAAATAATGATTTATACCTGGTCAACACCTGGACAATCTCAGTCCTTAGCTTTTCCTGAAGGTCAGCCCCAATTTTGACCTTCCTCTCAAGATTGGAGGCATCAATCTGGATCTCCTCCGTGTTTGCATCCGGCTCGATCCTAGCCTTCTCCTCACCCTTGTCTACCTGCTGGGAGACCAATTCAATTTGTTCGAACTGGCGGGTCATCTTCTTGACTGCTTCCAGGTAGCAGGACCGGGCGTTCTTTTGATCACCCCTTTCCTCCCCGATTCCATTGGGAGTGTAAAACTTCATGCATAAGTGTGCCATGGAAATAATAGCCCTGACCTGGTTGATCCCAGGCCTACCCAGAATGGCATTATGCACACACTTGATGTCGACCACAACAAATCTCATTTGTTTGGTCACTGTCCTGTTACCTGACCCCATAGTAACTGGTAAGGTGATCTGACCTTCTGCTTCTATGCTGGCTCCAGTGAAGCCTGACAATGGGGTTTGCAATGGCCTCAGCTTGGACCTGTCCAGCTTCAATTTCTTGAAAGCATCCAAGTATAGAACATTGACACTGCTTCCTGTGTCAACCAGGACCCTGGCCACATCAGCCCCGTTGATGTCCATTGTAATGACCAAAGGGTCATTATGATCTCCCCCCGTCCTGGGCAGATCCCTATCAGTGAAAGTGATAGGTTCCCTCCTTGCCTGCTTCCCATGTGACTCCAGGGAAACCACATCCACGTGCAAGCTCCTGGCCCAGTTCTTCCGCTGGGAGGCAGTATCCCCGCCTTCTGGGCCGCCGACAATCATCTGTATGAATTCTTTATCCGGATTGTTGTTATCCTTCCCGGATTTTCTCCTTCCCTGGTCTTTTCCCTGATGTCGGGTCCAGGTGTTCGCTTTCGGGTCTTTCTTATTACCCGTCGCGTAACCTTCCCCAAGCTCTCCTTTCAAGGCCATCTCCTTGAGCACAGCCTTGACATTTCGGCAATCCGCCGTGTTGTGGGAATCAGATTTGTGGTAGGTACACCACTTCTCCGTCCAAGGCCTCTTGGGTTGTTCTCCCTTCTTATCATCCCTTATTTGATGGACAGACCCGTCATACGCAGCCTTTAGTTTGGACCCTCCCATCTGGTCGTCCTTCTTTAGCTTGTCGGACTTCGGTTTTGTGTAGCCTTCCTCCAGCTCCCGCTTATTCTTGTTCAGCACTTCTGCCTCGGCATATTCCCATGCCGTATTGTAGGCTTCCTGATAAGAGGAGGGCGGCCTCCTACAGAATTCAGTGTAGAGGTCACCTGACCGGAAGGCATTCATAAACAAAGACATGGCCGTCTTATCATCCATCTCTTCTACCTTGTCAACCTCGTCCCTCCAGCGGGTTAAGAATTGAGTCAAGGTCTCTTTCTCCCTCTGCCCTACCGTGTTAAGGTTGTCCTGGTACTTCTTGCGGAAAACTTCAGCAAGTTTCTCAAAGGACCCAATCCTGCCATGGGGAAGACCGTTAAACCATTCCACTGGCCTCCCTCTCAAGGATGAGAAGAAGAGCAGGCATTCCTCAGCATCAGTGCACCCGGCCATCTGTGCTGCATTGTGGAAGGTGTCAAGGTGGACGTTTGGATCCTCCTTTCCAGTGAATTTTTCCACGTCCAGCTTGACCTTACGCCTCAATTTTGTGCATGTACCCTGGCCGAAAAGGGTGATTTGGCCAGGGTGTGCTTCTTTGCTCCCGCCTTCTCGTCCACCTTTTCTTCCAGGGCACGTAGCTTTCTTGCTACGCTTCCTATCTTGTCCAGGTCATCCTCATCGTATGAGAGCCTGGTGTATGCCGACGCCCTCGGCTGGCTTTCTGCTTCCTCCTCGTCTTGGTGAATCGTCTCAGATTCCCTAGAACGACGAGATTGGGCGTGACGACCCCCACCAAGTCTTTCCATTGCGCTAGTCCGGCCCATCTCAGGACCAAGACGTAGCTTGGCAGACTTGCGGGGTCCATCCTCTTTGCCCCCTAGGCGTTTGAATGCCGAATCTCGAGTCTTGCTGGGTTCGGCTATAGCCTTACCCTTCTTCCTGCGGGCCGCCTCCTGCTCCGCCTCATTGATTTCATGGACATTTGAGGGCGCTGCTTCATTCAAAGTCCCCATCAAATTCACCGGATGTATAGGGACCATCCTAGGGACAAATGTCGACGGGGTCGACACCGGAGGTGGCATAATTGGCGGCGTCATACCAGGATAGGCAAATGGCATGAAGCCACCTGCCTGTTGCATCATGGCCATCACCTGTTGATAGCCCTGTAGAGCCTGAGCATTTGCCGGGTCAGCAGCAAACTGAGCCCAAGCTGACGGGTATGGTGTGAATGCTCCACCAGGCGTTGTTATCGAGCCTGGGAACATTGTTGTCGTCGGCGTAGGAGTTGGGGTTGACATGATTGGGATCATGCCAATTGATCCTACAGTAGTAATCGGAGCAAAGGTCGTCCCCATGCTCGACATCATCAATGGGATGGCAGGAGTGCTTTCACTCGCAGCCTGGCTTGACACAGCGTTGTAGTTGCTCGAAGACATGATTGTGGATATTTAGTGGGGGTAAAGTTTTGACCTGGTCGAAAAAACTTTAAAAATCGGTCCCACGGTCGGCGCCAAAAATGATGGTGTAAATATAGCGGGGTGGGTTAACCGGGTCTGACCTGGACACACTCGACCCGTAATATAAAACACACAACAAGAACACAAAGTATGACCTAGACCGGGTAAATCTCCTCAGTCCGAATTATATTTCTTACTCTATCTCAAGAGTGAACTTTAGTGAGAGAAAAATTGGATCCCCTCCTCTATCCAATATCATCATATTTATAGAGGAGGATTTGTGACCTTCCCCTGTTCATCCATGGACAAAATAGGAAGCTCGTGGGAAGGTCACTGTAGATAATGGGAACACTGTACAATCATAGAATTTAGCAACTATAGGCCAAGACATGTACTGTTCAATCAAAGACTAAAATGGATATTCTCAATCCAATCAACCCTGCAAAATGACAAACATCCCTTTCACTGTGTGCCTCGTGATGGATGAGCGGCGGGGTGTCCCCTTGTCCTCTGACGTGGTTCACTATGCCTAATAGACTGAACCAATGTTAGCCAAGTAAAGTGGTATGACCGGTCACCTTCTCTCAAAAGTTACCCGGTCATTCTTTGTGCTCAACCCGTCTCTGGTCTTCTAGAATGTCCTTTGTAACATTAGGCGACATTTTGGCTATCGCCCAAAATGTGACCGGTCACTTTTTTAGTGGAAGTGACCGAATAACTTTTGACCCGTCCCAATCGAAGAGTTAACCTCATTTGGTGATTGATAAAAGTGACCGGTCATTTTTTGACCTGTCCCTTCCGGTTGTCCGGGTCGGGTATAAGGATATACCCATCACTTAACATTCCTTGCCTTCCAAATATTATAGCACATATTCATCCAAGCTCCCATAGCCATCCCCCTTGCACGAGCAGGCTTCAACCTTCACATGTTCTCCCCCATCTCTTTTAAGTTATACCTCTGACTACATAATTCATCCAATCAAATACTTCCTTCAATATGTTTCTGGTCATCACTCTACATTGACATAATAGGTGGTTAGTGTTCTCCTCCTCTTCCTCGCAAAGCAAATACTCCCTCCGTCCCAGAGTATTCGTCCATTTTTTACTTTTGGAACTGTTCATCTAAGCACTTTGACTCATCAAATTCTCTCAATGTGTAATCCTAAATATAGTCATGTGTTATCTTGTTTGATTTGTCTTAACATATAGATTATTAATATATAATTTCTATAATTTTTTAATATACAAATTACAAGATAAAAGGGATTAAAGAAGTGTATTGGATCAGGGGCGGAGGAGGAGGGGGGGGGGGGGGCATGCCCGGGCAATTGCCCCCCGGCGAAATTCCGGCAATGGAGGATTAGATACCCAATCGTGATGGTGGCCGGATTTGCCCCCCCAATTTTCGCAGCGATGGGAGCCGCCGAGCCGGCTGCGGATCGAAAAACAGCAGAGGAAGAAGAAGCTGATTCCCGAAGAGAAAAAAAAACAGACAAAACGACGTCGTTTTGTTTGTTGGGTTTTAAATACTTTCCTTGACCAGCCCACTTTCACACGGCCTAGTAGCCCACCCAATTGCCCAAAAAAGAGAAAATGCGGAGTAAGGCTCCGTTCCGTTCAGCTTATTTTTTCTGATCTGATCTGATTCTAATAAGTTCTGATCTGATCTGATCTGATTGGATCTGATCTGATCTGATTGGATCTGATCTGATCTGATTGGATCTGATCTGATCTGATTGGATCTGATCTGATCTGATTGGATCTGATCTGATCTGATCTGGTCTGATCTGATTAATTATGATTTAATTTAAAATTTCAAATCAATAATTTAATTTGACTTTATAATAACGTTTGAAAATTGTAATGATAATTAATATTATAATATAATCAATATTTTTTATTTAATGATTATTTTTTAATAAAATAAAAATAGTTAATTCATATATTAGAATAATCATTCATATTATAATGTAATAATATTTTTTATTTTATGATAATTTTTTTGTAAAATTAGAATTATACATTAGAATAAATATTTAATTTAGATATACATTTAAAAGTAATTAAATGTAGATAATCAATATATAGAAAAGATAGTATTTTTATTAAAATATCTCATCCTTATAAAAGATCAAAAGTTTAGAAACTCAAATTACAAGTAGCAATAAAAATATATTTTAAAAGTAGAATTAGATTGACATTGTCAATGTATTTTAAAACTAATTTTTCCGACGTCTAATAATTAAGGATTACTTTCTTAGATTTTTATTTAACCTATTTCTAAAGTTTATTCTTTTTCATTTTTAAGAATAATAATAATAATAATAATAATAATAATAATAATAGTAATAATAATAATGACGATGATGATGATGATGATGATCATAATAATAATAATAATAATAATAATATAATAATAATAATAATAATAATATAATACTAATAATAATAATAATAATTCTTGAAGAGATCTTATTTTAATAAGTCCTGATCTGATATGATCTGATTGGATCTGATCTGATCTGATAGGATCTGATCTGATCTGATTGGATCTGATTGGATCTGATCTGATTCGATCTGATCTGATTCGATCTGATCTGATCCGGTCTGATCTGATTCGATCTGATCTGATCTGATCAGATCTGATTTTAATAAGAATAAGAAAAAATAAGAAAAAATAAGTTGAACGGAACGGGGCCTAAGTCATTGAAAAGGAGGCAGAACACAAAAAAAAAAAAGTGAACAGAACCGACGAAGCCACGAAGGGAAACGCAGATTGCAGAAGGAATCCCCAATCCGCCACTGGAGTCTGGAAGAAGACCGACCGACTCACCGACGGACAGCTTTTTGAATTCTTCCAATTTTGAGGCTTCTTCATCTAATCTTCGGATCTTCTCTTGTCTAGGTAAATTTAAATTTTAATTATCTAATTTTGAGATTTGTTTCTTAATTTTTTAAATTTTTGAATATTGCTAAATTATGTTTTGGATTTTGAATATTTATTTTGTTCCATGGTTCTAGTGTGTTTGTTTAAATATTTGATAAATGTTAATGTAATTTCAAGTTTTAGAAATTAAGAAATATGAAATTGTTCTTTTAAGGTTATTGATATTATTTTGTTACTTTATTTTTGAATCAGGAAATTTTGAGACGTGAGATATATAAATTTGTTATTAGACAAAAGAAGAATTTAGAATTTGTAAATGAGAGAGACAATGAAAAAGAAGCTTCTTCTTCTATAGAGACAATGGATTTTGTTTATTTTTTCAATGAAATTTTGCCCCCCCGAAGTCTTTCCTGGCTCCGCCCCTGTATTGGATGGTGTGTAAAAATGAAAGTGGACAAATACTCTGGGACGGATGTAGTAACTCGTATCAAAATCCCTGAACCTCTTCATTCGGGCTCTAGTTTGTAATCTGTTCTTCATTATCAACCAAAAAATAAATCTGTGCTTTCGTACACAAACTCCACTCCACACCCATTTGGACCAGTAGGGGGGCTCCTTTGGGCCCACCAACCAGCAATAACCTTTCTATACTTCATATTGAGCCTCCTTTCTCATCTCAACAAATTCTTCTCCGGTTTTTACTATCTTCTTCCAGTAATTGCAGCAGTTTGGTTTGAGAGTGTATTCCCAAAAATCCATCCTCTTTAAGTACCTTTCATGTATCCACTGCACCCACGAGATGTTGACATGTCGTCCTTTTTCTTCCTATTGTCTCAGTTCAGTTTCATAGTTGTAACCTTGTGCCAAAGATACATGTTTGTCATAGCCCAGAAATCGGACTAGGTTTAAAATAATGTTACGCATGTAATAAAATAGAAAACTCAAACACTTGGCCACAAACAGTGTACATAAGGATGCATTTTAAAACCTATAATTATTCATGTGATTTAATACGTAATTCATGAGTTAATTTTCTACTATGGAGTACATAGCATAAATTGTATAATTTTGAATTTTTTATAGTCAAAATTGATAAACTTTGATCAATAATTAAATAAAATAATATTAAATGTTGGTAAATAATTTTTTATGTAATAATTTCAAAATATTATTTTATTTAATCAATATACTTTATATACGGAGTATTATTCTATATAATTAAAGGTCAAAGTTTTAAAGTTTTTATTGAAAAAAAATGTATAAGTACTCAAGAACATAAGTAGGGGTAGAGGTAGACGCACTATGTTGGAGTTGGGGGAATATGCCCCATACTATTTTTTTGTAATAAGGTAAAAATAAATTATATATACATGCTCTCAATAAAAATTAACATGACACCATCTAATTAGGTAAATTTAATTTTTTTTTGTAAAATTTATTTTATTACATATAATTACTCTATCTCTGTGTATTTGTTTAGTTTGATTTTTTCGGGTCAAACACAATGAACTTTGAGCTTCAATTAAATAAAAATTGTAAAATATATTTGTATAAAACATTTTTATTAGATTTATTTAGTTGAGAATTTAACATTTTTATCTATTTATAATTATTTGTAATGCAAATCTAGAGCAATGTAATCTCAAAATTCATCTAATTTGACTAAAAAAGATCAATCTAGACAAATATACTATGCTAGAAGTAATAATTATTTATGAATTAAAATTTTATATTGGCACTCCAAAAATTACTTGCTTGAGGGGCATTTAGGGAAATAATGAAATATAAAAAAGAAGTGGAGTGCCACTAGTAATTTTTGGAGTGCCAATATCAATAATCATTAACTAATAAAATTGTTCCACCTTCAATAAATATTTGAAACATTTTTTTTTCATTTCATATATAGAGTAGCTTTTTTTTAAATGGGACACTACCCCGAACCCCAACTAATGGTGCCTTTTGGTAACTTTGTTCTTTGATCTACCACTAACCTAAATAGGGTATGTTTGAGAATAACGTTAGCGATTAGCGTAAGCGTTTTAAAAAGGCTAACTGCAGACAACGTTTTTAAAATAATCTGCACCGTTAAAATTTTATCCAAAACGCTAACGCTAATCTCTATCGCTATTTCCAAACAGACTCATAGTATATTAACGTAAAATACAAATATTTTCTTACATTACATTGACTTATCATTTTCATAACATATACTCCGTAATTTTAATAATGTACTCCAATCAAATAATTAATAAAAATAGAGAAAATAGTAAATTAAGTTTAAATTATACGGAGTATTTTGTTGCTTATTTAAAAAAGCAAAATGCTATCCAAAATACTCCTTATGAAAATTATGAATTCCTGCAGACCTTTGGCTTCTCTTCCAAAGGTCTGTGTTGCTTCGCATATCACAACGCCTTCCAACTCCTCCAAGTTCTCAATTGCGTTTGACTCCGTGTCTCCGTCACAAGGAGCAGCACACGGAATACGGAGTGCACAGAGATTCCCCAATGGCGGCGGCAGCGGCGGCGGATTCGGAAAGGAAGCAGATGTTGCTACTGAACAACCACAGAGAGAAGCACTTCACGGCCGGAGAAGTTGTACGTGACATCATCATTGGGGTATCGGATGGCCTCACCGTCCCTTTCGCTCTTGCCGCCGGCTTGTCCGGCGCCAATGCCTCCTCCTCCATTATCCTCACCGCCGGCATCGCCGAGGTTGCTGCGGGAGCCATCTCAATGGGCCTTGGCGGGTATATCTTTTACTACTGCACCTCATGCATTTCCATTAATACCAAATTAGGGTTTTATATGTTAAGATTTATGGACCTAATCCGCATAATTTGAGTATTTATAATTTGATATTCAGAGGTATGGTGTGTCTATTGCCCAGGGTACATAATATAGGAATGATTTGCCTAACCATTTTTAAGCAATTGATTTTATGTAAGGTATTTGGCTGCTAAGAGTGAGGCAGATCACTATGCCAGAGAACTGAAAAGGGAGCAGGAAGAGATCATAGCAGTGCCTGATACAGGTTCTCTATGTGTGTGCTTGTGCTCACACACTCATGTTTTCGTGTTTCTTCTTAGGCTCTTGTTGTAATGCAGGAAAGGAATTCCTTAGCAAGTACAAATGTTGCTTTAGCTAAATACTGGTCTAAATAAAAAATAAAAATGGCACATTATCTTTGTTTGCCGTGGACTTTCTCTGAATTTTTGGATAATAAATGCAGCAATGCATCAATGGTCAGACAAAGCCTCTATGTTTTTACAGGGATAAGGCTACATACATTTTGATCCCACACCCGAACGTAGTTGGAATTATAGTGGGTTTTGTTGCTATTGTATTCACTGTGCTGTTTCATTGTTGACAAGTGTTTGAGCAGTGAAGATTGATAAAATCCTCCTATGTTTGGATGAGAAATGCAGAGGCTGCTGAGGTAGCAGAGATATTGTCACAATATGGGATCGAGGCACATGAGTACACTCCAGTGGTGAATGCTCTAAGGAAGAAGCCACAGGCCTGGCTTGACTTCATGATGAAGTCAGTGCCTCCTTGCTTTCTCCCTTTACCCGCTTCATTGCCTTTTTTTATTTCTCTGCTCTTATATTGCACAAGAGCTGCAAAAAAACATGTAAATATGCTTAGCATGCCATGTTTGTTTTTAATTACAACTAAATTACACATACATTGGCGCTTCTCCCTCCAAAATAGATGCATTGCAGGTAAAGATTTTTTTTATTAAGAGCATATTGCATGTCCAAACAGTAAGGCTATCCTAAACGTGCCGAATAAAAAAAAGTACAAAATCATCACAAAAGCCTTGGAATATTGCTCACAGCACGCTGACCACTTGAAAAATTTCTTTTCTAGAGTACAATAATGCATTGAGTTCCATGTTGTTGACCTCTCCTAATACTACTATACCTTCTTTTGGGTGGGCTACTACAATGAAACTCTAATTGTTGTGAAGTAGACAATGTATTATTGTCCAATTTTGGTTGTGAGCTTCATCTCAAGGCAACTAGAATTTGTTGCTGTGAGATGAATAGAAATGAATATCTTGGACTTTATTTTTAGCCAAAGGCCCAAATGTGCCTGGAAAATCTACTTAATACAGTATTTCTGACATATGCACTTGTATTAGATATTTTAGTATTGTACTTGAGCTTGAGTAACATCCATGGGATTGAGCATCTCTATCCGCAATATGGAAACATCTACAGAAGTTTAATTAGGCACAAATGTAGTATTTGCCTCAAATTTGAATTCAAGTCTCTGCCCCTCTGAGCATTAACGGACAGTTACATTTGACCTCTCAAGGTTTTAATGTTTTTGGAAGATTATTGCCTTTTCAAAAAGACATCATTGCCAAACACCACCCTCAAACAAATTGAAAGTGTTTTTTTCCATCTTTTAATCAACTGTTACACCTTATGTCTGCCACAGGTTTGAGCTAGGCTTGGAGAAGCCGGACCCAAGAAGGGCGTTGCAGAGTGCATTCACAATTGCCTTTGCATACATTGTTGGTGGCATAGTCCCCCTTGTCCCTTACATGATCATCCCAGTGGCAAGAGAAGCAGTCATAGCGTCAGTCATCGTAACCTTAGTCGCGCTCCTCATATTTGGTTATGCAAAGGGTCACTTCACAGGCAACAAACCTTTCAAGAGTGCTCTTCAGACTGCATTCATCGGAGCTGTTGCTTCCGCAGCAGCATTTGGCATGGCTAAGGTTGTCCAGGGATAGGCGGACAGCACATTTATATTATAGTACTGCGTACTATATTACCAGGTTATGGTAACATTGTTTTCTTAAATTTCTAATGCTAAAATAGTGGGAAATTGCAGTATTTTCTCTAAATATAAAGAGATTAGTACTGTTTAATATTTTCCTCATCATCTCTTTTGCAATCTTTTACTTACTCTTTTAGAACTTTTGCAAGGAACCTTGTCCACTGCCAATGCAGGTAAAAGAGTCATTTTTGGAGATTTTATTTTGGGGGGATTTTTGGAAAATATTTATGCTGTGAATAAAACTAAATTAAAATGATAACATTAAACTTGTCTTGCTTATTTCGGGGAAGTTTTGGACGACAAACGCAACGATGCAATATGGGCTAAACAAAAATTGATCAAAATGGGTTTGTTAAAAAAAATCATATCGGGCGGTTTCATTTCTTATGGTGAATGTTTTTTGACCGCTTTTATCTATCATATTAAAAAGATTTTGACGAATTAATTTGTTAAAATTCTTTGCAAGACAAAGTCTAAAATGAATTTGTAGTTTTGTACTGGTATCCGGAGTACACTTTTTCACTCAATTTGACACATTTTTTCACTCAATTTTTTCACTGAATTTCTTGTACATTAACTGGAATGCTCACTTTCGAGTAGTTAAATACTCATTTTCAAGTGATTGAATATCCATTTACGAGTATAACTGAATTTAAAAAAATGAAGATTCCATTCTTCAAAAATGAGTTTTCATCATAGATACATATAGTACTTATGTGGTACGGTATATATATTGCATCGAATTCTAAGAATGTTTTGAAAACCGGACCGGACGAGGTAGTGGGTCAAGGGTTGACCGGTCGAACCGGTCAAACCCGGGGTCAACGACCCGGTCAAGTATGTTTATAATAATAATATTTTATAATGTAAATTAGATATTTTTAGTCAAAAAAATATTTTAATTTATGTTATTATTTCCCCATCTATTTTTTAATATCCTTGTACATACGGTTTTTCACACCTTCTATTTTTATTCTATTATTTTTATTATTACTAAAAATTAATATTGAATCTCTAACAAATAATAAGGAGGTACTCATTTTTCAAAAATTAAAGGCTAGATATTTTATTCTTATATACATATGACATTTTAAAGTTTATATTTAGTTGATTAAAATGATTGAAAAATAAAAAATATAGTTTATATTTAGTTAATTAAATTATAATTAATAAATATTACTTGATTTTTAAAGACAACAATTTTTTAATTATAAAATATACAGAGTATATTTGTTTTCAAATAAAAATTAAATAATTCTCAATTTTTTAAAACTATTTTAAAAGTTCATAAATACAAATTCACAAATGCACAAAAAAACTACATGCTTATTTTGTATGAACCTTTTGTAAAACCATAAATAAATATGCTTGATACCTAGATTTTTCATAACGCTTGGGTAGCTCACTTGGTTGACAACTTATATTAAAGAATGAGAGGTGTTGGGTTCGATTCCCAGCTTTGCTGTCATTTTTTATAATTTAAAATCCAATAAAATATTCTCCGTAGATTGAAGCTCAACCCCGGGAACCAGACGGGTCGACCCGGGTCACCCGGTTCGGCGGGTTTGGGCGGGTCAAATGGGATACAGGTTTCTTTAGTAAACCGTAACAGATATGTTACCGGTTCGCGGGCCGACCGGTTGGATCGGCCGGTCCGGCCTGAATTTCAAAACACTATTTCTAACTACTTTTTACAAGTACTCGTATTTTTTTTTGTGACTTGGGCGAAGGCAATGGGGTTGGGTATTGGGCCAAAATGTTGAATCCAAATTCATTACAAAATTTTTAATAAATCGGCTCCTCAATTCAATTCTACACAAAAATGCTGAGAAATCTCAAAACAATCCCCAAGCTCTTTCCATGGTCCGGCGACCACCACTGTTCATCTCTTCCACTTCCGGCGCCGGCCCCGACCCAACCACCGGACGCCGTCAGTCTCTCCAATCGCATCCTCCGAGAAGACGCAGAGACGCTACCATCCACCCTCAACGCCTTCACCCAATGGACTCCAGATCTCGTCCAAGCCGTCCTCAAGCGCCTCTGGAACCACGGCCCCAAGGCACTCCAATTCTTCAACCACCTCGATCGCCACCCGTCCTACGCCCACTCCGCCGCCGCCTTCGACCACGCCATAGACATCGCCGCCCGGATGCGCGATTACCGGACTCTCTGGAAGCTTGTGGCTCGGATGCAGGCCCGGCGACTCGGCCCCGGACCGAAGACGTTCTCCATCATCACGGAAAGGTACGTTTCTGCTGGAAAAGCTGATAAAGCCTTGAAGGTTTTCTTATCAATGCATAAACATGGCTGCCCCCACGATTTGAGCTGTTTCAATTCGTTTCTAGATGTGCTCTGCAAGTCAAAGCGCCCCGAGATGGCATATAGGCTCATGAAGATGCTTAGGGGTAAATTCAAACCAGATACTGTCACCTATAACATACTTGCAAATGGGTTTTGCTTGATCAAACAGACTCCAAAAGCACAAGACATTTTGAAAGAAATGATTCAGAGAGGCTTGAATCCGACCATGACAACCTATAATACAATGCTCAAAGGGTTTCTTCGAGCAGGCCAAGTTAAGGAAGCTTGGGGATTCTTCTTGCAAATGAAGAAGAGGAAGTGTGAGATTGATGTTGTGACTTACACCACTATGGTTCATGGATTTGGTGTTGCAGGGGATGTTGATAAAGCTCAGAAGGTATTCAATGAGATGGTTGGGAAAGGTGGCGTACTCCCTTCGGTTGCAACTTACAATGCTTTGATTCAAGTGCTGTGCAAGAAGGATTCCATGGAGAATGCTGTTTTGGCATTTGATGAGATGTTGAGGAAAGGGTATGTTCCGAATACAATGACTTATAATGTGGTGATTAGGGGTTTGTGTCATCGGGGAAGAACGGACGAGGCTTTTGGGTATTTGGATAAAATGAGGAAAAGTGATGATGGATGTGAACCCAGTGTCCAGACTTACAATGTGATTATCCGGTATTACTGCGACGAAGGAGAACATGAGAAGGCTCTTGAGGTGTTTGAGAAGATGAACTCTGGGGAATATTGTTTGCCTAATTTGGATACGTACAACGTATTGATCAGCTCTATGTTTGTGAGGAAGAAATCACATGATTTGCTTGTGGCTGGCAGGTTGATTGTGGAAATGGTTGGGAGAGGGTTTTTGCCAAGACGGTTCACTTTCAACCGGGTTCTAAACGGGCTTTTGCTCACTGGCAATCAAGAATTTGCCAGAGAGATTTTAAGGCTGGTCGGCGAACATGGATGCCTTCCTCGTCACTTCAAGCTATGAATCTAGACCTGATAAGAATTGATCTGGCCTGTTGTAGTTATGAGATCCGACCCGGGAATACTGGGTTTTGAGTAAAGTGTTTGAAAATTGAATCTGAAGATGACTGAATCCAAAATAACCGGATCAAATGGAGGATTCAGATTTTACTCCGCGTGTTGTTGGTGTTATTGAAATATATTATTGCAGCTATTGGTTGCAAGTCTGTCTTGCTGCTTAAATGTGGAACCTGAAACTCTAGTATCCATTACAAGGATGCCAAGGCTGCTTGAATGGTAAGATTCTAATGCGCTATACTTTTACACTATGTTTGGTACAAGGGATATGAAAGGGAAAAGAAAAGGAAATAGGATGAAAAACATTTTTTCTTGTTTGGTTAGAGATGAAAAGAAAGAAGTGGAAGGATATCAAAATTCCCCTCATTTTGGTGAACCATTTTCTTTTCTTATCCATCCGACTTCCTTGAACCAAACATTGTGTAAGAGAAGAGAACAAGATTCATCTCTTGTTGAGGAATATGAGTGAAAAAACTACGGTATTTTTTTTCCCTTCTCCTTCCTCCTTGAACCAAACATAGTGTAATACGTAGTATGGTTGTAAAATGAAACTAGGAGTAAAGGCGTAAAGGGTTCTTAAGTAAAGTGGTGTTCAGAAGGACCCCTTTCATAGCTATAATATATATCGACCTTTGGGGTCAAAACAAATTAAATGAATTACTTGCTAATTGCAGATTTAATAGAAACAACCGATTTTTGAAACTAAACAATCCATTGTTCATTCAAGTTTCTGCCCTTTATGTTCCAACACTTTAACAATCGATTGTTAGTATGAAAGTTTGTAATTTTGGAGTCTTAACGGTTTCGTAGATAATCGATTGGCCATTCTTCACAATCGATTGTTTCACAGTTTTGCTAAGAAGAAAATCATGAGAACCTTGAACTTGTGTATGTGGATCACAGACACTAAGTGTTTGTGTTTGTCAGGTGTACAAATGAGGTACCCTCTTTTGGTCTACTCCTAGCATGCCCTAAATGCCCTAATAGATAATCAATTGTTTCACAATCGGTTGAACAATCAATTGTCACAATTGTCTCTTGTCATTGAAACACAATTGATTGTTGTACCAATACAAACTGATTGTTTGCATGAACTTAAGTATCAGACAACTTTGTAAAAATAATTCCCAGAGTTGAAAATTGCATTTTATTTACTCTATAATAGATTTTTTTAAAAAAAGAAAAATTGAATAGAATAATTGAAACTTTTACCAAAGAAATGTGCAGAACATCTATATGATTTTTTATATCAAAATATAATTCTGGGCAATGTCATGGGAACCCCACCATAAATCTAAATACTCAGATAAATGGGCAAAGATTCTTTTGGCATGAGCAAAAACCTATACAAGAATGACTCAGACACCTATGATGTTTCGTTAGTAAACTTGATGGTTTTTACTCTCCCCTCTCCGTTCTTCAGATTGCCAATTTGGACAAGCCCGAATTCACTCTCCAAAGTGTGAATTCGGGCTTGTCCAAATTGGCAATCTGAAGAACGGAGGGGGGAGAGTAAAAATCATCAACTTTACCAATGGAGCATCGCAAATGTCTCGATTCATTTTAAGGTCAAACTACTTCATGTAAATAAAATCTTGGTGTGGGTAAATTAGCCTTTTGAGTTAGTGATATGCATATCAAAATGTTATTGGGATCAATGTTTCAAAAAATAATACGGTACTCAACTTATCTGAATATATTTGTCCATAATTCTCATTTAGACTACTTGGAGGTATTTGTTTATACCAGTTACACGGAGTACTCCAAATTCTTTTTCATTTTTTGAAATGTAAAATGTGATACTGACCTATTCACCTTCCTCAAAAAAAAAATTGACCTATTTATCACTGCCTAATTGAACCTAGTGAATGCATCTATATTCAAAAAAATTACGGAGTATTAACCTTTATTAAAATAATACGGAGTACAAAAAAGTCTTAATGGTGTCCAATCTATTTTCGTAATTTTATTACTTTAGATGTATTGAACGTGTAATGCTCCAAATGTTTATGCTAGCCAAAATACTTTCATGTAATTATGTCTGAAGTTCACTGCGCCGTATTGGATTAACAAGGTGAAATTCGATGATTTCTCATTTGGAGTGGAGTTTGCAAAAGAGAATCTATGACTAATATTCTATTAAAAGAAATTGAAATCAATTTAAAATAAGTAATTTTTAACAAGTAATTTTATTTCTTACGGAGTATTAATGTACCACTTTGTAAATAAAATAATTTTAAAAATCATGAAATTTTACCTCGTAATTCACATTTTGTAATCAAAGCAGGAACGGAAAGAGTATCTTTTATTCACCAAAAACACCATAATATATTCTCCATATCAAATTATTTAGTTTTTGATCAAAATTCATTAATTGTAACTGCAAAAAGTAAAAATCAAACAAATATTAAGAGGTGAACGGAGTATCAAGTATGGTCATTTCTTCCTACTCAGTATCCTTTATCATATTACACTATTTTTCAAATTAACTTAAAAAAATAAGCATTATTTTTTGAGGTCTTTAAAAATTAACATTATTAATTCCACTATAATATAAATACTTTTTACCAATTTAAAATATTAGGGACCCCATCAAGTCCAATTTTTTCTAAATCTTAAAATAAATGAGTCCAGTTATATTAAAAGACTGGATATTAAAGTTTTAGAGAAAGACTGGATCCTAAAGTGAATTATTTAAAATTTATAAAAATAGGATTTCAAAGTGAAACATTTAAAATATGATAATTGTACTAATTTGTGATATATTTCGTATATTATATATATTTTTAAAAATCTCATTATATATACTTACTTGAGTAACTGCTTAAGATGAAATCAATTTTTTATCATTTTATATTATTTTTTAAAAGAAATCGAGAGGTGTCGCTCGGACCCCTTGTGGTTCATCTCATTCATCAAACTTTTTCAATAAGGGCATGTTCTTTAGGGCTAAAACATGATGTGGATGTTAGAAGAAACTAGAAGAAATTGGAAAAAAACTATGAAGGAATTGGAAAATACTGAAATTAGAAAATGAATCATTTTTAGAGTGTGTCTGTGTTGGCTTGGTGTACATTTGGGGTACCCCATGTTGGTGTACCCCTAGCATTGCCCAATAAAAATACATCATTTTTAGAGTAATTATTTGGGTGTAGAAAAAATTTGAAAAATAATTAGAATAGTTGAAAGAAAATGGAAGAAACTCAAAGGTGTCAGAAGAACTAAAATAAACTAGATTGAAATTAAAAGTTTAAAGTTTAAACTGCAAACTAATTATTTTTAAATAAGAAAAAAAAAGTCGCAAAATAACTCGCATGTTTACAATTCATATGATCAAATTTCATTCACTTTAATTTTTTTCGTTAGTCACTTGATAAAATGGGTATAGTTATGTTACTACTAGTTTGGTAGATGTTTTGATTAAGTTTTTATAAACACATTTTTTATTTTTTAATTCTATATCATTTTTAATATAAAATGATTTGAAAATTAAATAACTTCAAACGATTCAAATTGGGACGGAGAGAATACTTCCTTGGTCCCAGTTTTTTTATTCATTTCCTTCTTCAAATATCTCACAAAAAATACTTTCAATCTTATTTGACCTCGCAAGATATTAACTTTTCACCACTTTCAAACTTGTTTTCTTTCTTTTTTTTTTGGATGCAAAACAAAAAGGTGCAGTTACATGTATAAAAAAAAGTGGAGAGATGTTCCCTTTCTTTCCAATTGGCAGCAATGCAGCATGGCTCTGCAAAATAGGACAAGTGTTCAAATTGTTAACTAACTCAATTGGTACAAGTAAGAAACTCTCTCATGGAGTCATGCTTTATCCCCCCCCCCACCCCCACACCCCACCCCCACACCCCACCCCACTCACATAGCTTCTCACTGCCTTATAATTTGACCACTGCACCAGCTGCCCGTATATCACACTATTTCAGTGGCTTCTCTTCTCCTCCATCCATTTGCAATTTTATTAGAAGAAGAAAAAGAAAAAAAAGAAAGAAAGAAAATGCCCATTTCTTGATTTTATCTTTTAATTATTAATCTGCCTCTTTTTTTTTTTTTTTGAAAAAAAAAAATTGATCTTGAATTTGTTTTGTGAGTGGAAATGGAGAGGCATACTTCTCCTCAATGCATTGAGCCCAACAATGAATGTGCTCTGATCCAGCCCAAGCTCGAGACTGGGCCCAAACGCTCAAGGGCCCAAAAAGCTCGCACCCGGACCGTTGCATCTGCTGCTGCAGCAGCTTGTAGAAAAAGCTCAATTTATAGAGGGGTAACGAGGTAATTAAAAATTAAATTTTATTTAGTTTTATTTCCGTGAATGCCAATTTCCCATTTTCTGAAATGTTCATTTTTGACACCGTTCATTACATGCATAAATTTTAGTTTTCTGCATTTTATGGAGTTTTTGTTTTAATGAGTGAGATTTTAGTTTATTAATTTATGATGTTTGAATTGGTCACTTTGGGTTGCATGCAAAAAAAATATTTTTTTCTGTGCACTTTTAGGTTTTTAGTCTTTATTTTTTTTTATTTTAATTGGTCATACATTATTTTGTATCCTTTAATTGACATTGTAAATTTTGGTTTTTTACTTTTTAAATATGAGATTTAAAATTTTGCTCTTATGTTTGGTCACATTGAAATGCAAGCATGAAAATTAGTTTCATTGCATTCTATTGTCACTTTTAACATTTTATTTTATTTTTTAAAAATAATTTAAAAAAATAATTTTTGAAATTTAAATTTTTTCCCCTCAATTTTAGGCATAGGTGGAGTGGGAGGTATGAAGCTCACCTATGGGACAAGAGTTCTTGGAACAGCACTATGAGCAAGAAGGGAAAACAAGGTATCCACACTTTCTAATTTTCATGTACATTTTCTTGAATTGAAAAAATGAATTGAATATATATATATATATATATATATATATATATATATATATATATATATATATATATATATATATATATAATCAGATCTATAGTCTAAATTAATTTATTAATTAGTTGCATCTAACCCTTTTTTGTTGATATTTTTCATTTTATGATCTGGGGAATATAAACTCTATTTGGAATGCCGGCAAATACTTTGTCACGGTTTTAGTTTATTTGGGTAAGTTTATCATCCTCCTTGGACTTTCTCACGTTTTTCATAGACTTGCATGTAGATTTTTTTTTGCAAAAAATTCATTTTTATGTTGCTAAAGTTCATAAAATGAGCATGAACATTAGTTTCACGGAAAAATTTACTTTTATATTAAGGTTGTCATGTGCTAACTAAATAAAGGTTCTCGTAAAAAATCAAAATGAGAATTAAGAAACTAAAGTTAAAATTCATTTCGAAAAGTTAATACTCCTTTTATTCCAATTATTCGTCCCACTTTTTTGTCAGTCCCAAAATAATTTTATCATTTCTTTACTTTGTTAATAATGTACGGAGTAAAGAATATGTGGTTCACAAACTTTCATCTATAATCAAATTTCAACCACCAACTTCCCATTTTTTAAATTTTTCTTACTCTTTGACATTTGAAATCAAACTGAGATAAATAATTGGGGATGGAAGGAGTATAAAAAAATTGCCAACCCAATCTTTTTCTTAAAAAAAGAATGATATTCTTGTTATCAACCGTGAAGGTATCCCTAATTTTGTAATGCCCAATTTTTTAAAGTCACCGTAGTTATGACTATGATTACTTGACATGTTGAATATGATTTTTCATATGTATAATTTGATATATTAATAGTCAAATTATTACTCCGTACATTATAAAACTTAATTTTGACATTGAATTTGAGGTGGAAGAGGTATTATCTAAATTGAAAAATAAAGAAAAAAATTATTAAAAAAATGATAAATGCCATTAATTATTGTTGGGTGCAGGGGCATTTGATAGTGAAGAGGCTGCCGGAAGAACCTATGATCTCGCTGCTCTCAAGTATTGGGGGCCTAAAGCCACACTTAACTTTCCGGTACTTCAAAATATAGGATCACTGTTTTTTGAAAAGAAATATTTGGCACTACTTTACCACTAAAAATAAAAGGATTATGGTATGTGTATACCAAGATTTGTACCCCAATTTGTACCCCGCAGTTTTGCACCAACATTTTGTGTTGGTGTAAAACTAATTTTTGTTAAACGCACCAACATTTGTGTCCGTGTGAATTTTTATTAACGCACCAACACTTGTGTCGGTGTAAACCATCGAAATGTTTGTGCAAAACTGTAGTGTACAAATGAGGTATATTTGTTGGTGTAAGTGTAGCATGGTCCAAAATAAAATCAATTTTGACACTAGCATCGACAATCACGTCAGACAGCCTATCATTAACAAATAACAATACCCCGGAGTATTAAATTTGTTATTATCCATAGCGTGACCATAGGAAAAATCTTTTTTGAAATCTTAGGCAAATAATCTTTCTCAAACAATAAGTTTCCAAAATGTGCTAAAACAAGTCATGTACTCCCTCCGTCCCGGAAAATATGGGAGTTTTGATTTTGAAGAGAGATTTAAGAGGAATGTATTTTGGTATTGAATTTCTAAATATGTCCTTTGATGTGATGGGTAAAAGTATGATTTGATGGATAGATTATTAGTAAAAAGGTATGATGTGATAGGTAGGGTATGAAAAAAGTAAGGGGTAAAAGTGATTTTTAAATAGAAATGAGAAGTATTTTTTGGGACGGATGAAAAAAGAAAGGAGAAAGGTTTTCAGTGACGGAGGTAGTATGTTATTAGAATATTGCTTTCCTTTTTGGGTTTTGTAAAGGCCATTTTCATGACCATTTTTAGCCACACATGTGGTATTAATTTTTTTCTTAACAAATGTGGTATTATAATAGGTGGAAAGATACACAAAAGAGTATGAAGAAATGCAAAAGGTGTCAAGAGAGGAGTACCTTGCTTTGTTAAGGCGGCAGAGTAGTGGTTTCTCTCGAGGCGTTTCGAAGTACCGAGGTGTTGCCAGGTAAGACCACAAAATTCCGTTTTCCTATTTTGGACTTACATGGATTAGTAAATTGGAAATGCGTGTTCATCTTTACGCTTTTTGCCGTTTTCCCTTTTTGGGCATATGTGGATTAGCAAATTGGAAAATACAGTTCATTTTTACGCTTTTTAGAGTGTCAATTCTATAGTTGTTTTCCCTTTTTTGACTTATGTGGATCAACAAATTGGAAATGTTTGTTTGATTTTACGCTTTTTGGGCAAACATTGTTGATTTGGACTTGTCTTTGCATGCGCAATGTGAGTTTTATCATTACATTAGGGTGATTACTTTGTATTTGATCGGAATTACATGCGCCAGTATTGTGAGCTTTGTTGTTATGTAAGAGTGATTATTTTACACTTGAACTGAGTTACACGTGCAAGAAGCGAGCGATTTGCCATTATATTGTGGGTGATTAATTTATAGTTGATCGAAGTAACGCATGCATGTAGTGTGAGGTTTGTCATTACATGTGATTAGTTTGTAGTTGATCGAAGTTGCACGTGGCCTAAAAAAGAGTGTAAAGGACAAATAAATTAATTCACCATATACACACCACGTACTTAATGTTTGATTAACAATTTCAGTAACAATTGACCAATTTGGTACGCTTTTTGGGCAAGAGTTAACAAATTCGACATATCTTCCCACACACATAGTATGGCGTTTGTCGTTGCGTTACTTATAGCTAATTATTTAATTTGTAGTTGATTGGATCCATTCAAAATCACATCATTCCAAATTGGATGATACATCGATGACTCGCAAAACTCGAACAGCGAATGATTTCAATAAAATCACAAGTTTGCCTAAAAACGAGAGAATTATTGATAAGGGAAAATAAATTCATGTTTTAGTTCATACACCTTAGCTTACAATTTAATGTTTAATTAACAATCAGAGTGGTTCTCTAATTTTGACACCAAATGCAATCCCATAATGTGATACTTAGCAATTTACCGTCTTTACAATGTTTCGTTTGATCTTAAAGTAATTTTAATCCCCTAACACCCAAACTTCCCACCCGGTTTACGCCCTCAACTTCTTTTGAGGGGACTGAGAGGGTTTATGGAGTAGAAACATTTCGGGGTCGAATAATATAGTATGTCATTAAAAAACCCGCGATGATTAACAATTGGCCTAACAATATTGGTCAGTTCTATTAAATATATGAGTTTACATGACAGGCACCACCAGAATGGGAGATGGGAAGCAAGAATAGGGCTGGTCTCTGGGAGTAAGTATCTCTACTTGGGAACATTCGGTATGTCTACTATACATACACCTACTCTTCTTGAGAGACTACCACCGTTATAATTAAATAATTAAACACTACTCATACTTAGTAAAGAATCAAACATTTTGTTATGTCCTTAACTATTTTAGGTGTCATATTATACTAGCTACTTGGTCATTAGAGTGAAGACCTATAGATGGAATTGGGTCCTACCCTCTTAAGCCCCTTGCCTATGTTGCTCCTTATTAGCTCTCCTCAGAATCACCGAAATGGTAATAAAAATTGTGGCATTTCAATGATCTCATTGAGAAACAATAAGTTTTCGACAGCTCGGGGAGGCTAAGAGGCAAGGGATTCGTGGAGGTTGTTAGGGGTTAGGGGTACGGCCAACTTCAAGACCCGATAGAACACCGTAGCATTGGGTTAGTAAACTTAATATTTTGAAGTCGGTTTGGTTATCTACCAAATATTTTCTACGTTTTAAATTAATTATAGACACAGTTTTACTTCATGAAATTTGAAAAAAAAATGCAGAATGATAAAGTGAGTAGTTAATTTTTTTAAAGAGAAAAATGGGATACTATACATTTTTTTTATTTTTTATCAAGAAATTTAAAAAGTGACAATGTTTCGAAACATAATCATTATGAAATTGAGAATTAATTTGGAAGGGATGGAAGAATACAAAGTACATTCTACTCATTAAATTTATAGGTTAAGCAAATACGTACAATGTAGTGAATGTACTCCCTCCGTTTGGGAAAATCTTTCCCATTTTGACCAAAATCCAAATTAAGAAAGTGTTAAATTGTACTCCCTCCGTCCTATAATGTTCTTCTCGGTTATGTTTACGAAGTTTGACCGACTTTATTTTTAATTCAATTTATTTGATTGTAGGTGTAAAATTAAAAAATAAAATTTATATATTTAAAAACTACATCAAAAGTTCTACAAAACAAGTGGTGACAAGAATATATTATTTAATCAAATATCTAATGAAAATAGGTAAAAAAAAGTGATTAAAGTTTGACCGTGTGAATAGTAAGTGGGAAGAACATTTCAGGACGGAGGGAGTAGTTGACTTCCAATTTTGGTCTTGATATAATGGGTAAAAGTAAAATCTGGTAGATAAATTATTAGACAAAAAGTATGATGTGATAGATATAATATAATAAGTAAAAGTAGAGGTAAAAGTGATTTTTTAATAGAAAGTGAAATTGTTTTGGTGGAAGAGAAAAAAATTAAAGAGGAAATGTTTTTGTGAACGAAGGGAGTAACATTTTTTAATGGAAATAAACAACATATACTCTAATTAAATGTGGGTTTTTCACTCTTTGAGAGATTAGTTTATACTTTATATTTGCCTAATAAATGTTGAAGGGACCCAAGAGGAAGCAGCAGCAGCATATGATAAGGCAGCACTTGAGTTCAAAGGTCCTAATGCAGTGACCAATTTTGACATCAGCGCCTATGAAGACAAGCTGAAGGAGATTCGTGAGCGTTCCCAAACACAAACTCCCAAATCCGACGATGACCAAACCCGCGACTGTGATCATAACCACGAAAGCAAAAACCGAGACGATGAGCGGGGAGTGGAAGAGTCATTTTTAGCGGTTCACTCGTCCGACGAGGCGCTCATTGAAAAAGATGACCAAGATTGCCCTTGGAGCTTGTGCTTGGGTGTCGGGTTCGAGACCATTCCCGTGCCAAACATGTCTCTTGATCAGGTGATGACAAGGCCCCCCTAAATTGTTTTTTAGAGGCTCCATGTACATTGTAGTATTGTACATTATCGTTCTACCCATATGAAATTTTTAAAATCCCCTTTACCTATGACATTGGGAACCAATGTCATGGGATTGACCGGTGCCCCGTTCGAAAAATTGACGGTTCCTACCCTTCTAAACCCCTCGGTAAACTCCCCACCCCGCCTCGACCCGAACACACCCCCTCTCACTGCAATTGCACCCCACAAGTCAATTTTGACTTTAGACTCAAAATATGCTTTTGTGCATGACTTTTTTTGACTTTTTTTCTCATTTCAGGACAGGCATTGGGCGATGAAGCCTCCGAGCATTGACTTTATGAACGACTCAAGCTTCGACGAAGAAATTGATTTTGTTTTTGGGAAACGGTTGAGGGGGAACGAATTCAAACATGACGAAGACAATGGCGCTATGGATGATGGTGTGGTGGCATTTGAAGGCAAGAGCGATGATGAGAAATGGTGCCAAGTAACGCCTTCACATTCTTCTTCTTCTTCCTCCTCCTCCTCGCCTTGTAGTGAGGTTGGAGTTGTTGGTTTGGCATAGGAGTGATTTTGAAATAGTTCTTAAAATTATGTTCATTGCTTCAACTATTTTAATGACTTTCTTCATGTTTTTTTGTTGGTTTTTGCCAATTTACTAGTTCCCATTAGGGGTGGTTTTGGAAAGCCAAAAATTGCAAACCGGATTGAAACCAATCAAATTATAGAAAATTGATTTGAAAAATAAAACAAACCTAATATAAAAACTAAATCCAATCTCTAAAACTGTGTCATTTTGAGTGTGCGTACGTGAGATATTGAAAAAATGTTTTTAAAATTGTGTTCATTACTTCAACTATTTTAATGACATTTTTTCAAGTTTTGTTGTAATGCTAGCGTTACAGACTAAGGGAGTGTATTCAATTGGGATTTTGCAGAATTTTTTTGAATTCTAAAAATCAATGGGTATTCATTCAAGATTTTAAAAAATCATTTAAAATTTTAGTGTATTCAATTAGGATTTAAAACTTTCTGTTTAAATATGATGGCATTGGAAAAGTCATGGATTTACAAAAAAATCTGGAAGTATGTATTTTGACAGATTTTATAATGTTATGTATAAATAAGAATCCGTGTAGAAATCTCATCACTATCTCAAAGATTTTGAAACTCTATGACCATTTAAATTATAAATTTACTATTTGTGAACTTCATGTTAAACAAAAAATAAATTTAAATAATGTAAAAATAAGAATTTATATTTACAAATGGTAAGTTCATGAATTTTGTGTCCATTTAAATGGTGACTCTAGCATTTCTTTTTTTTTTTCTTCTCAATTTGTAGTTTCCATTAGGGCATCACTAATTGGTTTCCATGGAGACATACAAAGTACTATCAAGTATCAACAATGTTTGAGGTAGGCCAAGCAGAATGGCGTGGTTAAAAGAGTATTCATGTATACCTTAGTTCCCATTATTATCACTGTATCACATTTTTGATAAAATAATTTATTTTAAAAAATTAGAAAATTCATTTTCACTTTATATTTCTAAAAATTAAAGTATTTATAACTTTTTAAATTTTTATCTATTTATAAATTAAAAAATTCATAAATTTTTAAATATTTGAAAATTGAGAGTATGTATTATAAAATTGAAATTTAATATTAATATGTTACAAAACATGTACAATGAAATTGAAAATTAAAATGACTATAATTTTTGAAATAAAAAAAGTACTTTCAAAAAATATTTAATAAAATGCTTTAAATGATTTTTAAAAATAAAAAGTTTAAATAACATTTCTTAAGTAATAAATAATTTTTTTATTTCAAAGTTGTTTTTTGTGATGAAAATATAAATAAGTTAACATTCCGTTTTTTATAACAACTAAAATTATATTTACTTAACATAAAATTGAAAAGTTTTATTAAAATATACTCCGTAATAAAATAATAATTATTCTATGTAAAAGTCAATGATATGATATATGCAAGTCCTTAGCAGAAAACATGAGGTATTAAATTTTATGATGTTTGATTGATCAAATTAACAAAATTTTTTAATCCACTCAAATGAACGAAATATATCCTCAAAATATATTACTCCCTATTTATAAATAAGAGATCTAATATATTTCAAATAATGTAGTACACAAATTGGATAAAATATCCTCTCCCATTTTATTTTACGGAGTATTTTTTATTAATCTGCGATTAAAGTTTAATTTAAGTAATATCAGGGTCCGTTTGATATACAGAATTGACAGAATTGGAATTGAGATTTCATGGCATTCAATTCCTTAGAATTGAATTCTGCCAATTCTAATTCATTTTTTGCACTATCAATTCCAAATGCACATAATTTTTTGTGCTACCAAAAACAGAATTGGAATTGAAGACCTCAGTGTCCGTCTGGGTTTGGTGGGTCCTAAAGTTCAATTTATTTTGGGGAAGGTTCCCATGACATTGGTTCCCAATGTCATGGGATGACCCGGGGACGTTCCGGTGTCCCGTTCGTAAAATTGACGGTTCCTACCCCCCTAACCCCCCGGCAAACCCCCGCACCCCGCCCCGCCCGAACAAACTCCCCCACCCCCTCCAATTGCACCCCACAAGTCGATTTTGACTTTGGAGTCAAATTTTGACTCCAAAGTCAAAATCGACTTGTGGGGTGCAATTGGAGGGGGTGGGGGGGTTTGTTCGGGGCTGGGCGGGGTGTGGGAGTTTGCTGGGGGTTAGGGGGTAGGAACCGTCAATTTTACGAACGGGGCACCGAAGCGCCCTGGGTATCGCATGACATTGGGAACCAATTTCATGGGAACCTTCCCCATTTATTTTATGCCCAGCCCAGCAATCACCCCCCAACCTCGTCTTCTCTAATCAGATTTTCCTACTGCTGTCCGGACAAATACCGATCAAATGGTTTCCTCTGCTCTGACGGTTTGAGTAGTAGAATATCTCCTGGCCTGACAAAGTGTATATTTCGTCGCCGGAAGATATGACGAGGTTTCAGGTCGGCGGGAAAGTGGTGGACAGTGTGGATTTGCTGAGGAAGAGGCACCAGTTATGGCGTCTCGACCTCTGGCCCTTCGTGACTTTATATGTTCTCTGGCTGGCAGCCGTCGTTCCTAGCTTGGATTTCGTGGACGCCTGTATAGTTCTCGGCGTCATAGCAGTTTCCCATATTATCGTCTTCCTCTTCACTCTCTGGTCCGTCGATTTCAAATGCTTTGTTAAGTATTCAAAGGTTCGGGTTTTTTTTCCCTACTCGCTCAATGTATGTCCCTTATTTCTATCTTCTATGCCTGCAATTGATCAAAAAGTGCAGGGATCTTTGAACAAGTTAAAATAATTGGTTGATGAAGTTGTTTCATTTTCTAGTACTTTTAATTCGAAATTTCTTGTTAATCTGAACACCTTGAGGGTAAGAGCTTAGTATTTCGGGTTTTTTTCTTTATTATCTTGATAGATTCTATGCTTACTGCTGCAACTG
Source organism: Cuscuta australis (assembly GCA_003260385.1). Lineage (NCBI taxonomy): Eukaryota > Viridiplantae > Streptophyta > Magnoliopsida > Solanales > Convolvulaceae > Cuscuta > Cuscuta australis. Next base: position 7,784,146 of record NQVE01000097.1, on the reverse strand, counting down.
CTTCTAATGAAAATTTGTGGAGTAACTTGTGAAGCCATGAGGGTGAAAGATTGATTGTTTTTATGCTTAACGTTGCCTTCAATGCCATTTTTTTTTATAAAGATTGTCATGGAAAGAGTGATGTTGGCAATGTTTTGGGGAACAATTGAACTGAATAAACATATAATTTAGCTGGATGGATATACTTCAATTTTTTGTTAGAATTCTACCATCTCGGTTTTTGATACTATTATTAGATTTATGCGGTGACGAGAAAGATGAGTGCTTTTTTAGATTTTTTTCAAATGTGATTCACGTGAAACCCAACCATCTTCCATCATTGGTATTTGATCATTTAGTGTAATCTTCATGTGAGAGTGTTTGGGTCCTTCCAGCTTCAGGTGTTAGAAATAAGCTGCATGAGAAGCGTTAAATCCCCTTCCTTATATGACCTTTAAAAGCTTAAGTTTATGTTATAAATGGCCCCCACTGTGTTACAATGCTATTCACTTCACTTAATTCTCACTATGACAATGGCCACAATCACTGCCTTTGCATATATTCCATGCCTTGATTGATGCTGGTTGTAATTTTGTTTCCTGTCACAAAGGTGTTTTAAAGCGTGACTTTCTAGTTGACTAGCTGTCAAGAAGACGTGTTCAAAGGCCTGTGAGACCCTTACATGTTACGAAATCACAACCTGCTCTTTTGCATTAGACTCCTTTCTCTTTTGCATAGTTGAATATAGAGTGGTTCCTTCTGCAGGTTGACTTATGTTGTATTAGTAAGATATAAGAAAATTTTAAAAGATAATTAGTAAACGTTCTTGTGTATAAATTTTTATAACTATATGGGGTCATGTTTAAAAGTCTTTTCCATTTATTTAAAAAAGTCTTTTCCATTTAAGAATAAAAATAACTGTTCAAAAAACCGAGTTTAACTGGCTTTGACATGATCAACCTGTTCTTTACCACCTTAACTGAATCCCACATGTTTTTTTTTTGGGTTAACCAGACCAAAGGTCAGAACGTGTTTGATGAACAGGGTGGATTTCTCAGTCCAATTTGGTTTTCAAAGCAATTATTCATACTTCAAGTCTTAACTTTTTTTTAATCTTAAGCTGCTTTTCTTCATTCTTCTTTTTGGAGAGTGTACTAGGGAACACACTAAACTAAACTCGGTATGGTTCTTCTAGGTCATCACATGGCTTACTCTCCACTTTTTGATTTTCAAGCGAAAGAATATGGCATATGCAGTTTCTATATATGGAAGTTGGAACACTACCTTTGTTTGAACTTTGAAGTTCATAATTGGCCACTGGACTAGAGATTGGGACATTAGGTCTTGGAGATAGATTTTGTTGGCAATTGACCACTGTCTCACTCTCTTCTCCTATGATTCCTGGAGTACTATTCTGTTAAACTGAATGGTTCCTGTTTCCAATTTCCAAAACAACCTGTCATTAGCTTCTTTGTTTTCAGTTTTTAGTGAATTAGTTTTCAACAAACACCTGTGCCTGTATGGTAGCATTGCTCATAACTTTTAATGGTTTACAATGTTCTTCAACTGAATCAAAATCTTAATATTTTAAGTACAACGGCTATAAGTCAACGTATAATATGATGAATCTTCTTGTGTCAGGTGTGTGATATTCATCTTGCTGATGCCTGCAAAATTACTCCAGCAAAATTCTGTGGCTCTAAAGAAGTTGTGCCTCTATACTTTAGAAAGGTTTGTACTTTGAAAATCATACATGAAATCAAGGGCACTTAAAGGTTTTTATCACTTTCTTTGTTACACTATGCATGTTATACTGTTACCTTTGTTAAAAAAAACTACTAATTAGAAAATATTTAGTTCTATTGTTACTTCCTGGACGATTATAGAAATTACATATTTATTAACCTTGAAAATGGCTATATTGAGTTTCCAGTTAATATAAAAGAAATTTACAAAAAAATATTACCCTCTCGCTGGAATTCTATACAATTGTAGCCACCTCTTTATTTTTTTTATTTGGATTAAAGTACTGTCACAGGACTTGAAGTGCCACTAATTGGCATTATCACAATAGTTGAGCAGCGAATGTGGTCTAACTTTTAGAGTGTAATATAAACTGACACTGGAGTTGAGGGAATACAAGGGAATTAATTCATCTGGACACATAGTGAAACTTTGTGAATTCTATACTTGGACTTTTCTAGTTTCAACAACTCTTCTGAATTATCTTCATTGTCCCTATTTTTGCTATTATTTGCTATAGAAAAAAACCTTTATCCCTACTACATCAAGTTCTATGGTAATACAAAATATCAAAAAAATAAACGGCAAGGCATTTTTGACCCTAGAAAGAATGACCTGAGCATTTTGGGGCACCTATGGTACTCTGTTGTTAAGATTGATGGTTCCTACCCCCCTAACCCCCCTCCTAAACCCCCACCCAGACCCCTCCCTCCCTGGATATACTGCCAAAGGAGGGAGGGGGCTAGGGTGGGGGTTTAGGAGGGGTATGAACCATTAATTTTACCAACAGAGCAGTGTAGGGGCCCGGGTCATTTTTTCAAAGGCCAAAAGAACTGTGGTGAAAAATAAAATAACAATTTTTTCTGTTTTTTTTCATTATTTGAAGTGTCATTAATACATTATGATGTGCAACACCATCTAAGGATACTAAGATCACTTGTTTTATTATTTTTTCCATCTCTACTGTCCAAATTAATGAGGCATAGTAGTGCACATGGAAGTCACGTGTAGCATTCTAATGGAGCCTAACAGTCAATGCTTTGACATCATGTTTGATTAATTATTGTTCTCGTACTAGTAAAACTGTCTATTATTCGATGCCAAGCTGAGGTATTTGCTTGAAATTCTATTCGTGCAAGGATTAAGAGTGTTTCACGTCGTGATCAAGGAAACCTTAATCTGTTGGATTCTTAGTTGTTTATTTAATTCGGCGCTATTGGTTATTTCTTAGTGACAGATCTTGTTTATTCCCTAAACGGGGTCATTTTATCAGTTATGTCTTTGGTATTCCAAAACTTTATGCATATATTCTGCAAGTGCTAACCAGTTTTATTCACTACAAACATACATAGATACACACATGCTCGTACCGCGTACGCATACAACCCCCATGTTCATTTGCATGCAGTCTAACTTAAAAGTAAAATGTCCCTTGGTTTCTGTTTTTCGTTTATATTGTTTGAGTGTTCGATAGTTTCTTTCTTCAATATAAAACATGCTAAATGATTTTAGGTCTGTTTGAATAAAATTGATGCCTGAATATCTGATATTGCGTTTAGAGGGTGTCAATGTGATTAGTATAAAGTATCAACTGGGCTTATATTTGTGGCAATGTGGTGACCCCAAGAAGTCAAATCTTGCTTAGCATTTAATATAATCCTTTACTTCTGCAGCTGTCATCTGCATCCTCTAAAGATGGGGAAGAGATTTATTTTGATTTCAGGAAGCAGCAGTTTATCTATTCAAATGAGAAGGAAACATTTTGTAAGCTTCCCTATCCTTCCAAGGAATTATTTGGATACTATCTTAAGAACACTGGTCATGGATCCGAAGCTAAAGTTATTGCTGCTACTGAAAAATGGGGCCGGAATGTGTAAGTCATCTTTGTTTATAACTAGCTATTTAATTTGTTACATATATTTTTCTTATATAAGAATGCTCAGGGAGAACTAATCTCCTGCACACATCTCTTATATTCCTTAAAAACCCTTCAACTTGGAAAAATGAAGGCAATGAAAAAATCCCTGAGCATAGAATCCTTCAGCTTGAAAAAACCTGAGCATTTTTCCAAGATTAAAAAGCCCCTGAACTTGGAAAATTGATATAAAGTAATTCATATAAAGAAAGAGTGAAGACCCAATGAAAAAGAGAACCAATATGCTATTGACTTTGCTTAGACTACCTGATATTTATGGTTTCATTTTCTAGTTGGCTTCTTTTGAAATTAAGTAGTCAACTCTTTTTGTTGTATTGAAACTTCTTAATCCAAGATTTATGATCTCTGCTGCTAGGTGAAAGCCCATGAAAATGTTTTTGTAGAATCCACATTGAGCTGCTTTAGAAGCGGCTACTTTTTTTCTCTCCATTCATTTTTAGTAAAAGTATATGCTCTACAAAAAGAAGAGCAGAAAATTGAACTTTGAATAATATACATTTCAGATATGTTTTCTGGTATTTAGTTTTTCTACATTGGCACTGATAACTTCAATTTAGAAATGTGAACAAGAGGCTAATGCTACATTCACAAGAAAAAGTATGAGCACAAGTGGCTAATGCTACATCTTTCTGAAGTGATCACTGTCAACAACATCAACAACAACCCAGACCCTACTTTCTTGGGATTCTACTGGATTGTTGTTATTGTTGTTGTTGGAAGTGATCACTCTAGAAAGATGTAGCATTAGCCACTTGTGCTCAGTATTTTTCTTGTGATTGCAATAGTCACTTTTTTAGCTCATGTTTACATTTCTAGCAATGAAATGCAAACATTTGTTATTAAGTCAGATTTGTAGTTTTGTCATCGTCTTAGTTTCTTTCTGCTCATGAATCATAATCTTGCTTTTCTGACTGTAGATTTGAATATCCTCAGCCCACATTTCAGAAATTAATGAAAGAACAATGCATTGAGCCTTTTTTTGTATTCCAGGTTTGCTATGGTTTATGGCCATTTCTCCATTTTGCTTTATTGAACTATTGAAGTATTCATTTTTTATTTTATTTATTTTACGCTCTTTGGCAGTGCACTAGTGCTCATTATCTTTTCATATGCAGGTCTTTTGTGTGGGTTTGTGGTGTTTGGATGAATACTGGTACTATAGTTTGTTCACCTTATTTATGCTGTTTATGTTTGAATCAACAATGGCCAAGAGCCGTTTAAAGACACTCTCTGAGCTTAGACGCGTGAGAGTTGAAAGCGAGACTTTGATGGTGCATCGTTGTGGCAAGTATGTTACTGGTTCTCTTCAGTTTGTTGTTTCTGTATAGTATTTATTGTATAATGTTTATGAGATTTGGAAATATAAACGGGTTTATCTTATATAACAAGGAACTATATGTTACAAAAATTTCTTCAACTTTCCATCATATTTTATGACTTTTCTCCAATTCTCTATATTGAGCTATTCAAATGGAAGAATGAAAAAAAAGAGTGATGCTCAACTGAAAAACACAGGTGAACCATGGCAGCACGGCTCATCATTAATTTCTAATTGGTAGAGTTTTTGAACACCTTTCACTCTTTTGAAAGACGAAGAACATTTTTCCATTTGGAAACATAACACTCACTCCCTTATCATGATCCATCCTTAATAGAAGTTCCTAATTTGATTTCGGGGTTGTTAATGAATATAATATTTGTCTTTGACTTCCAAAAAGGTCCTTGTAAGTTGTGGTTGTTAATAATTGTTGGGATATAAAATGAGGATAGTAAGGTGAAACAAGACGTTAACCAACTAAGGAAAGATGAGTTTGGGGTCAGACAAAATAAAAAACATGAATCCTATGTAAGCCTGGCACATAAACTGTAAAATAATTAAACACACCCTGAGATTTGTTTATTTTAGGTGGGTAAAATTATCTGGAACCGACCTACTGCCTGGAGATTTGGTGTCTATTGGTCGTTCTGTTGGTCAAACTGGAGAAGACAAGAATGTGCCAGCTGACATGCTTTTGCTAGCTGGAAGTGCTATTGTGAATGAGGCTATACTTACTGGTGAATCGACTCCCCAGTGGAAGGTTAGTTTCATGTCCCATTTGAATTGATTTCTGTGGACGGCAAGAATGCTATATTCCATGAGTACATTTTGACCAAGGTTGTGCAATACATTTTTATAGCACTTACTTTATTATCTGGTTGCAAGAAGACAATGGTAACTCATTTAAAATTTTAAATATAATTCTTAGCAGTGCACCAATTGGTGGTCCATGGTCAATGTAGCTAAAGAGCCTATTTGACAATGTTTTAGCCTGCGTAAATTACGGGCAAAATCAAAACGACACATTAAACTTTCCTTGCTTCTTACTTTCTATGAAGTTTTGGGCAGTGAATGCATCAATGGTCTCACGGAAACAACCTCTTTGTAAACATGGGTAAGGCCGCAAGGTAGCATACATCTTGACCTCCTAGACCCCGTCGGAGTTACAATTATACTGGGTATGTTGCATGATGAGTAATTAGTACATGATACATTAACTGAAATGCATCAATGGTCTAATGGAAACAACCTCTTCGTAAGCATGGGTAAGGCCTTAAGGTAGCATACATCTTGACCCCTGAGACCTTGACGGAGTTACAAGTATGCTGGGTATGTTGCATGATGAGTAATGAGTACATGATATATTTCTTATAAAGTTAGTAGAGTTTATAAATTGCTATTAGTTTTTTCTCCTTTGGGGTCCTTAATTTCTCAAGTGTTATGTTCGCACAAGAATGTTGGTGATGGATATATCCAGTGTGAAGTTCATTTCATCATTTGTTATTAATTTTCATAATGAATTTTTCCTATGCTTATTTCAGGTTTCAATCATGGGTAGAGGATCTGGTGAGAGATTATCAGCTAGACGAGATAAAGCTCATGTCCTTTTTGGGGGCACAAAGATTTTGCAGCACACACCAGATAAGGTCGTTTTTTATTATGTTTTACCAAGTTTTTTTTGCAATTCATTACACATATTCATCTTTTTGGTACTTGTATAAGCAGACATATCACATAAAGACTCCTGACGGTGGTTGCTTGGCAGTTGTTCTACGAACTGGGTTTGAGACTAGCCAAGGAAAATTGATGCGCACTATTCTATTTTCCACTGAGCGGGTAATCTGTTAAAAACAAAGGTGGCTCAAGGCTATGCATACATTGGATAGTTTTTAATGATGCAAAACTGTGTTATAGGTTACTGCTAACAGCTGGGAAAGTGGACTATTCATTCTCTTTTTGGTTGTATTTGCACTGATTGCTGCTGGCTATGTTCTTTTAAAGGTAACATATCTCAGTGTGTTTATAAACCATTAGAGTGGAAAACATAGTTTTTCAAGTTTTGCGGAGGTTAAGGTGAAGTCTGTGTGTGATATTTTCTGTCATAAGACTCATAACATATACTTCTAGATGAGGTTAAGCCACAACATAAATTAATAATTATGGAACTTCTGTGATGTTGAAAAATTAATGTTAGGGTCCGTTCGGAAAGGAGGAAAATGACTTCTGGAAGTCATTTTCCTCATTTTCCTTTGTTAGGGAAGTTAGAAAATGCATGGTCAACGGAAATTAACTTATTGGTCAATGGAAAATGAGGGTGAAATTTTAGATTTTTAGTTCTGCTTTTCAATTCCGGAAGAAAAGTTCCGGAGCAATTTCTCCTTCGTTCTTTCTTCTTCCTTTCGCTCCTATTTCTCCTTGTCGCTCGCTTCTTCCTTCCGTGAGTCTAGGTTTTCGCCTTCGCCGTCACTTGTTCGACCCTCATTCACCGGAAATTGATGGATCTGAAGCTTCTCCACTTCTCCATGTCCATCTCAATTAGGCCTTGCAAAATGAATTTTTTTTTTGCAAGATCCGAAGCATGTTCTTTCTGCACTCTAAAAAATGCATATACTATTTTTAAAATATTTTTTTCCAATAGGAGACGATGGTAGATCTGTTGTGCATGCTTGAAGAAGACTATTCTTTTTATTTTTCATTTTTTTGGATATTCATTTTCCAGAAAATGAACCAAACAAACATAGATAGTTTTCAAACTTTCAGCCAAACACCACACATGTAAAATGGGTTCAGGAAAATAACTTATTTTCCAGAACTCATTTTCCATAAACCATTTTCTAGGTTTCCAAATGGACCCTTAAATTAGTGTTTGTGATATTGGGTTCTTATGCAGGGGCTTGAGGACCCAACAAGAAGTAGATACAAGCTTGCTCTCAGTTGTTCCTTGATTATTACATCAGTCATCCCCCCAGAGTTACCAATGGAGTTATCAATAGCTGTTAATACATCTTTGATTGCATTAGCACGCCGTGGGATATTCTGCACTGAGCCGTTCCGAATCCCGTTTGCTGGGAAGGTACTTTTACATTTTCAAGGATTCAATGGGTGCTATTATAGTAATTGCCCACTCGTCACATTTCTGAACATCATAGAATTAATTATCCCACTTTCCTTTTGCTATTTATCAATGCAACATTTGCGTGTCACATTTCCATTTATCTAGTCTGCAAGCATTTGATGATTCATTTGGTTCAACATTGTTTAAATGCACGACCAGACTCATTTATGTATGGCTATTTGATTACTGCTCCAACCTATGGGGATATGGGGCTGACCCATAATGCCCATTTACCCATTATCGTGTTTGACTACTTGTAAGAGAATGACTTTGGCTTTATATATACAGCTGACACTGCTTTTACACTGTTAAGGCAGTTCAATTTTTTTTCCCTCTTCTCACCACTCTTCTTCCACTTGATGGAATCTGAGGATAGAACGGACAAAACAGATCCTGAGATAGGATTTCTTCATTTGTATTTTCAGACCAGGAATTCTGAACTATGTGAAATAATAGATGGAATAGTACTTTCATTACTTTCTTTATGAATATGGTTTTTTAAAGAATATGTATTAGATTCCTTTCTCTTTTGCATATTTCATTACAGATTGGTTCCTTCTGCAGGTTGATTTATGTTGTTTTGATAAGACTGGGACATTGACATCGGATGACATGGTATGGATCTGGCAATATTAACTCACTTTTCATACTTTGCACTTTTTAATTTTTTTTCTATGTTCATCTTTCAGGAGTTCTCTGGAGTTGTTGGGTTGACAGATAGTGAAGAATTGGAAAGAGATATGAGTAAAGTCCCATTGCGAGCTTTGGAAATTCTTGCCTCTTGCCATGCATTAGTTTTTGTGGATAATAAGTTGGTAAGAAGTAATATTTATTGGGATTAATCTTTTGAATCTTTTTATTCTTTTATAGGTGTAGGCACTCCAGGGTTATAATTCATTGTTGGCCAAGGCATAGGTTCCCACATCATAAAACAATGAAACTCAACACTATGGGTGTATTGTTTACCTGCCAGTGAGTGGATGGTGTTAGATCATTCTGTTTGTTTTTGAGTCCTCGAATTCTATTGTTTGGCCTTCTAAACTAAATTCCACATATAGAAGGGGAAAAAGTTCTCTGCCTCTTAAGAACCTGAACATGCAATCCGTAATTTATTACCATTAATATATCCATTGAAGGGAGGTTTTCAGTGTACTACGTATGTTTTTTTGTGGTTTAGTTGTTAGGGGGCACTTATAAGTGTATTTCTTCATTATTTCCTATGACTAATTCTTTTCCTTGTGGATAATGTAGGTTGGCGATCCTCTAGAGAAAGCTGCACTTAAGGGGATTGATTGGTCATATAAATCAGATGAAAAGGCCATGCCAAGAAAGTAAGCTTTATCTTGAATTATCAAAACAACATGTGTTAGATTACTTGGATAAACCAGTGGTTTTTCATATTCGATCTCATTATCTCTGCCTTTCTTGTATCTTTTGTATTATGCATTTGTATCATTGCATGCATGTTGGGAATGTCTATTGATACTATACCAACTATATCCTTTAACTTTAGGCTTTTATTTAGGAAAGTATGTGAACTTAATACTGATGATAAAACGATATGGGAAGATGATCTAATTTGTTCATTTTATTTGTTATCAATGCTTGGAGCTTCAAAAATTGCATAGACCTATTGATATAACTCATGTTTGAAATAAGTTCAAAAATTTTACCAATTGCCTTGACTCTAGCTTTTTTTTACTGGCTACTTTTTAATATTTCCAGGCTGTCTTTAGTGTGAGCATTATTATCTTCATCCCTTAGAGTCTACTACTGGTCTTATGCAGGGGTGGAGGTGAGGCTGTTCAAATTGTGCATAGGCACCATTTTGCATCCCACTTGAAAAGGATGTCAGCGGTTGTTTGTGTTCAGGAACAATATTTTGCTTTTGTAAAGGTCTGTAACATGTATGCATTTTTTTATTCTTATAATAATAATAATAATACAAACAATGATGATGATAGTACACGTTCATACATACACTCTGCATATTCATTTTCCTAAGAAGAAAGTAAGGAAGCATGAACTTTATTTTGGGGCCACCCAAAGAGGGAAGTGTTACTTTTGATTTGGAATAGAGGGAGTATTTATTAATTTTTATGTAATCTTATTTTTTCCTAAAAAAAGCAGGGGGGTGGAGTGAGCTTGAAGACAGTCCTTTAGTTGAACAGGAGCAGAATTTGATAGATTTTGTTGATAACTAGTTCTTAGTGAAAATAATCATCAGAGATATCTTTGTCTAGTTTATTTCTAAGATGAAAAAGATGTTCACTTTTCAATAAAAGGATTTACTCAATGCATTTGTTATCACTTTACAAACTACTTGTCACAGTTTGTACAAAACTTCAATATCTCTTCTTTTTCTTCCCCTAACATATCATATTAGTCGGAATCAGGAATTCATATCATCATAAGTTTCTTGTCTTCTCGCCTGATACTGCTTGATGCTTTTTTTACTTGCAACCTTCCCAATCAGTTACAAATAAACATGATTTTATTCTTTATAGTTTTTATAAATTAATATTCTTAATCTGCTTTTGAAAAGTTTTTTATGCATTGGATTATGTACATATGCTTTGAATATATTGAATCTTTCCGATTAAAACAAAAAAAGTAATACCATAGTAGCTGAACTTATTCTTCCCGATCTGCATCGCCACAAAATGGGTGGGGTGTGGGCACAATAAGGTGTTGAAGAACCCTTCTATTTGTTGCCTACTTGCCTGAATGTGGGTGTTATGCTATATTGCTATCAATGATAAGTATTCCTCCAAATGGTTTCCAGGGTGCACCAGAAACAATTCAGGAGAGATTGGTTGAAGTGCCTCAATTCTATGTCCCTACTTACAAGAAATATACACGTCAAGGATCTCGAGTGTTGGCCCTGGCTTTCAAATCTCTACCAGAGATGACAGTAAGACCCCATATCCTTGTTTAACTGATATATGGGTTAGAAGCATGTACCTATTGATTCTGGAGAAACAGTGCTGACCTTTAATTAGATATATGTCTGAACCACACTTTTTGGGTTTATTTAAAGGCAATTGCTAGTCCATGCGATTAAAGTAATATGCATGGCTGAACTCTTTTTACGAACTTTGGCATTTCAAAAGGGCCTGGTCCTCTTATCTTGTCTACAAGCTCAAGATCATGGCCTCCTTCTTTGAGGTGTTCACTTAAGGGTGGCTCCTTTTACTAGGAACTAAAAGTACTCACTTGATCCATCTCACTATGTTTGTCCCATTTTTCTTTTTTATCCGCCCCAAAATGCTTCTAATTAATATCATATTTGGTCATATTTGTGTGATTTGAAATCATCTATACTTTTACACATTCAGTATCAACAACACAATTCCACTTAATCGGTGTGCTACTTTCCATTGTCCCGGACTTAGTGGGATGGAAAGAGTATGTTTATGGCCGCATTTGGAATTAATGACAAAAACAAGGTAGCTGATGCAATGGGTGTAATTTGGCTAGCATTTTTCATTATTATGCCTCATGTTCAGTAATGTTTGACTATACATAGCAGATTACGGACCATAATTATTGAATCAAATGGTGGTATAACTGTATAGGATTATCAATAGTGTTGGATTGTCGGTGTACTAGAATACTGCACCAACCAGACGCCCCTATAATGTTGTTGTGCTGATGTGCACGTGTTTTTTTGGTTCCGATTTACAGTTTGACTCCGATCTCTTTTTCGTTAAGCCTTTATTATATTTGTAAAGTTTTTGTTATATTTTTTCATCTTGCTGAAGGTTAGTGAAGCTAGAAGCCTGGAGAGAGATACTGTGGAAAGTGGCCTGACTTTTGCTGGCTTTGCGGTAACTCAATCTCCATTTATGTACTCTGCTGTAGTGCTATGCATGCATAATTTATGCATAACTTATAATTCAATCTTCTACTTCAGGTATTTAATTGCCCGATCAGAGGAGACTCAGCCACTGTATTGTCTGAGTTGAAACAATCATCACATGATTTGGTATATATATACTGATTATCTCAGATTTCTTTTGATGTGAATCTTTGTCTCTTATGCAATGTTGGGGTTTGATGAAAACACTTATCTCCTTGGAATATTTGTAGGTAATGATTACCGGCGATCAAGCCTTAACAGCTTGTCATGTAGCTAGTCAAGTTCACATCATTTCCAAACCTGCCATGATTCTCGGCCTTGCAAAGAATTGTGACAAGTATGTCTGGGTCTCACCTGATGAGACTGAGACAGTTAGTTACAGGTAAAAGTACAAATACTTAAATATCCTAATCATCTTCCTGGTGAACTTTGGAGGGAAGGAGATGAAAGTTAAGCTGTGTGTGTGGGGTTGGGGGGGTCCTGAGGGGAAGGGGAGATAAAAGTGGAGGAAGTACACACTCCAAACTTCTCGTATCACATTTCCCCAATTTGGGAGAATTTGGATTGGTTGTCTCATCCCTTGATTTCTTTTCACCGTTTTCTAATCCCAAGTTGCATCCATTTTCAATAGAGCCAAACCATTTTTTAAACAATGTTTTTGCTTTGGGCAAATAATGGTTGACATCAAAGTGGCACATTAAGCAGTTTTGCCTCACTTTCGATGAGGTTTTGGGCAGTAAGTGCATTAATGCATCAAGGGTCTAGCAGAAACACGTTTTTTTAATTTTTTAAGGTGGTAAGATTGTGTACATCTTAAACCCAAGACCCAAAATCCCAAATGAAGTTGGGTCAATATTGGGTTTTGTTGTAGTTGTTTAATCAAAATCGTTCCACATTATTGTTGTGCACAAGAATCATATAACATATACTCCCTTTGTCCCAACAAAGGTTTTACAATTTGACTCTCATGGAGCTTAAGAAAAGTGTTGAAAAGTAGAAAGTGTATGGTTAAAATTTGTTTGGATGAGAGAAATATTGTGAGTCACATATTCATTACTAAAAAAGAAATAAAATTTTAAGTGTTTTTTGGGGTGTCCATTAAGGGAAAGTTTTAAGCAATTTTTTAGACGGATGGAGTACAAATTATTATTATATTTTTTTAATTATTATAAGAAATTAAGAATCATATACGGAGTAACATATTATACGTTTACATAATTTCTATTTAAGTATATTAATTCATTCTCAGTCCCTAATTGAACCAATCTAATTTTTCAAATCTTTAATTTTCTCCTCTCCCTCTTGAACCATACAATGTGGTACTCTATTTCATAATTTTCTTCATATTTTTCTTTTAGGGATGTCCCAAATTTTCTGTCCCATTGCCTAAGATGCTGAAAGAGTCATTATTCACAATGTTTTAGTTTCGGGCACATAATGGATTTAATCAAAATGGCAAATTAAACTTCACTAGCTTCTTACTTTCTATGACGTTTTAGGCAGTGAATGCAGCAATGCATCTAGGGCCTACAGAGTTGGGATTCTTTTGGGTTGTTGTTCTAAGGAAAGGATTTTGCGGTTCATATTATTTCTCTCTCAAATATGCAAGTCCTTACAAGAAGAGAAATATGGGATGAAGGGAGTAGTGTCTTCTAAGAGATAACAGCTATATAGTGGGCCTTATGGTTGCAACTATATTATGTAGTATATGATGACTGCTCTATCATCCATAACTTGTTCTGATCGTACCTTAAGACTTTAAAAGGAAACATTTGGGAAACATATTTGTATGTATTGGTATGTTCCATATATCTTTTGTTGGTTTTTCCCCCTATTGAGTTTATTCATTATGTTCATTCAATAGTGAGAATGAAGTTGAAGCACTCTCTGAGACTTATGATCTTTGCATTGGAGGTGATTGTGTTGAGATGTTGCAGCAGACATCAGCTACTCTTAAAGTTATTCCATATGTCAAGGTTGTAATTAATGAAAACAATGCTTTACTCTCTCTCCCCCCCCTCACACACACACACACACATCTCTCTCTCTCTCTCTGTGTGTGTGTGTGTGTGTGTGTATCTTGATTCATGTTTGATCTTTTTTTTGTTCTATTTGGTAAAACGGGTATGCTGTTGCTTTCCAGGTTTTTGCAAGGGTTGCCCCAGAGCAAAAGGAACTTATTATGACCACTTTTAAGTCTGTGGGAAGGATTGCACTTATGTGTGGTGATGGAACTAATGACGTCGGGGCTTTGAAACAGGTATTTATTCTTCAAACTTGTAGTTTTTTTAAATAACCTTGTGATTTTACAAAACAACACATTCAACCAGTATTCTGTTAAAAGATTAAATAAATCATTTCATGTCTTCTTTATATGAATATTAGCTAAACCCCTCTGGCTTTTACCAAAAGCTTTTATCTTCTGGCTTATAGCAGTTTGCTTTATAAGCAGGCCTGCCAAATTGAAGTCTCGAGTCGTCAATGTTGTTCTTAACACAATACCACCACATGTTAGGAGTCAAAAAATTATATGGTCTCTCAGCTTTCCATTTTATTTTTCAATGCCATTACATGCTGAGTTTCAGTGTAGTGTTAATTTTTTGGAAAAATTCATGTTAATACTTCCAGAAATTTGAGATTTTACAAGAATGATTAGCAGCCCCGAAAATTCAATATTTTTAAAATCATACTCCAAGGAAATTTTTATTTTACATGGATCCACGATATTTGAGGCGTATTCCTGCAAAACTATTTAAATTATTAGAGCACTAGTGATAATTATGTAATCTTGGAGCCTCTTTTTACATCCTTTTTATTTCCAAGTTACTCCCCCCCCCCACAAAAAAAAAAAAGATACAACCAAGCCTTATCCAACTGGGTGGGGTCGGCTACATGGATCAATTACAATTTGAATGTGTGATTCATTTCCTTCAGGCACATGTTGGGGTGGCTTTGCTGAATGCAATTGTTCCTCCCTCCAAGACTGAGAAATCTGCATCTGGTGGATCATCTAAAGCTGAAACCTCAAGAAATGTTCCCAAGTCAAAGAAAGTCAAGCCTGCAGTTGAAAACGGAGACAGCGCCACGAAACGCCGAGCTACGTCGAGGTCAGATTCTTCCGGCGGCCAAGCCCGCCACCTCACCCCAGCCGAGGCGCAACGCGAGAAGCTGAAGAAAATCATGGAAGAACTGAACGAGGGCGGCGGCGGCGATGGTCAAGCACCCATCGTCAAGCTCGGGGACGCCTCGATGGCGTCCCCCTTCACGGCCAAGCATGCCTCGGTGGGCCCCACCACCGACATAATCCGGCAAGGGCGGAGCACCCTCGTCACCACCCTCCAGATGTTCAAGATCCTCGGCCTCAACTGCCTCGCCACCGCCTACGTGCTGAGCGTGATGTACCTGGACGGCGTCAAGCTCGGCGACGTCCAGGCCACCATCAGCGGCGTCTTCACCGCCGCCTTCTTCCTCTTCATCTCCCACGCCCGCCCCATCCAAAACCTCTCCCCGGAGCGGCCCCACCCCAACATCTTCTGCGCCTACGTCTTCCTCTCCCTCCTCGGCCAGTTCGCCGTCCACATCCTCTTCCTCGTCTCCTCCGTGAACGAGGCCGCCAAACACATGCCGGAGGAATGCATCGAGCCGGACTCCGACTTCCACCCCAACCTCGTCAACACCGTCTCTTACATGGTGGGCATGATGCTACAGGTCGCCACCTTCGCCGTGAACTACATGGGCCGCCCTTTCAACCAGAGCATATCGGAGAACAAGCCCTTCTTGTATGCCCTCTTGGCTGCCGTTGGGTTTTTCACTGTGATAACATCTGATCTGTTCAGGAGCTTGAATGACTGGTTGAAGCTGGTCCCATTGCCAGTGGGATTGAGAGACAAGCTGTTGGTATGGGCCGTCCTCATGTTCTTGGGCTGCTACTCGTGGGAATGTTTCTTGAGATGGGCCTTCCCCGGGAAGATGCCCGCGTGGAAGCCCAAACAAAGGCGCGCTGCCGCAAGCACCGAAAAGAAGCTGGTTTAGATTATCGCCGTGGGCTGCTCCATACAAACCCCAATGGTATGTGAAATTAATTTTTGATTGTACCTTTGTTTTTGCTGGACATGTAGGGTCCGTTTGGCAATGACTTCTGCGTTTTTTTGAAAATGTTATTCGATGTCGTCCCTTACCATTAAAAAGTTATCCAAAATGCTAATTGAAAATGCGGGTTTCAAACGAGGCCATAGTGAGAAATGATGTATAACACGTTTCTGCCTTTTCCTATTTTTGGGAGATATTAGAAGCAAGGAGTGTAGGTATACCCAAGGTTTGAAATTTCACTATTTATAGAAATTTTGGTACTTCTATTTTATAGCAATATCGGTTGATATCATATTATAATTATTTTTTATTGAACAAGAAATGGGGAGTACTTTTTTTTAATATGTTTTTTTTTCTCTGAAAAATAGGAGAATTATTTACACCTTATATATGTACCTACTAGTACATATCAAATCGAATACTAATTTAGCAGCAACCATTACAATAAAATCAAACTCTAAAGAATATTCATACATGCTCTTTTCTCACTAATATACTTTACAGATTTAAAAATAGAAGTTGAATAAGAAATTACACAAATAATTGAAGTAAGCTACAAAAATTCAAAGCAAAACGTTAGAATCAATAAACATAAACAAGATAAAAAAAGAAATGCAGAAACCTATTCTACCAACTACATATGCCTTTGGAGGAGAGGAAGAAAACTCGATTTGTCTTGGACCGTGCTACAGTGTCCCCACCCCGTCTTCATGAAAATATAGAAAATTTCATACTTACACAGATAATAATTACTCCGGGTATTTGTGAAGAACATAGACGATTATCGTTTGTGTAAATATAAAATCGTCTGTATTGTCATACTTTTCCATCATCTCTGATGGAGTCAAAATTTCACCATTTTTGGCTTTGGGGTGTGATGGAATAAATCAAAATGGATCTCTAAACTATCTGCGCTTCTTTAATTAATGAAGTAGCAGTTAGTCAAACACTGCAACTTTCGATGTTGAGCCGGGGGTCTCTTTGGAAACAGCCTCTCTACTTTCGAGTAGGGGCAAAGTCTGCGTACACACACCCTCCCCAGATCCTACTCTTGTGGGATTTAAATGGGTTGTTGTTGTTGTTGTTGTATTGTCATACTTGGACGATAGGTTTTTAGCATTACTATTTGTCTATCGGTTTGCGTGTGGGTTGCAGCTCTCTTGGAGGTGGTCTTATTTCAAATTTTTACTCACTTTCTCCTTTTAAGCGTCTTAAAATATACACACCACTATTATTATTTTCTTAGACAAAGTTTTTTTTCTTGTGGAATGGATGGAGGAAAATCTTGTTTCTTATTTCTACACTAATTTTTAATAAAATGATTTAAGAATAATTGATTGTGATGAATTCGTTTTTGTGACACTATGCTAATGTTGTGAGCACATATTTTAGATTTTAAATAAAATGAATTAACAATTATGATTTTCTTTGCAGAAACTTGTCTTAAACCTTGTAAATGGCTCAACTTGAGTCTTAACAGTGTCCTTATATAATTTCAAAAGTGTAGTTATATGTAATAATTTCCAAAAATTATACCCCGAGTACTACTAAATTGAAAAGACAGATCCTTAAGTAGGTATTCCCTTCATCTACTATAAATTATCTTCTCGTTGCATACTATGATATTTTTTATTGTAATTTCTTCAATTCATTTATTTGAAAATTGATGTGAATTCTCAACCGATTCAGTTTCGGTACCGGCACCGGCGGTTCCGGTTCCGGTACCGTTACCGTTTTTTTTTATTTTTATTTTTTTATTTCATTCTTTCCTTTATCAATTTCATTTTTAGATTTTTTTATTTCATCATTTCCTTTAACAATTACACATTTACAATTTTACATTTTAAAAATATAATAAAAAAGCAAAAAAAAAAACAAAATTAGGGGTGGCCGAAACGGTACCAGAAACGGTACCGGAACCGGCGGTACCGGAACCGGAACCGGTACCGGCCGGTCCGGTACCGGTACCGGTACCAAGGGGTGGCGGTACCGGAACCGGTGGTTCCGGAACCGGAACCGTCCCGGAACCGTACCGTGTCCACCCCTAGTTATAATCGATTCAGTTTAATTTCAATTCAGGTTTATTTCAATTTCATAAAGTTTTCGAATTTGATTCGCTTCTGGATCGGATCAGATACGATTTAGATATTTTTTGGTTTCGAATAGAATTCAGTTCAGATATATTTTGGAGGATATATCTTATCTTTAAATTGAAATTTAATTACCTATGTTCCTTTTTCTAATTATACCCCCTCTGCCGTAAATAATCTTCTATTTTTACTTTTTAGTCATATTTTACAACATGAGACTAGAATTAAAGAAAAAAATATGTTTAGTAATGAATTTGAATGTAATTAGTAAAATTTGATTGAAATTAGGTAAATTTAATTGAAATTCACTCAATTTGGTTTAAATATGTCGAAATTGGGTGGATAAGTGAAATTGAGCAAATTGTTTAAAACCAACCAAATTTACTCCCCAATAAAATAAAATCAAATGTAATCGGATGAAATTAAGGTACAGTCCAGTTCTTTCATGCAATTTAGTACTCCATACATTATTTGAATGAATTCCATAAATGGTTCTTTGTAATAATAATTTAATTTAAAACAGAGCGAGTAAATAATTAAACTACCTGAAATGGTAAAATATAAGTAAAAATTTGAAGGCACATGAATGTTATTATGCTCTAATGTACATAGATATGATATGTTTTTTGTTGGACAGAATCGGTTTCGAATATAATCGGTTTTGGTTATTATCAATTTTAGAGCTTATCGGTTTTGAGTCTTATTTGTTTCTGGTATTATCGGTTTCAAATATTATCACTTCCGGGTTTAATTAGTCGGATTTGATCGGTTTGGATTTAAATAGGGTGTGAACATATTTAGTACGTTTGGTTCCGATTCAGTTCGGATCATTTTGGTTTTTCAGTTATGGATCGGATCTTCACGATTCGATTTGGGTGATCAATTCGTTTTTGCCATGTCTAAGTCTAACATCTTGGAGTAACAAACATGGTAGGCATTAATGTTAGGTCAATATGATGAGGGGCTCCCAATCAAGGAGTCCATGGTCTATTTTCTTACAATATCATCTTTTTTAAAATTATTTTATTTATAAATTGGTAGAAAAATAAAAAAGTATAAATTACATCTTTCAAAAAATCATCAAAAGTTCAACAAAACAAGATGCGATAAGAATATATTTTATTTTATCAAATGATCACGAAAAACGAGTAAATAAACAAAAATTGTCGAGATAACGAAATAATAATTTTGATAATTTTTTTGGAAGGGAGTGTAATAGTTCTTGTACCATAGATACACCTCAGGTCAACGTCTAAAGAGAGACATTGATACATAATCAATTTTCATATATTGAATTACTCACATCTTATTGTCAGTTAAAATTATACGGACAAATAATAATCTCTACGTCCCCATTTAAGTTTTCTATTGTAGTTTACAATGTTTGACTAAAAGTATTTTCTATTCGATTTTTTTGAAAATTTGTGTGGGATTTAATCCTCTTCTTTAGTACGGAGTATTTACACAATCAAATTATTTTTCTTTTACACGTCTTTTCATTAATTATTTTATAAAATAAAATAATAATGTCATTTTTTTAATAAAGCATTCAATACATTTTTTAATTTTTTTTTATGTAAAAGGAAAATATATAAATTGATTATGCTACGACAAGAAAAAAAGGAAGACAACAGACAAGAAAAAGGACAGTTTGTCACTGATGCCAAAAGGCAAAAATGAATCTATTATACTATTCATTGATGTACATGGCAAGTTGGCAACCCACCCTTAAATATGCCAAAAATAAAAACCCTTCACTAAACTAAGCCGTTCATAGTGATTAGTGATATTAATCTCTCTCTCTCTCTCTCTCACCCTTTCTCTCTCTCTCAACAAGTTCAATTCATGGTTGAATAATACTCCTATATATTCTTTTTTAACTCGTGACTTTTTTGATACATTGAAAAGTGAATGAACGAAGATATATTTTATCTCTACATTCATCCATTTTAGTTTCAATGCACGTGTGATAATGTCATTTAAAAAAGAAAGGAGGGAGTATATATATAATGTAACATCATCTCATAAACTGGAGATGATGTCGACGAAAGTATCCTCGTGACAAGGTATTGTGAGCCCGCCGGTCGTCGGGTGATCGAACCCGAACTCCTCCTCGGCTTGGGTCAACAAGTATTGGAACGACGGGTCCTTTAGGTACGAGATCGGGACCACGAACCGCTTCTTCTCCCCTTCGCCCCCGACGTAAACCGCAAAGTGACCCTTCGGGACGACTTCGCCCTCTCGCCCCGTTCTCGAGGACGACCTCGTAATAAGTTGCTTGGCACATAGAATGTGTGTGATGCTAATTGCCATTATAATAATGACACAATACTAATGCTAAATTGTTAATTATTACTATGTAATTAAGTAATAATCACTCTTTTTTGGAAATGGTGAAAAAATGAAGAAGGAGAAGAAGAAAAAGAGATGAAATTAAAGTGAATATGGAAATGGATATGTTAGTGTTAGTGTTAGTGTTTATATAGATTCTTTGGGTGGGAGATTGAGTGCCTAAAGATGTGTTTGGGTAAGGCTAAATAAAAAAAGATTTAATTTTGGGACAGTTGCATGTGGTTTTGCCAGCAAACAAAACTTGAAAGAATTGGCAAAGGATGTTAGATGGTGAGGGCATTTGTGTACAAACACCATTCCCCACATGGTGCGATCTTATTCAGCAGACGCGGAAACCTTAACTACTCAGTGCACTTAAATGGGGTAATTTGGTCCTTTCCACTATAGAGATTAAAAATATTTATCCACTTTTAACCTACCGATAAATTTTAAATTAAAACCACTCTTATGAGTGTTGTGCCGTTCATAAAATTATTGATTCCGCCCCTAATTCCCAAGTACTCCACCGCACTGTGCCCTTGGCACGGAAGTATGTATTGTCACTCAGTGATCTTGTAGTTGCAAACTGGCAGTATTTTTACGGCTAGTATCTAGAGCCACTAAAAAAGAGTGGCTACGGAAGGCACTCACACAATTTGGACACCTACGATGCTCTGTTCGCAAAATTAATAGTTCCTACCCCCTCTAATCCCCCCGGTAAACCCCCCTACCCGGTCCCGATCCCAACTCATCCCCCTAACCACGTCAATTGCGGAGTGCAAGTTTAGTTGACTTTGGAGTAAAATTTTTTTACTTTAAAGTCAATTATACTTACGGGGTGCAATTGACGTAGGTGGGGGGATGATTTGGGGTCGGGACTTGGCGGAGGGGTTTATTAGGGGGTAGGAATCATCAATTTTATGAACGGAGTTTCCGTATGGGGACAGTGGTATGAAACCCAGTGACCCCCGAACCGGTCCGGTATTTTTAATACTCCATCCGTCTCAGAAAGAGATGAACATTTGACTAAAGTGGCAAAACAAGGTAGGGATAATTTTGTGTTGAGTTTCCAAAAATATCCTTGATGTGGTAGATAAAAGTAGGATGCGATGTGTAGATTATTAGAAACAAGGTATGACGCGATATGCATGGTGTGAAAAAGTAAGGATTAAAATTGGTTTTTAATAAAAATGAAAAGAAGATTGTGGGATACCATTTTTTGAAACGTGAAGTATTTGGGGGTGAGAAGATTAGAAAGTAGAAACTATTAATTTTATATTAAGATATTGTAGATGTCTCGATTAAACTGTCGAATTAAATGCTCTGTAGCTTATTAGAGCACTGGTAATGGTCATGAAGCCCCGGGGCTTCAAACTTTCTCTCTCTGCCACGTCAGCTTTAACTTACACCCAAAATTCACTGGAAATGGTTTTGAAGCCCCGGGGCTTCAAACTGGGGCTTCAAACCTTCATTTTTTTACATTTTTAAATATACATCTTCTAAATTTAAATTTATAAATTTAAATTAATTTATTATTTTAATTAATCGCAATGACACTATTGCATAAAAAAATTAAATTCATTATAAAAAAATCTTACATTCATAAAAAAACATTAAAAAAAATTACATAAAAAAAACAACAGTACAAAGAAATCACTAAAGATATGCTCGATCAAATCCGCCGTTAGTGCATTGTGAATCTCTCGGCTTCGAATTTCTTGGCGGTTGCATCGCTTCTTTTCTTCGTACATAGGCATCTCCTCGTCCGGGTTGTATTGACAAATCGCAGACCCGTTATCCTCTATGATCATATTATGAAGAATAATACATGCGTACATGATATTCCTCATTTTTGTCTGAGAATAACATTTCGACGGACGATCTAGAATGTGCCACTTAGCCTTCAAGACCCCAAAGGCTCGTTCAATATCTTTTCTCGCCGCCTCTTGAGCTTTTTTGTAGGTTTGGCGTTTAAGACCCATTGGTTCGGAGAGAGATTTGACAATCGTGGAATAATCCGAATATATTCCATCAGCCAAATAATATCCACGCTTGTAAAGCGTCCTTCTAAGCTCAAAAGAGGAGTCCGGTGCGGTCTCATTAACCCAATCATCAAAAACAGGGGATTGATCGAGAACGTTGATGTCGTTATTCGAGCCCGCGACACCGAAAAAAGCATACCAAATCCACAAGTCATTCGAAGCAACAACTTCGAGCATGATGGTAGGCTTGGGATGATCTCCCCGGGAGAATTGACCGTGCCACGCAGTGGGACAATTTTTCCATTCCCAATGCGTGCAATCAATACTCCCAAGCATGCCGACAAAGCCGTGTTTTGCGGCATGCCTCACCTGCAACTGCTGGATGTCACTCGCTGTAGGCTTGCGTAAATATCTTTTCTGATAAATTTGAATAATAGCCTTTGAAAATTTATAAACACAGGACCTGATGCTCCGAGCAGACATCTTTAAGTATTCGTCGAACATATCGGATGTCGTCCCGTACGCCAACTGACGAAGCGCGGCAGTGCACTTTTGGACGCTACTAAACCCGCGTCGGCCTCTCGCATCAAACCGTTGGTTGAACCAAGGAACTTCGCGTTCAACATCGGCGAGTGTGCGTAAGAACAGAGGACGACTCATCTGAAAACGATTACTAAAATCCTCCGGTGTATAAACACACGGATTATTAAAGTAGTCGTTTAGAAGTGAATAGTGGGCGGCCGCTCGATCCCGGTTAAGACGTTGGCGTCGGGTCTGTCGTCGGGAGGATTCGGCTTCTTCTTGGCCATCTTCCCACCATTGAATACAATTCGTCGCGAAACAACAAAAAAATAAAGCTCTTTTTTCATCGTCGGAAGATGAACCCATTTTTAAATTATATTTTATAAATATTTATAATAAATAATAATTTTTTTTGAGAGAATATATAGTAATAATGAGAGATTTGTTAGAGAGAGGTGTGAGGAAGATGTATGAGAAGGGGGATTTTATAGGTTTTTTTTTAAATTTAATTTTTTTTTAATTGGGGGGAGGGTAACGGCTCTATAGCCGTTGGGAAGAAAAAAACGGCCCTCACGCCGCGTCAAACGAATGACGCAGGCGCCCTCACGCCCGTTTCACACCGGCGGGGGGCGGTGTTTCACGCCCCGTAACGCCGGTGGGCGTGAGGGGTATTACCAGTGCTCTTATGGAGGTTAGAATTTGGACATTGGAGTCAATTTTTTTAAAATTTGTGACTCGGGGAAAACAAACATATCATAAACCGTTTTCCTTTTGGTAAAAAATAAAATGACCCAAACAAATCCCAAGAGGTACCTAAAATGGGTACTTAATTTGTCCTTAAATGTTCATGAAAAAGGAAAGAGGTAAAACAAAAATAAAAAAAGGCGTCGGAAAACTGGAAAAGTAGATTTAGATAAGATTTGAAGACTTTGGACATAATTTTTTTGGCTTGCACATTCAATTATCCGGACTAAAGTTTTTTTTTTGAGACTCAACACTTTAAATTATAATTTCCAAATTTTAGGCTTCAATAATCATTTTCCTCTAAATATAATTGTAGTTACAAAAGTAATTACCTTGATTTAATTCTCATCGAATATTTGTGAAAACCACACTGGCCTAGAACTTTTTATTTATTTCTAAGTATCAAGTATTGGATTTTTTTTTTACACAAGGGTCACACATTAGCTGTAGTTCCAAGGTGCAATTAACCTATTACAAAAATATCTTTAATAAATAAAAATAACCTTAGGTATAATCATTTGTCATTTTAGGTCTAGAATTTTAAGATATGTGATGGTGTAAATATAGATGGGTGGGCTGACCGGGTTTGACCTGGACACTCGACCTGTAATATAAAACACACAATAAGAACACAAAGTATGACTTAGACCGGACAAATCTCTTCAGTCCGAAATATATTTCTTATTCTGTCTCAAGAGTGTACTATTTTTAGTGAGATAAAGAATGGATCTCCTCCACTATCCAATATCATCATATTTATAGAGGAGGATTTGTGACCTTCCCCTGTTCATCCATGGACAAAATAGGAAGTTTGTGGGAAGGTCACTGTAGTTAATGAGAACACTGTACAATCATTGATTTTAATAGCTACAAGTCAAGACACTGTTCAATCAAAGACTAAAAGATGAATATTCTCAATCCAATCAACCCTGCAAGATGACAAACATCCTTTTCACTGTGTGCCTCGTGATAGATGAAGGGCGGGGTGGTCCCTGGGTCTTTGACGTGGTTCGCCATGCCTAAGAGACTGGACCAATGTTAGCTAAGTAATGTGATATGACCGGTCACCTCTTCTCAAAGGTTACCCGGTCATTTCTCGAGCTCCCCGTCTCTTTGGTCTTCCGGAATATCCTTTGTAACATTAGGCGACATTTTGGCTATCGCCCAAATTGAAGAGTTGTCCTCATTTGGTGATTGAAGAAAGTAACTGGTCATGTTTTGACATGTCTCTTTCGGTTATCCGGGTCGGATATAAGGATATACCCATCAATATGTAAATTATGCGTAGTGTTTTTCAACTCAATTATCAATATTAAAATGTATAAAATTAAAAATAACTACAGCAGAACGTGATAAATCACAAAATAATTTTCTTTTTGGGATGTAAAATGTTATTCCGTCCGTCCTACAATGTTCTTCCTGTTTCTATTTACGCGATTTGACCTACTTTATTTTTAATTCAATTTATTTTATTGTAAGTGTAAAATTAAATAATAAAATCTATATATTTAAAAACTATATCAAAAGTTCTACAAGGTAAGAGGTGGCAAGATTATATTATTTTATCAAATAAATAATGAAAATAGGTAAATAAAAGTACTCCCTATCTTGGACCGAGAAAAAATATTTTAGGGAGAGAGATTACAAAACTATTCCAATTTTTGGGTGTTTAAGCACACGCGCAAAAACACAGCTGGCAATTGTTATAAGTGTTTGCCAAATTAAAAACATAAAGTACGTATTACAGCTTGCCTTAAATTGGCTATATTTTGATACAAAGAAAAATAAGAATCTAAGTACATTCTCAAATGTAATAAAATGTTATTTGTTGTTAAGAAAAAATTCCACACAAAAAAAAGTAAATGCCTCTTTCCTAATTTTTTTTCAATACAATTAAATTTAGGTAAATAAGTTGCCATTAATTTTCAATATTAATTCTATTAAATTCAATTTATTTCAATAAATTACAATCGGAAAAGACAATGAATCATATCGATTTGTTTCTTCTAGTATCGCCAAACACTTACTTAAAACGAGTAACTACTTCTGTCATGAATTACTGAGTTTGACTTTTTCGAGTCAAAGAGACAAACTTCCATCATCACATAGATCCAAATGAGTAGTATATTGGTTATTGGTACAAAATAATTTCATTGGATTTATCTAGTAAAAAATGTTAAGAATCCAATTCATTATATTAATATACAATCCAGTGTAATTAATAACTAAAATTTATTCTACTTGGTTTTAAAAATTCAAAATGGACAAATATTATTAGAGAAAGAGAATATATTGTGATTGTGATAAATTAAAAATGAAATTTGTCTCTTTAGTACTACTTACAAGATTTCATGCTACCTATGGATAGTATTCCTCAATTTGATGCTTGTTAAAAGTCTAAAAGGGTTCCTTCAAAAAAAAGGGAAAAGAAAAGAAAAGCTAAAAGGGCCAATACAACTGGATAAAACATGGCTTTGCCTTTCTCCATCACATGTACTCATATTCACACTTGTAACTTTAAGTTCTAACTTGTTGGCATTTTTTTAGTTCAAATTTTGATATTACTCTCAAATTAGAACCAAAAGCTCAAATTTATGTGTGTAGAGCATGTAAAAGCATTTATAATTTAACACGTCTCATCACGTGCAAGTGTGGCCGCTTTGAACATACACATGAAATCTTATTTTTTTTTAAATTGGACGACGCTCATGTTCAAACTTGTAGCCTATTGGTCAACAATGTTTTGATACCTTAGAAAGAAACCAACTCATTCCAAAGTTTAAGCTTGTTGTTGTATGTTCATAAATAACTTTATAATATAACACAACTTTAACCAAAATTAAAATGATGCCGCAAATCAGAATCGCTAGTTACAGTTCTCAAAATCGTCTGTTTCGATGTCGGTTCAGATTCGGAATCATGACCACCCCTAACTCGAACATTCGCTAAGTGCCTGAGTATTAGGATAACTCTAAAAAAAGAGTAAATATGTAAGAAACTATCAAAATAGGAGTAATGTTATTTTTTAAGACTTGACAATAGGATTTTGCATTGCCATTGTCAATTATCGTCGCCCTATCAACTGCTACGCGCCGCTACCCTCCGTTGTGAGGTCACCACTCACCGGAACACCATCGCCAGTCAATGTTGACCACCACCGATAGTCTACCTGCGATCGGTACGAAGTTGACCAATAAACTTTTTTATTTGTTTATTTTTTTCGATTCGCACAAGCATCACATTCCTCACCACATTGCCATCACGCTCTTATTTAGGAAACTAAAAGATGTTCACTCTTATTTTACTCCATATAATTTTTTTTTCTCGTTTACTCATATCTAAAAAGATCTCTTTCAAATATTTAACCATTTTGGACCAAAACTGAATAAAAACATTCATTACCGTCGTGACCGATATCTGTCTATATCTGTGAAATACTTGGCATCCATCATCAAAATTCTTATTGAAGAAGACCCTAGCGCTAATAAGGCCGTGTTTGGGATGGAGAATGTGATCCTCATTTTGAAATGAGTAGGGGTTTTTTTTTTCTGGCTGAGAGTGGAGGGAGTGTGGTGAAATGGGAACTACAAATATGGAATAAGTGGGAGGGACACAAATGCACATGGCATTGTATATGAGGTGAAGATCATCCACTCAACACCATTTCCGTACATGCTTCCAACCTCCATTAACCTATATACTGCTGCTTGCCAACTATGACTCATGCACCCTGCTTTATTTGTGCTATCTAGTGTCCCACTCCCACCCCCAAATTTAATAAAGAAGTTTATAACCCGGTGGGCGTTGCACAGTTGGCAAGACAAGAGGTGTCAATGGAGTAAGACCTGAGTTCGATTTGGCAATTGTGCTAAGCATAGAGCCTCTGCAAGTACCGGGTACAGGCTCCACTCTTCGCCACCAATCCCTGCGATTGAAGTCCAGTTTACATTTCTTTGTGACTGTCTGGCCGGGTCTGAGGGGGCCTTCGGGGATCGGGCTCATCCTTTTTTAATAAAGAAGTTTATAAGGTCATGTGTTGAGTTAAATAATCAACCATGCTATCCTAGGGGTACACCAAAAAGTGTACGCAAGTTGTACACCAAAGAAATGTATCGACATTTTCTCAATGTAAATCATTACACCAGCACAAAATATCAGTGCATGCCTTTGGAGTACAAAATGGATTACAAGTTTTAGTTTACAAATAGCGTAATCCTTAAATAATCGATGAGATTCGATATTTTAATATGAGCAGTTCAGTCTCAGTGTCTTAAAGTCTAGACTAGTAACCCAGATTTGTATAATAGCATTAAAGCAGTTTTGGCTTACTTCATTTGTCAGGTGCCCGTCGTCTAGAAGTTCATTCCTAACTAGCGGCCCGTGAGTCTTTTTCTTTTTCGAGGTGTATCAAATTTTTCTTGGCATCTCTCAGTGACTGTCTGGCTGGGTCTGAAGGAGCCCTCAGGGATGAAGCTCATCCTTTTTTTAAACAACTGGAGAGGGAACATGGATATGCTTCTTAAGGTTGCCCTACTCCTACATATCCTATTGAACACTTTACACAGATTATAACTTTCATATGCATTTTTGTTCATCCAAGACCACAAAACAGCCCACACCTTGTCCAGCTTTGTTTATATGTGCACTTATAGCAGTTTTATAATTTTTCTTTTTCGACGACAAATTTATTATTGGCATGAGTTATGCTCATTTTATTAATTACTCTAAAAAGGTCTATTTTTTATATTTTGGCTCATTTTTCATGGGTTCAAACCCCACTACTTCTTGGAGAGTTTTGATCTTAATCTGCAAATCCGGTCGATTAAGATTAGTCGGATTTCACCAAAAGCCATCGGGAACACTTGTGGTCTAACAAAAAAAGTATATCCAAATGTGATTTTATTAGGAATATTA
Source organism: Cuscuta australis (assembly GCA_003260385.1). NCBI lineage: Eukaryota > Viridiplantae > Streptophyta > Magnoliopsida > Solanales > Convolvulaceae > Cuscuta > Cuscuta australis. The sequence continues at coordinate 7,755,521 of NQVE01000097.1, read as the reverse complement.
GATAATAGGAAATAAATGTTTGCCATGTGTGCAGCAATTGTCCCGTGGCGGAGGCTATGCGGGCCAAGTCACAATCGAATGTCGTGGGCGCTTGTGTGATGAATACACTATAAGGCTAGGGTATGCGCCTCTTCTAACACCAATTGGTTTTAGAAGAGTTGGTAACGCCTGGGTCTTACAAGTGATATCAGAGCCAAGGTCACGAGTTCGATTCCCAGCAGGAGCAATTGCTGAGGGGGAGATTGTTGGCCATGTGTGCAACAATTGTCCTGTGGCGGAGGCTATGTGGGCCAAGTCACAATCGAATGTCGTGGGCGCTTGTGTGATGAATACACTATAAGGCTAGGATATGCGCCTCTTCTAACACCAATTGGTTTTAGAAGAGTTGGTAGCGCCTAAGGTCTTACAATAAATAATATTTTTAATTACATTCCTTATTATACTAGTATTATTTTTCTTATTGTATTGTTACCATAGTTGTCCTCCTACTATGATTAGAATTTTCTCATGTAATCCCTATAAAAAGTGATTCGATGTATCCTTCAATATTCAATAAGACCAGTTATTATCAAGTTATACCATAGTTGTTCTCCTACTTTGAATAGTTGTATTCATTAATAATATCAGCCGTATATCAAAAAACGGCCAAAGATCGGCGGCTCTCAAAGATTTGCGTTGGGCGGGAAATTATTTTGGCACTATTTCCCCTCTTTTTAGAATATGATTGATTTTACTTTTGTATTACGGAGTAATATTATTTGAGTTAAGCATGTTTATTGGCACATTTTGAGTATGTCCTACTCCGTAATAGATATTGTACCATTTCATTTTAAAATAGAATGGTACTGAATGATTTGGATTCATCCCGTATAGATACAAATCATTTAAATAAGAAAAGTGTGTGGTACGTGTGGGTAGTATCATACACCATTATGGACCACGATCACCCCTAATATGCACAATAAAATGGATAACCGGCGTAACTTTGGGAGTTGGGGCCTTAATCCTTATTTAAATGTTTACAATGAAATTGAATTTTTTTAGGAAGTGGGGAAGGAAATACTATTTGGATAGTCATTAAAATAATCAGTCATTATCCAACATGTGTTAATAATGATCATATTTGTAGAGTCATTCGTATAATCAGTCATTATCCAACATGTGTTGCTAATGAGGACATATATGATTGATCATATGAAATTTCAAAAAAGAAATCATCAAAAATAATTCATCCTTTAATTTTATTGTGCAAAATAGGTCATTCAATTAATCGACATTAATAATTTAAAGACGGCCCAAATTTTACAAATTTCAGTGAAACCTGAAATTATTTTTGAGAAATGAGATAAAACTGGAATGGACCATGTGTTTGTCTGTGCGAAATATGAGTGCACCGATGGTAGGTGCCCTAGGATTTTCGAACTGGAATTGTTTTGAACTATTTTTCTTACAAATATTGAAAAGGGTGGGTAAAAAAATTGGGTAAAGATCCACCGAAGTGGGTAGCCTTAACCGGATGTGTGGTCACAAGAAAAGCCCGGAGGCCAATCCCGTCCCTGTCAGGGGAGATGCCAACCATCTCTCCTTTCTACGAACACGGATCATTTTGCGCAAAGTTTATTATTTAAAGTGTTCAAATGTTGCTTTGTTTACCGATGTGGGACACTTTTCAAAGTTGGGCTCCCGCTCCAACCTGCCCGACAGAGAACAGATTTCCACAGCTTTGTTGTGCTATGGGTGGAGCAGATTCTTCGTCTTCAGGGAGCAGAATGCCAGTTCAGTTGAAATGTATTCCACGGTGAGCTTTTCCTTCTCCTTTTTATTCCTCGTACATTTAGATTCAATAACTGATTGATGATTCCAACTGGGTTGACTCAGTTTCTGGTTGGAATTTTATAATTTCTATCTGAAGTGAATTGCTAATGGCTGTGGATCAAACTAGAAGACGCCCTAATCGGACCTCCATAGCTCTCTTCATTCCCCAAAATATATAGCTAATTCCTTACATGGAATTTTTGTATCCCCATGTGTAAACCACAGAGATGCATATCTTGGCCGTAATCATAAGATCAACCATCTTAACTAAAAACGTGGATTGTGGATTCTCTTTGTTCAGGGTATAATCCCTAGCTAAAAAAGACGAATATTCTTTAATGAGAATATAACTTACTTCTTCCATTGTCAATTGTTTTGGTTTGAAATCTCATAATTTTACATGGTAGCCAAGACTTGAGCTCATAAAAAGAAATCCAGGTCTATTCCAGCAAGTAACTGGAGGCAAAAAAACCCAAGTTTGCGCTTGAGGGTATATATGAGTTATTACTCCGACCATTGGTAATTGGTTTCGGGTGTCAATGTGATTCGTATCAAGTATCAACTGGACTTACATTTGTGGCAATGTGGTGACCCCAAGAAGTCAAATCCGGCCTAGCATTTAATTTAATACTTTGCTTCTGCAGCTGTCATCTGCATCCTCTAAAGATGGGGAAGAGATTTATTTTGATTTCAGGAAGCAACAGTTTATCTATTCAAATGGGAAGGAAACATTTTGTAAGCTTCCCTATCCTTCCAGGGAATTGTTTGGGTACTATCTTAAGAACACTGGTCATGGATCCAAAGCTAAAGTTATTGCTGCTAGTGAAAAATGGGGCCAAATTGTGTGTGTCATCTCTGTCTATAACTAGCTATTTAGTTTGTTACATATTTTTCTACTTATATAAGAATGCTCAAGAAGAACTAATCTTTTGAAGACATCTCTTACATTCCTTAAAAACCTCTCAACTTGGAAGAATGAAAGCGATTAAAATACCCCTGAGCATAAAATCCCTCAGCTTGAGAAAACCTGAGCATTTTTCCAAGATTAAGAAGGCCCTCAACTTTGAAAATTGATATAGAGTAATTCAGATAAAGAAAGAGTGAAGAGCCAATGAAAAAGAGAACCAATATGCTATTGAATTTGCTTAGACTACCGGATGTTAATGATTTCATTTTCTCTTTGGCTTCTTATGAAAAAGTAAGTAGTCAACTCTTTTTACTTATTAATCCAACATTTATGATCTCTGCTGCTAGGTGAAAGCCCATGCAAATGTTATTTTTGTAGAATCAACATTGAGCTGCTTTAAGAAGTGGCTAATTTTTTCCGTTCATTTCTAGTAAAAGTATATGCTCTACAAAAAGAAGAGCAGAAAATTGGAGTTTGAACAATGTATATTTCAGATATGTCTTCTGGTATTTAATTTGTCTACACTGGCACTGTTCACTTCAATTTAGAAATGCAAATAAGAGCAAAAAAAGGGGACTATTGCTAGTACAAGAAAAAGTATGAGCACAAGTGGCCAATGCTACATCTTTCTGAAGTGATCACTGTCAACAACCCAGATCCTACTTTCTTGAGATTCTAAATTAGAGTTAACTGTGTGTTATGAGTGCAACAGTATCCAAAGAGTGTAATAGTCAACACCTTAGAGTACAGCAACACCAAAACAGCTCTTAGAAAAGTCTCTCTGAGAAACAAAGCATCCTTACACTATGTTTGGCTCAAGGATTTTGGAAGGAAAAGAAAAGAAAATGGTTTTCTCTCAATTTCCTCACCAAAATGGGATGAATTTGATTTTCCCTCCATTTGATACATTTTGCCTCCTCATTTTTTTTCCTTCCACTTTTCCTTTCTTTTCCCCTCTAACTAAACAAGAAAAATGGTTTTCCACTTCATTTTCGTAAACCAAACATAGTGTTTGAGGGGAAAACATAGCTTTCCAAAGCTTTCTTCGTCTTCATGGAGTAAAAATGCCAATTCAGTTGAAATGATTCACAGAAACTAGAAACCAGTGATTTTCTACGGAGGCATTCTTTTCTGTCATAATTTCGATCGTCCCTGTTAGGGTTTATGACTTCCAAGGATTTCACCCTAGCAGAAGCATCTTCACTCAATTTCTTCCATGGTGAGCTCTTGCTTCTTCTTTTTTGTCATACATTTAGATTCAATAACTAATTGCTGAGTCAAACTCTGTTGACTATGTTTCTGGTTGGAATTTATAATTTCTATCTGAATTGAATTGCCAATGGCTGTGGATCAAACAGGAAGACACCCAAATCGGACCTCCATAGCGCTCTTCTATCCAAAATATATACTCGTATTTGCTAATTCCTTACATGGAAATTTTGTATCCCCATGTGTAAACCACAGAGATGAATATCTTGGCCGTAAACATAAGATCAACCATCTTAAACTAAAACGTGGAATGTGGATTCTCTTTGTTCAAGATATAATCCCAAGCTAAAAAAGACTTCCTTAATAAGAATATAACTTACTTCTTCCATTGTCAATTTGTTTTGGTTTGGAATCTCATAATTCTACATGGTAGCCAAGACTTGAGCTCAAAAAAGAAATCCAGGTCTATCCCAGCAAGTAACTTGTGGCAAAAAAAAAAACTAAGTTGTGCTTCAGGAGTTCAGGGTATGTTGAGGGTGTAGTGTTTTACGTCGAACACACAGGCAAAAAAAAGACTAATATTTAATATATGAGTTATTACTCCTCCCATTGGTAATTGATTTTGGATTGGAATCTTATAATTATATGCTCTTTAGTATCATTTTTTGAACTTGGAATGATCAGGAATATTTACACTTCTTATATTACCAATTGAAAGGTTAAGACTCAAGATAAGTGAACTCTGAAAGATCTGGATTTATCAGAAAAATATATTTCCCAATCAATTCATGTGAACAAAGAATGCTGCACAAGTGTACATTTCTCTGCAAAAAAATTCTGCTAACTAAAAACTATGCTGACTGTATTTTTTTTCAATATCTACTCTTTGTACCATTATTAGAATTCTGTATAAATTTTGTTTCCTCTACCGTTAGTAGTCTGAATGAATTTGTTTCAGTTAGTTTAGATATAGGTGTTCATCAGCTTCACTCCCAGTGCAAGTATCTGATCCAATCTACCAGCCCATACAATTTTTGTAGATGCTTGTTTCAATTTGTTTTCCTTCATCTTTTAGCACTTAGAGGTTCTTCATTAGCAGAACCAAATGATTCATACCAGATGGAAATGATGACAGGCTTCTTTGGTTAGAATGTTAAAGGGATTACCTCAAGAGAAAGCAGAAACCATATTTGTTGTAGCTCAGCAATGTTCCATTTTGTAGTACATCACAAGGTAGGAATGAAGTAAGAAAAGCGTCCTGCTTCATTTGTTTGGGAGATATCTACTACTAGTGATCGATGGTGTATAAGATTAAATGTAAACATTTTGGAATAAAATCTTCAGCTTCTCCTTCAGCTCCGCTTAAACTCTCTGGTCTGGTCTGGGTCCTTCAGTTATTCTGCAAAATAAGTTTACAACTGATGATACTCTTGGGAAGTTTTTCAGTTGGGTTGTAATTTAAGAGTGCAGATTATGGAGTTTCTTTCTTGTAAGTGGGCCAAAAAGGTAAAAATATAATCCAGGATTGACTACCTGCATATTGTGATAGGTTTGTAGATCAGAAATCACAGAATATCCGTAAATTTATTTGGCCATTTGGTTAGTCTTGCAAAGATTCTTCTTTATTGCAGCTACAGATCTTCAGGGCAAAATAAAAACATTTTTAAATTAATGTCCCAAAAAAAAGATATTCTAGACATCAATTGCTTGATTGTGGTGGGATTCAAGAACAGGATGTTGATGCTTCAATGAACAGCAGGAAGCAGTATGGACTGGTTACATGAAGGTAACAGATTGTGTGTATAACCAAAAACCATGTGATTTCACATTATGTCTGTTCTTGTTGTCTCATATTCATTCCACACATATCTACCTTATATCTGTCGAAACTGAATGGCCACACTGCAACTTAATTGGTGGCATTGGCTTAGCCTCAGAAGTATATAGGTGGATTGCTTCCATATATGTCTCTTTTTAAAAACATTTACAGTGTATTTATTTATTTATTTATTTATTATTTATCTCCCTAACACTTCCATAACTGTGTTTTTCATCACAGAAACTGAATTGGAGATACTTTGCAGGTTGTAATTGAAGGTGTTGATCATGGAGATTCTGTTGGACCAATCTTGACATTCAGTAATAGTTAGGGGGTTTATTTTGTAATTATGTTGAAGTCTTTATTTGTTAATAATTAGGGTAGAGTCAGTCATAATTTTAGGAGATATATCTCAGATGGATTTGAGATTATCATAGCTTGTAGGAGTAGGAGATGTTATGCTTGGAGAGCAAGGCTGATGATTTAACTTGGTGGACAAGGTTAACTCATCTATAAATAGGGATAGTTTCTATGTATTTTATGTATTAAAAGGTTTTTCAATTAATTGGAGAAGGATTTCCAATAAGTTCTTGTTCTAGATTTCTGTTTTCTGTTTATCGAGATCTGGTACCAATAACTTCAATTGGTATCAGAGCTGAGTTCGAAGGGCCTGAAACTCTCCTGATCCAAAAGGGCTGGATCAATTACCAGATCCGAAGACAGGGCAGAAGTACAAGCGTCGATCTAAGAACAATACGATGGCTGATGCCAACAACCAGGTTGTGGTAATCAAGGATAACAACAAGCTCCCATTCCAGTGTCCGATCCTAACCGCGACTAATTATCCCATCTGGTCGCTTAGGATCAAAGCAATTTTCAAGGCGTACGAAATCTGGGAATCGATTGATCCTGGAACAGATGTCGATCGGAAAAAGGATAATTCCGCTATCGCATATTTGTACCAGGCGTTGCCAGAGGATTTGATTCTTCAAATCGCAGATTGCACCCACGCAAAGGAAATCTGGGATGCAATTAAGACTCGTCATCTTGGAGTTGAACGAGTAATGGAGGCTAGACTTCAGACTCTTAAAGCTGAGTTTGAAGCAGCAGCAAGGATGAAAGACAGCGAAAAAATTGATGATTTTGCTGCAAAACTTTCTGGAATTGCCTCAAAATCAGCAACACTTGGAACCGTCATCGAGGAAACCACGTAGGTCAGAAAAATATTGACTGCCATACCAGAAAAATTCTTAAATATGGCAGCCACTATTGAACAACTGGTTGATCTCAAAACAGTGAAATTCCAGGAGGTTGTGGGTAGGCTGAAGGCATATGAAGAACGAACCGGTGCAAAGACAGCCAATAACAGCCAAGATCAACTTCTGCTGTCCTATGAAGAATGGGACTCAAGAAAGAAGAAAGAAAAAGGTTTCGGTCGAGGTCGAGGGAATGGCCGAGACACCCGTGGAAGAGGTCGAGGTCGTGGGCGTTTTGGTAGTCGAGGAGGAGGTCCGGGTCGCAGACAGAATTCTCCAGATGGGAGACAACAAGCTGAAAATTCAACCAAAGATCGCTCCAAACTGCAGTGTTTTAGGTGTGATGCTTTTGGACACTTTTCGGCTGACTGTCCAACACGAAAAAAAGATGAAAAGGCAAATCTGACACAAGCAAGGCCAATCGAAGTACCACGGGCTAATTTTGATGGGCCTGCTCTGTTAATGGCTTTGGCTAATTAAAGAAATAAGGATGTAATTCATCTAAGTGAAGACAAGGTTTTTCCAGCCACGTATGAGACACATGATGATGGGGAATGGATGTGGCATTTAGATACCGGAGGAACAAATCATATGACAGGACATAAGGAGATGTTCTCAATACTTGATACAACTATCAGTGGTACAGTAAGATTTGGTGACAACTCGAGTGTCGAGATAGAAGGAAGAGGGTCCATTCTTTTAGTGTGCAAGAATGGGGAACAACGTTTGTTGACGGATGTGCTTTATATCCCATACTTAAAGAGTAATATCTTTAGTATCGGACAAGCTGAAGAAGGGGGTTGTACAATATTGATCAAACATGGATTCTTATCTATATTTGAGCCGGATGGTTCGCTGTTAATGAAGGTTCCAAGATCCCCTAATCGTTTATATAAAATCAATCTAAAGATTGGGACACCAATCTGTTTACTAGCCAAGATAGATGATCCAGCATGGTTGTGGCATGCCCGTCTTGGTCATGTGAATTTTGACACAATAAAACGTCTAGGGACCAGCAAACTGGTCGATGGAGTGCCGGCCATTGACCACCCTTCACAGATGTGCGAAGCTTGTTTGGCAGGGAAACACTCACGACAAAGTTTTCCTGGCCAAACAACTTTCAGAGCTGAGAAACCATTAGAACAGGTTTATGCGGACCTGTGTGGTCCCATAACACCTGTTACTCAGTCTGGAAACAAGTATATTATGCTGATTGTTGATGATCACAACAGGTTTATGTGGTCTTTCATGCTAAAAACCAAGGGTGAGGCATTTGAACAATTCAAGAAATTCAAGGCTTTTGCTGAAAATCAATATGGAAGGAAAATAAAGGTCCTTAGGACTGATCGGGGAGGAGAGTTTACTTCCAACGAGTTCAAACAGTTTTGTGAATATGCTGGCATCACAAGACAGTTAACTGCACCCTACACACCATAGCAGAACGGTGTCGTTGAAAGGAGGAATCGAACGGTGATGAGCACAACAAGGAGCATCCTTAAAGCAATGGATATGCCACAAAGTTTCTGGGCTGAAGCTGTACGTCACTCTGTTTATGTTTTAAACAGGCTGCCCACAAGAATTCTGAAGAATCAGACACCATATGAGGCTCTAAAAGGTCGGAAACCAAATCTGGATCATTTACGGGTGTTCGGGTGTGTTGGATATGTAAAGGTGCCTTCAAATCAAGTAGATAAACTTGATGACAGAAGTATTCCCATGGTTTACTTGGGAACAGAACCAGGAACCAAGGCGTATAGAATGTATGATCCTGAAAAGATGAGGCTGGTGATCAGCCGGGATGTAGAGTTTGATGAAGCACGCAAATGGGATTGGGATTTACAACAAGAATCTAATCAAGAACCCAATCACAAAGGAGAATTTGTGATACACATGAATTCAGTTGAAGATGTTTCAGCAGCCCAAAATCTTGAAGATGAGCTTGCTGAACTTGGCAGCCCACTCAGCCCATTTTTGAACAGCCCACAAAGCAGCAGATCGACCAATGTGGACAGCATAACCCAATCTGATGCTAGTAGTCCTGAAATAACAGTAAAGGGGTGAGGACCTATGTTGCCTCGACTTCAAACAGATACAAATAATCTGTCAGATCCACACATGGCAGAAGAGGAAACATATGATGATACACCACCTCGAGGGTGGAAGGATTTAAGAGAAGTGTATAATCTTCTTCTTACTGAAGGAGAACCAACCAATTTCAGGGAAGCTTCAAGACACAAAGAATGGGAGAAAGCTATGGAAAGTGAAATAGCTTCTATTGAAAGGAATAACACTTGGGAGTTAATGGATCTACCCCCAGGGCATCGACCCATTGGACTAAAATGGGTATACAAAATCAAAAGGGATGCAAAAGGAGAAGTCACACGACATAAAGCCCGGTTAGTCGCCAAAGGCTACATCCAACAACATGGTGTAGACTATGACGAGGTATTTGCACCCGTGGCTAGACTTGAGACCGTTAGACTCATTCTAGCTTTGGCAGCACAAAGAGGGTGGGACGTTCACCACTTAGATGTCAAAACAACATTTTTGCACGGGGATCTCAAAGAGGAAGTCTTTGTATCACAACCGGAAGGCTTTGTGAAAAAAGGAAAGGAACAAAAGGTATACAAACTGTCAAAGGCTCTTTACGGGTTAAAACAAGCTCCACGAGCTTGGAATACAAAGCTAGATGGAGTTCTAAAGGAGTATGGATTCCAAAAATGTAAACTTGAACAAGCTGTGTACACAAAACGTACACACGAAGGATCACTCTTGGTGGGAATTTATGTTGATGACTTGATTGTGACGGGAAATAATTTAGAAAAAATCAAGCAATTCAAAAGGCAAATGGAGGAAAAATTCGAAATGAGTGACTTGGGCTTACTCTCTTATTATCTCGGGCTTGAAGTGATGCAATGCAAAGAGGGAATCAAAATCAAGCAATCTAGGTATGCTATAAAAATCCTACAGCAAGCAGGAATGTGGGAATGCAATTCCACTAAATACCCAATGGAACCGGGACTGAAATTAATGAAGGATGATGGCAGCAACAATGTTGATGCAACTCAGTACCGAAAAATAATAGGTTGTCTTCGATACTTGACTCATACAAGACCAGATCTTGCATACTCGGTGGGATATGCGAGTAGATACATGCAAGCTCCTCAGAACACACATTTTCAAGCTGTAAAACAGATTCTCAGATATGTGAAGGGTACTACAGATCTGGGAATTCATTATCGAAGAAGTGGAAGTAATGTTTTACTTGGTTTTAGCGACAGCAGCTTCTCGGTAGATCCGGATGATGGAAAAGGAACTACTGGATTAGTTTTTTACTTTGATGATGGACCCATTGCGTGGAATTCGCAAAAACAGCCAACAGTAGCCTTATCATCTTGTGAAGCAGAATTTATGGCTGCCACTTCAGCAGCCTGTCAAGCAATATGGTTAAGGGGATTGTTAGCTGAAATAACTGGAAGAAAAGAAGAACAAGTGGTGATCAAAGTAGATAACAAATCAACAATATCCTTGATGAAAAATCCAGTATTTCATGGAAGAAGCAAGCATATCAACACGCGGTATCATTACATACGAGAGTGTGTTGAAAAGGAGCAGATTAAAGTTGAGCACATCAGCGGAGATCAACAACGGGCTGATATTCTTACAAAAGCATTGCCAAAGCTGAAGTTTGCTGAAATGAGAAAGATTCTTGGGGTAGAAAGGATTGAAGACTCGAAGGACTCAAAGAAGTAAAAGAAGACTCAAGGTCAAGATTGGGAGGGTGATTGTTGGACCAATCTTGACATTCAGTAATAGTTAGGGGGTTTATTTTGTAATTATGTTGAAGTCTTTATTTGTTAATAATTAGGGTAGAGTCAGTCATAATTTTAGGAGATATATCTCAGATGGATTTGAGATTATCATAGCTTGTAGGAGTAGGAGATGTTATGCTTGGAGAGCAAGGCTGATGATTTAACTTGGTGGACAAGGTTAACTCATCTATAAATAGGGATAGTTTCTCTGTATTTTATGTATTAAAAGGTTTTTCAATTAATTGGAGAAGGATTTCCAATAAGTTCTTGTTCTAGATTTCTGTTTTCTGTTTATCGAGATCTGGTACCAATAACTTCAGATTCTTGCTTGTTGATGGGCCAAAAAGGTAAAAGATCCAAGATTCATTCTCTGCACGTTATGATATGTTTGTAGATCAGGAATCACAGAATTTCTGTTTTAGATTTCTTTGGCCATTTGGTTAGTCTTGCAGATTTTCTTCATTAATGCAGCTAAAGATCTCAAGGGCAGAATGAAAACATTTCTTTTTTATACTGCCCACCAAAAAAAGAACAGATTTTGGGCATCAATTGCTTCAATGAGCAGAAGGAAGCATTATGGACTGGTTACATATTGTATGCAGAAACAAAAACACGTGGATTCACATTTTTTTTTATGTTGTCTCAGATTCATTCCACATATGTCTACATATTTCCTGTGGAAACTGAATGGCCACACTACTAATAAATTGGTGGCACTTGCTTGGCCTTGGAATTATCAGTGGATCACTTTCATCATTGTCTTTTTTATTTGTATATTTGTTTATTTGCACGAGAGCTCATGAAATGTACCCAAATCAAAGACTTTATATCCTTAAATAGTACTTGAATAATGTCTAGTGGCGTGACGGGAATAATGTCCTGACGGTAGATATTTACTTGAATAATGACCACTGGACATTGAAGAGTGGTACTATATTGAAAAATAAAGAACATATGGTACCACATAAGGAAAGTTACTATATTTTAATATTACAGAGTACTCCGTATTTGGGTAAATTCCCCTTACCCAACTAGCAACTAAATTAAAAAAAATACGAAGTATACCAATTTTATCCTTTCTTGTAATTGAGGGGTTGTGCATTACAAAAATTTAAGGAATAGAGCTACTTGGACACCAAGGGTGTAACCATGTTGTACCTTAGTGATATGTACTAATAATGTTTTGATGGTTTACACGAGTATAGAATACTAGTGTAAACTTTTTTGATCATACTAGCATTTTGTGTTATTGTAAATCATCAAAATATCTGCACACACTTGTGGAGTACAATTTTGTTTACCCCCAATACATCTGCCATGGTTAGAATTTAAATGGTATGTTAACACTTTACATATGATTTTTTTATGGGACCAATGTGAAGTAGGGAGAAATAAATATGAACTGCAAATCCTTTTCATTAAATGGAATTGAAGAGAACAAAAAGAGACGAGAAACATTTTGAAAGTAGAGGAGTACAGACATGGCGCACATCTTTGTTTAAAATTGCATGATATTCTTGAGTTTTTGGCTCTTTTATTCTTACCACTTACCACTTGATATCATAGTTTGATTCGGTCAATTATTAACCCTTGGGATGTTGCTCAGGTTGACCAATTTGAATCAGAAACTTTTTCAGAGAATGTGTTGTTTTGGAGATTTATGGGTGAGGCTACCCACGCCCTGCCCTTTTCGAATTAAGGTCGCCTTTAGAAATTTCCCATGGTTCCAAAAATGCGCGTTTTTCTCTGGAGAGCAATTCGTGGTATCCTTCCCACTACACGTGCTCTTAAACATAAAGAAGTTGATTTAAATCTAATTTTTCCAGGTTAGGGGAGACTCTATTTCTAGTGGGAATTTTCTACAGATCTGAACCCTTTTGTTCTGGGGTGAAGCATTATTCAGATAATGATGTAGCTATTTGTAATTAACAAACCAAAGATGTCCCCTTCACAGCAATCTTCGAACCGAAATGAACCCTTCAGCTAGGTCTTTTCGGCACGCATGCACAAAAAAAAAGAGAGAGCTTACCCTGGCCAAGCGCCTGTTGACCGTTGTTAGGGCACTCTCTTTTTCACTAACAGCTTAATCCGCAGGCCAAGGAGCAGCAGAAAAAAACAAGAGTTGATCCACACCCTTGCCATGTCGCGACACGATGCATCGCGCGCATGCCCACGAGATGCGTGTCGTGCCAAGGTTGGACAACAATGGCGGTGCGCAAGGTCCTTTTCTTCCTCTTTCTCAGGTTGTTTTTAACATACATTTCAATGCTAACATATAAATAATGGAAGATGAAAGATCCCAAAACCGACGTGGGATGCATGGCTTTCCTCCTTCCAAGCATCTGAATCTGTGAATTAATTTCTCATTCAATCGAGCACCATTTTTAGCACACAATACGTCGAAACATTCATTGCACTTATAAGATTATTTATCCATATCATAATTACGTTGAAAAAGTAATTTTGTAGACCCCACTAAATTTACGTTCGAAATAGTCCCATTATAAGCCAAAATCCCAACGTTGTTCATCATCATTCGTAGACTACGTATCTTTTAGTCCTTTCTACTACAAAATGACCAGATCATCCATTACTCGGTAATAAAATTATAAATCTCTCCTCCAAGCCACTAATTAGTTAATAATACGTACTCTCATCCTTCATTCGTCTGGTGTGTGTGTGTAGTAATAATAATAATAATATATGAGAGTAATAATAGTAATAAATATAATAATAATAATGCACGAGATGCATTATTCTTATTTCTCTATATTGCAGTCTCTTTTGATTTTATATATATATATATATATATATATATATATATATATATATATATATATATATATATATATATATATATATATATATATATATATATATATATAGTAATAATAATAGTAATAGTAATAACATCCAATAGTAATAATAATTATAATCATAATATTAATAGTAATATTAGTACTAATAATAATGCTAAAAATAATGGTAAAAATAGTACTCCCTCCGTCCCAAATTATAATGCCTGTTTACTATTCACAGGGTCAAACTTCATTCACTTTCTTTCTCTATTTTCGTTAGCAATTTGATAAAATAAAATATTATTGTCACTACTAGTTTTGTAGATTTTTTGATGTAGTTTTTTAATGTGTAATTTTTATTTTTTAATTCTATATCATTTGTCATATAAAATGGTTTGAAAATAATTTCAGTCAAACATCGTAAACCGAAACAGGCGTTATAAATTGGGACGGAGGTAGTAATAGTAATAATAATAATAAAAATAATAATATTAATTTTGTTTAGATCTGGTCTGATCTAATTCGATCTAATCTGATTAGATCCGATCTGATTTTATTAAAAATAAGTAATTAGCAGAAAAATAAGTTGAACAGACTCTTGCCTTAGTTGCCTCATATTGTACTGCCTCCGTCTCTGAGTATTTGTCCATTTTTTATTTTTTCCGGTCAAAATTGGTAAGTTTTGATTTCAAATTAAATAAAAATGATATTAGATATTTATGAAAAATATTTTTGTTAAATTTATTATATCAAATAGTTTTAAAATATTATTTTATATAATTAATATAAAATATATATTATTAAATTTTAGGTTACAGATTAAAAGTAGTTGACTAAAAAAGTTAAAACGGGATAAATACTTTGAAACGAATATAGTAATTGGTAAGAATCGAATTCTAATATTACCCTAATTGACACAATTGGTTCAACGAGTTGAACTATGTCCACCGATAGAAAAGATGTGAAAGAATTTTGAAATAATCTAGGGATACACTAACAGAGGTGTCCCATTTGTACACCAAGTTAACACATATCTAAACAGACACAAAAGATCTGTGCCGTATAGATATTTTATGTCTATGTTAACTTGATATATAAATGGAGTATTCTCTGATGTGAAAGAATTTTGAATTAACCTAGGGATACACTAAGAGAAACAAAGACAAAAGATCTCTGCCACATAATATAAATGGAATACTCTCTAGCATTATTCCTGAATTTTGGTTGGGGGCCATAGGGGTGGGCCATCATCCGACTATTTTGATCCCCTGCGTTTTTTATGACGTTACCGACTATTCCACAAGTTAACCTTTCCCCCATTTTTCCCGGCCACCGAAGCAAGCCAGCGACGTTATGGCCGGCAATTGGCTACCGCCGGCCGAAATCACCGGGAGTGGCCGACCTGTGTTACGCCCCGGTGAAGTTGAGTGCTCCACTCTCTCTTCGGTAGACCTCCTCTCGGAAGAAAACCCTGGCTTTCCCCACCTCAGGTCTGGTCTTCTGATCCTCACAACCCACCGCCTTCTCTGGCTCCCACACTCTACCATTCCCTCCTCCAATGGCTCCGCCGTATTCATCCCCCTTTCCGCCGTCACACACATATTCCCTTTGAAAAAATCCATCAAGGCTATGTTTGCTAGTCCGAGAATCCGTTTCCAGGCCTCAGCTGGCCCGCAAGGCCAAGTCCAGGAGAGAGGATCGAAATCGATGGCAATAACTTTGATAGTTCGGGGGAAATCGGACGTTGAATCGTTTTTGGAGAAGTTTTGGGAGGCGTGGAGAGGTAGAGGTTGGGTGGAAGATGCAAAATCGGGATCGGATGGTCCGAGTGCATCCGGTTCAGGGTCCGGTTCGGGCCTGGCACTGAAGATGCCTGTGGTTGGCGTAGCTGGTATACTGAGGAAAGAGCAGGAAATTTGGGAAAGTACTGATAAGAACATGCAAGATGCTTTTCAGGATTTGAATGCCCTCATGGTAAGTAACATCTGATTTGCTATTATGGAGTTGTGGATGTGAGGGAAATGTAAGAGTGGTTATTTATGACATCCCAAAGTTTAATTACAAGTAGCTACTACAAATAATAACTTACAAAAAGGTTTAAGTAAATCACAAAGATGTTGATTTGGGGAGAGGAAATGTGATTTTTGGGAGTGCAACCACGTCATTGATTTGGGGAGAAGGAATGTGATTAGTTTGAGAACTTTGCATGAACTATTCAAAAAGAAACGTGCTTTTGTTTTTAAAGTTCATTAGTTATAACTTATAAGTTAGCATAACCCATTTGATGTTATTTTAGAAACTTAGAAGTGCTTATACTCGCCTTTGTTTGTTCTAAAGTTCTTCTCAAGGTGTTTTAGTCTTTGTGCCTTGTTCAAGCATGTAGGAGGCGTTTTGTACTATGTATGTGCATTATGCTAGTAAACCTTTTCATTACCAATCCCAGATCATCATCTATCCTTCCATTCAGGTGTGATTCTAAGTATTAACAGGCTATAATCTGACTTTTTATGAATTATTCTCCGACTGATACTTGATTGTCTATTGATCCGCTAACTGAAAAGTTATCTAAGAGGTTCTGGAATGGTCATGTTAAAAGTACATCTAAATGTAAAATTGTTCTGATTATCTGGGTACTTGGATATGACTATTTGTTACAAGTCACAATTAAAAGATGCTTTACAGAGTAAAGCTAAAGAGATGGTAATTCTAGCTGAGAAGATGAGGATGAAACTTCTTTCTAGCTCAAACAATAATGCAGGATCAAATGATGAGGATATGGGTACGAAGGAAGAGATGCAAGATTGGTTGCTAAGTGTTGGTATTGCGTCTCCAGTTACCAAAGAGTCTGCAGGTGCTTTGTATCATCAACAATTATCACGACAGGTATCCCCTCTTGCTTCTTGATTATGCAGTTATTTTGGAATTTTAGTGCATATGATTAAGATAGATCTACTCTGGAAACTTGAAATAAAGTCTGTTGTTACAGAGGAATTCAACTTGTGAGTAGTGTTTATGTTTTATAGATAACTGTTACAGATCTAGGGTTTAAAACAGAGTATTTAATAAACAATACTACGTAGTAATATGACACCCGGTCCATTTGGCCACCCTATAGTGCTTCGTTTTAGCCCCGAAGTGGTTCCTACCTCTCCTACCTCCCAATTTGGGTGACAATCCACTGTCAAAATAAGGATCCATGTTTCACAGTATGATTATGGTAGGTTTCTTGGAAGACTGTTATTTATATTCATACAAGCATTAATAAAATATCATTGTTGAGTGGAAGCATGTTGGTGTAGTGGCAAGGAAGGCACCCCAAGCTTCTACACATCCATTGTTTGAGCCCCACTCCTGTGCTTGAAATGTTGAGATTTGAACAACTATGTTGACGGGTATTAGAGCTACTCAATTTTTTTAAGTCATTGTGGAAACATTTAAACATTTTTTTTACTACATCTGTCCATGAGTATTTGTCCTGTTTTGTCTTTTTTCGATCAACTGTTTCCAACCTTTGATGTATAATTAAATAAAATATATATTATATATTAATTAGATAAAATAATATTAGAAGAATATTGTATATAATAAATCTAATTAAACTATTTTTGGATCAATATCTAATATCATTTATTCATTTTTATTTAATTTGAGGTCAAAGTCTACCAATTTTTACTGAAAAAAAAGTCAAAAGTGGACCAATACTCAGGGACGGAGGGAGTAATTGGTTAGGGAGTATAGGGTTCCTCTTCAAGCCACAGGAAGAGAGGGGTTTATGTATGGGGTCTCGCTGAATACCTAATTGTAACTTCGGTTATCTTTGCGGGAAGTAAAATTTGATCAAATCTTTGGTTCTTTAGTACTGGCTAATGGCAAGAGCAAATATGTCAATTTTCCTGTTTCACCGCCAAGCTACTTTGGATTAAGGCTTTATTGTTGTCATTGTTATTGTTGTTATTTGTAATCTCCATTCACAAGTTTGGGTATCATTGTTAAGAAAATTATTCTCTGGTGGGGAATAAGGCCCTGTTCTTTTGGGTTGGAAAAATTAACTTCCAACTCCTTCCAGTTTCTTCCAATTCCTTCTATTTCCTTCCAACTCCTTCCAACATCGACTTAGAAAAGGTATTAATATATGATGAATATACAATAACATTATATATCCAAATTTATGAAATACCACTTCAACCACGAACAAGAATGGATTCTTTTCAAAATTAGAGTTTTCTTACATATTTATTTGGGTGATCATTTAATTGAGTGATTTTTTAACATTTTAATATTCCAACATTTTCCAACTCCTTTCAGTTTCTTCCAACTTCTTCCCGTTTCTTCCAAAATCCAATTCTGAATTTTCAACCCAAAAAAAACAGGGCCTAACTTTAGTGTTCTCTTTCTAGGTCCCCTATGTTTGTCTGTCTTACTTTTTTTTGGCATTCCATATTTAATAACATTTGTGCGGTTCACACTCATACTTAACTTTTCTTTTCGACTTCAATATCAACTACACGATTCCACTTTTCTTAGTTTTCATGCCACTCCCTCGTGTTCCAAAAATAGTGAGACAAATGATATATATCAATAAAATAGTATTTCATTGGTTGCTAAAAAGCATTACAATAATTTACATGTATGTTGTCATGTTGTGTTTTAGTTGGCAGATTTTATCAGAATTCCCCTTGACAGAGCAGGAGGAATGATTAATCTCATTGATGCTTATTGCCTTTTCAACCGGGCCCGGGGAACAGGTTTATTTAATACTTAGACATGTAGAAATGCGGGTTGACCTGTTTGGCCTGTCAAACGCATCCATATAAAGGGCTGGTATGGACATGCAGTCATGCATATATACTCCTCTTGTCCACCCCAAGAAAGATATGGGCTAAACACGGATAAGCTTTTGGCCTGTTTGGGCTGATAGGCCCCCTTACACACACACACACCATAAGCCGTAAGGTTTATGACTCTTTATTGTGGGAGTGATATGGGAGAAACAGATTTGGAATCATCGAAACCCCAATTCAGTGGTTCTCCAAAATTGGATTGGGAGGTTATGTGAATTGATTTGAGGTTCTTCAAAAACTTAGATTTTTTGTCATAAGATGCCTCTCAAACGAGGTGAACCCATAAGAACCTTGTTCACAACTTCACCGGAACCCCCACACACCTTAACCAACAAGATCAACAACTACAAACCGAGTGGGTCTAGAAAGGGTGAGTGTATGTAGGCCTTACACCACAAGGGTACCTTAGCTAAGGTAATTGGACAGACCCATATTTATACTCTTTCTCAAGAAATAAAAACATTTAAGACTTAGGGCAACAACCCGCAAATCTATCATCAGATAAAGGGCAAAGCTCTTAAATTTTTGCGAATTGTTGTCCCTGCAGTCTTCATTGTAAGCCAGTATTTATTTATCTTGTTTTTTGAACTCTATTGTGATTTTCTTTCACTCTCTCTCTCTCGCTCTCTTAATATGAGAGAGGGTTTTTAATGGTTGTTTGTTATTGTTGACATATGAGATGACTTAGTAAAAACATCCAAGAACATATATTATTAGAGGATATTTAGATCATATAAACATAAAGTATCTGGTATCTTCAAGGTCATGATAAATTGTGAAAAGAATAGTGATGACAGAAACCTTGGTATCATTACACACGAAACTTCCAAAATTTTGTGATGTATCATAGTCCTTTATTGTTCCTCGTCCTGTTGTGAGCAGAATTGAAGCACCTTTGAGTTCATGAGTTACTAACAACTAATTACTAGTATCCTATAATTTAATAATTTATACAGAAAACTGAAAATTAATAATCTTTCCTTCTTAGATTCACATAAAGAAAAGAAATAGGTTAGAGCATCAAGGTTAAATGATTTTGTTTATATCCAATACAACTAGAGGATTGTGGCAAGGTTTCAAATGCTGCGAGAAGAAAGAGTGAAATCCAGTAACTACAACCATTTTTGCCTCATGATTTTTGGTGGGAGAATGAATGGATTGATAGTAATGTGTATGTTGTCCATATTAATTACCTCTTGAGCTTTTAGAGTCCGTTTGGGAACCTTGAAAATGGCTTCTGGAAAATCACTTCTACAAAATGAATTATCTTCCTGGAACCATTTTTCTCTTCTGCTATTTGGCTTAAATATGAAAAGTTTCTAATTCTGTTTGGTTCATATTCCAAAAAAATATATTTGGAAACTAGAAAACAAAAAGAGTAGTTCCATTCGCAACCGATCCACTAGTCACCTTACCCCTCAAAGGAAATCAACTGATCCACCAACGACGAGACCAAGTGCACCAGCGACGGAACCCAATAGATCCACTAGAATAGTAAAAATAAAAATTAAATATTCAACCATGTGGAAAAGATACACCAGCGAAATGATTTTGCAGTGATGGTGAAGGATGGTTGGAGGTACTACAAGTAAAGGGCTGCAAAAGAGGGTCGAAGTGACGGTGAAGGCAAAAACCTAGACTGTGCAAGAAGGAGCCAACGAGAAGGAGAAGGGAGCTACGGAAATTGTTTTCCGGAATTGAGAAGATGAAGACAAAATCCTAAAATTCACCTTCATTTTCCTTTGACCAATAGGTTAATTTCCGTTGACTATGCATTTTCAGGTGAGAAGTGTAAGAAACAAGTGACGTCTATCTATGCAGCCAACATTGGAAGTAGTGTAATATAATAAAGCAAGAAACTAGTTTCATATATAAAATTGGATTTCTTTGGGTTGAAGACCGTTACAGTGAATGTAAGACCTTGCATTGATGATCGTGTTACCAAGGTATCCTTCATCTCTTTCCTCTTCACATTCTGTCATGCCCTTACAGACATTGCTGATTGCTCTTCCTCTTCTATTCAAATATCCACTCTTATTGTTTCCCCTTGGTTGATTTTGTCCTCAGACATCTCATGGTTAACCACAAACAACAAATAAACCTTCCCTCAGATCAAGAGATACACAATCACAACAGTCTAAAAATAGAATTAATTAGTGAATTACCTGGAAGATTTTGTGTAACTATGCTAACAAGAGTTGAAACAACTTTGTTTGAGAAGCAATCTTATGACAAGAATGAAGAACTTAGGTTTTTGGAGAGAGAGCCTTGGGATCTTGGGTAACCTCCGATAACCAATTTTGGAGAACCTTTAAGTCAGGGATTTTCGGAGGTTGGATTTTGTATTTTGGTCTGTCCTGAATCCTGATTCTACCCCTCCCTAATGAGTCTACACACAGACACATATAAAGACCACTTTTTTATTGGAGTTTTACTCAAGCACACATATAATTTTGTTTTCAATACTCCAAATTATTATTTTCATTATGTAAATTATAATTAATTTCTTAGAGTAATGCTATTATTTCTCACAGACACCTTCAAGTGATGATCACGAACTCATTTAGTAATAGTATATTGAAAAATAGAAAGACGTTCACCAAAAAAACATTTAAATATTTTATTCAGGGGTGGATAGTCTGACCCACACTTATGCACATGTATGCAGGGTGGGCATGGATGGGGCTTCAGATGAAAAATAATGAAAAGCCCAGCCTATGGCCCATCCATACCCGCATTAGAATATGGGGCAACCCATGTGTGTAAATATATACCCCTTCACGTGCAGCTTCACACCATTAAGGCATTAACCTTCTTTATAGAACACATTCTTTTTTTAAAGTTGGTGTTTAACTTTTCTTGTTTAAATTAGTTTTTATAATTTTTCTCTTGTTTTTCATATTTTATTTTGCAGAACTAATATCCCCTGATGACTTGATGCGTGCTTGTTCTCTATGGGAGAAGTTCAACGTGTAGGTTTTGCAATTCATTGACGATACATATTTTTCATCTCTTTTAATGCATTTTATCTTCTTTGCAAATGTCAACCTTTTAATTAACAAAATCTAATATAATTAAAAATCTGTTATATATTTGTGACAGGCCTGTGATGCTTCGTAAGTTTGATAGTGGTGTTCTGGTCATCCAGACCAAGAGCTACAGTGACAATGAGGTAATTTATATTGTTATAAGGATGTTATTATGCTCTTCATGGGTTATCTGTTTAAAGTATTCTGCTAATAAAGCTCCCTTTGTTTTATTTATATATGTCATCAAAACCTCAGCTGTTATTTTGTTCTATCTTTTAAAAATGAATAGTAAAGTAGGACCTTCAGTCCTTTGGCTCCCTTCCATGATTGCTATCCAATTGTGCCTGGTTCATGTTATACCTCATGTCAACACATGATTCTAGAAGTGAATCTTCACACTTGCTCAAGGAAAACTGATGGTCGATGGATCAATGTATTACCAACATGATCAGTGTTATTAATTGGCAGCCATGGCTAAACACAATGGAAAATTTTGTTCCAGTGCCATGAAAGTTTGTATAGCTTGACTGTCTATGGTGGTTTATGGTGGCCTATGTCTTGCTAGTTGCTATTCCAACATACCAAGACATCAAATTGTCAGTACTGCATTTTATCTTGGAAACACTTGCTATTTTTTTATTGTGAAATTCTAAATATCATTGCTCTTCATTTATGGAAAACATTATGTTGAAATAGTGGAACAGTGCATTTGGGGGAGCTGTGAGAATATAGTAGTTAGAGCAATTTCAATGAGACTGAAGTAGTTTGTCCAAACGTCATTCTCGAGAGCGATTTGAGCTATAAACTACTCTCACTCCAATTTTCTTCCAAACACATGCCTAGATGTGAAATACTACCTCCGTCCCAGAGTATTTGTCCACTTTCATTTTTACACACCATCCAATACACTTCTTTAATCCATTTTATCTTGTAATTTGTATATTAAAAAATTATAGAAATTATATACGTAGTATTAATAATCTATATGTTAAGACAAATCAAACAAGATCACATATGACTATATTTAGGCTTACACATTGAGAGAATTTGATGAGTCAAAATGCTTAGATGAACAGTTCTAAAAGTCAAAACTGGACGAATTCTCCGGGACGGAGGGAGTATATATTTTGAAGTCCATCCAATTAGGGGATGAATTTTGCATAGCCTAGATAGTGCTTTTATCCATTTTGCCAAATTCAACTTTGTTGCTGGTCAGAAGAGTTATTGGATTAGGTACAGGCAGTACAAAATATTTACAGAAGTTTAGTTACTGTATTAACATTTCAAACCTGTTTTGAAAAAAAAATTATAATTAAGTTGCGTGGCCATAGGAAGAAATTCAGTTATTAAATTTCTCACTGCTATGGGATTTTCAGAAATTGCTGGAACACAAATACACAATATTGGTCAAGCATTCAGTTTTCTAGTTTTCATATCCCCCCCCCCCCCCCCCCCCGCTCTCTCTCTCTCTCTCTGAGTGTTTGTACAAGTCTGTGCTCAAGGTGTGTTATAGAGAAACATATGCATGTGTGAACGATGAGACGATGTATATGCGTAACTAGTTTGAACATTTCCGAGAAGGCACCAACATTCTAGCAAGCTTTCTTTTGATTGATGATGTTCACATGGTTTGGAAACTAATTGATTCCTTCCATTTGTTTTATCAGAAAATTTATGGGTTCTTTTTGTTTACCAATTAAGTTTGTACTGCTACACTCAGGTGTTTGCTAGAATTAAATCCTTGGTGACTAAGGCTGATGCTTTACGAGTTGGGATTAGTGCTAGTGATGCTGCAAAGACCCTGGGGGTTGCTCCAGCAATGGCAAAGGAGCATCTTCTTGCTGCTGAGGGAAAAGGTATATCTTTGCAAACTCATTTGCATTATTGCATGTGTCAGTCTAAACACAATGTACATTTCTTAATAATTGTGGATGTGATTGCTATCAGGCTTAAATGTGATGTAGTAAAATCTCACCATTTCTCATGCTTTAATAGAATACTGTACATGTTTTTTTATCCTATGGCTTTGTAGTGAATTTTTTGAAAATATGTTTTTAACCTTTGATGTATCTAAACTTCAAAAGGAAAATCATTAAGCAAATGCTTTTAATAAGATTAACAATTTGTTTCATTCAAACACTATAGAAAATCCAAATGTGAATTTGTATCAACAGGACATTAACAATGCAACTTCATGCTGTTTTCAGGATTGTTATGCAGAGATGTAAGCCCTGATGGATTTAGATTCTTTATCAATATATTTCAAGACGTTGATGCTGATTATATATACTTGTAAGTATCTAGAATGCACACAACAGATTCAAATTGTTGGCGGGAAAATCATTTTTCTCCATTTTATTCGCAAGTAGTTATTTTCATTTGTCATATACTTCCGGGTCACTATGAACTTATAAGTTGTCCTTGTGCATATGTTACACATCTGCCGCACACCCTACTTTTTGTGAGATTTTACTTGGTATGTTGTTGATTAGGGCAAACCAATGTTCTTAGTGAATTTTAAGAGTAACCATGTCGAATTTTGAATTGAGGTGATCTTTTGCAGGCTATCCGCCATGTGGTGAATACATATTGGATAAATTTCACTAATGATGAATTTTAAGATCTTGAAGAAGTTTTGATACATTAAAAGTCAACAAATGCAAATAAGTGTACATGGCAACAATGTATTTGCTATTGTTCTATCATTTTCTGTTTGTTAGGTGTGAAAATAATAGGGGATTTATATGCAAACTAATTGAACTTACAAATTATAGGGCATGGCTTTCTTCTTATTCTACTCTAGGGCATAACAAAGAGACATCTTTGGAGTAATGTCATGTTTCTATACTACTACTATAGTAGCAATTCTTCACACTCCACTCAAATTGGAGTGTACAAATTATGTGCTATAATCTTATATGTGTGACAATGTGTTCGATTATGATCTTTTCTCAAATAAAATGAAAGCCTATTTCGATGTGCTTGGTCCTCTTGCGGTATACTGGATTTAGTGCAATGTGAATTGTTGAATGATCATTAATCACACATTAATTGTACTGGTTCTTTGCTTTCATATCGCTATTCTTGAGGTGTTTCAGCCATAAGCTCTCCCGTGGAGTGAGCCATTTCGTGGTAGTTTGCTTCAACACTTGATCTCGCAACCTCATCTTGTTTCTTTCTCTTTCAAGAGATTAAATTTTCACCATTCAAGATACAACACCCCCATATGTGGATTGTTTATCTATTAGTTAAGAAGCCTAGTTTGCACCACATTATATCACAATTTTATTATGACCTTTGTATCCATGAAGTAATTCTTTCCGTGATGTTTTGTTGGTGATCTTAGAGCTCATATTCTAGATATGAAATTATCTACAAATAGTTATTCTTTTCGTTCCATCATCTCCGATGCAGCCAAAATTTCACCATTTTTTGGCTTTAGGGTGTGATGAAATAAATCAAAATGGATCTCTAAACTGTCTGCGCTTCTTTAATTAATGAAATAGCAGTTAGTCATGCAATGCAACTTTCGATGTTGAGCCGGGGGTCTCTTTGGAAACAGCCTCTCTACTTTCGAGTAGGGGTAAGGTCTGCGTACACACACCCTCCCCAGGCTTGTGGGATTTAACTGGGTTGTTGTTGTTGCCCTACTTATTGGGGGAATCTACTGGGTTTGTTGTTGAAGTTATTCTTTGTGACATGTTCTATGAAAACGTCACCTCAATTGTCGTGTGAATAGTTCTCTTAACTGGTCCTTTTGCAAAATAATATGCAAATTCGCGTTGCTTTACCTAACAAATGCTGTCTAGCTTTCAGTTGCTTAGTTCGTGGCACATCATTCTTTAAATTTAGAAACTAAGCCATGCGATACTGCCATTCATGTGAATTCCTACAGGGTAAAAGATCATGGAATCTATGCAGATTGGATAAGTTCTGCCTCAACCCAAAGGTCTGTATTTTCTACCAAGGATGTGTTTGGTTAGGGGAATTTTTCTTTGTTTGCTAGGAAGGAAATTATTTTCCCAAGTCCGGGTATTTAAAAATATGTTTTACAGATAATTTTAAACTATTTTAACAACATGAGAGCGGCAACATAGGGTGGGGGTGTTAACTTGGGTTAAATACCCCTCCTCCCTCCCAACCCAACCAAACACACCCTAAATCTTTTGTTGTTTTACACTTTGATGCTTATTAGCAGTAACGAGGCTCTATATTTTTTCAGGCAGGGGTAAAGTATGTGTACACTCCACTTGTTGATGTTACAACCGGCAGCCATTTTCTCGGTTGAAACCGATGATCATCTTGATCAGAAGCGTCACAAGAAATCCTTGGCCCAAGAAGTATGTTCTTGTTACTTGAGCAGTAGGCCACTTCATGGTAATAATTTGAAGGGAAAAGGGCAATTAGGTGAGGCTTCCCATAGCACTTCTGGTGGGGGAGAAACGAGGATTGGCCATATACTATTTGTCAATTTTGGGTTTTCAAATTAGTGATAGATTGTAGAATAAGGTTGCGCTCCGTTCACCTGATCTGAGTTTTTGAATATCTAATCTGATTGTAGTTATAATTAAAGCTTGTCTCTGATCTAGTCTGAGTTGGTCTCATCTGATTAAGAATAAGTAATAAGTAGAAAAAATAAGTTGAACGGAACGTTGCCCATACCCAAGAGCCAATTTGGTGACCCAAACATGTTGATAAGATATGAGTTTTTCTGCCTAGGGCCTTAGATTCATATCAGAATGTATGGATCTTTTTGTGCAAATAATTTATTTAAAAATAAATGTTCATCTTTATATTATGAAAATGCTTATGTAGCTATTTACTCTCTCTGTTTTAGCGTATTTGTTTCGTTTGACTGCTTTAAGACAAACGCGACTAATTTCAATCAGCAATTACTCTGAATTTCTATTGCACATTAATACAAAACAATAAAATTTTGAAAATTTTAATAAGATAAATCTAATAAAATTGTTTTTATATTAATATATATTTTAATTTTTATTCAAATTGAAATCTAATATTTGTCCAATTTGAGTCGAAAGTATGTAGTGTGGAGTATTCCGTACTACTCTCTATGTCCCAAATCAAATTGCATGTTTACTATTTACATAGTTAAATTTTTATTTATTTTTAATTTATTTTTACTGTTCATTTGATAAAATAATATAGTCATGTCACTTCTTGTTATGTACAACAAAAAACTTTTATATGTATTTTTTATTTTTTAATTCTATTCCAATTTTCAAATAAATTAAATTAAATTGAAAATAATTTTTTTCACATATCGTAATACGAAATAGACAATCTAAATTGAGACAGATTTTAATGAGATCTTGTTACTTGCACGCCACATTTGTACATCAAAGCTTTGTAGTGGAATTTGCTTGCACTTGATAGTACAAAAATTTGGTATACAGATGTGATGTACAACTATCATTATTTATTTAAATTGGTTTTCTCCCTTTTCAATATTGAAATTTTAGTTCAAATACTGACTATAGAAATAAAGAAAATGATTAGTGTAGAAAACACATACAAGCTGCAAAGTCGAAGGGTTTTCCTTATGTTATTTTGCTACTTTTTCATCTCAAATTTAGGTGTTTATTTATTATTTATATGGTCAAATTTTATTTACTTGCTTTCGAAAAAAATTTATCTACTTTTTTTTCTTATTTTTGCTACTTATTTGATAAAATTATATAGTAATGTCACATCTTGTTTAATAAAGCTTTTGATACAGTTTTTTCATACATGATTTTTTTTTAAAATTTCGTTTCAATTCTTTAATAAATTACAATGAAAATAACTTCAGTCAAACATCGTAAATTGAAACAGACGATTTAAATAGTGACAAAGAGAGTGATATTTTTTACTTTTGTGTGTGTGTGCGCGTGGCATATCCTAGTTGGCAAGTGAGGTGTGCTACAAGAGATAATACTCGAGATCGGTAAGGCAATGAAAGACCATCATGCTAAGGATTACGCTATTTCTATCCCAAGAATTGTACTCCAATTTGTACAACATAGGTTTGTACCTTCATTTTGTGTTAGTGTAATGCTAGGGTGATAGTTCACACATGCACAAAAGGTTAATGCAAATTTTTGTTAACACACCAGCATCTTGTGTCAGTTTGAACCATCCAAATGTTAGTGTATATATCTTTAGTGTAACTTTAGGGTACACTTTTTGGTGTAAGTGTGAACCATCAAAACGTTATATTCTTGCACCTAATAAAGATAAATAACTTGTTGCTATTATTTTCTTACACCAAAAAATGTACCCCAAAGTAACTTGTTGCTTTTATTTTGTATATATGCATCAACATTTTGTATCAATGTGAATTGTCACAATGTTATATTCTTGCACCTAGTAAAGATGAATTCAAGCTTCGTAATTGACAGAGTTTATGCTTAACTCAAACTAAACTTCAAACAACATTTATCTATTTTAATTAAATGTTAACTAGTAATTTTCTAATTCAATACTCGTATTAATCTAAAACTTCATAAACTCAAATTATGAAATTAATTTTGAGACAAAGACTATTTTCAAAAAGAAAATGGAGTTGAAACTAGGGAGCAAGCGGAGAGTGCATGAAGTTTTATCCCATCCATTTTATTCTCATAATCTTATATACACACTTTGACCTTGTTTGAAAACGTTATTTTTCATTAATGTTAGTGTTCAATATGAACAATATAAATTACTTTAAAAATGATAAAATAAATGTTACTTAAATTTAAACGCAAAACCATTACTAAACAATCATCCACATGGTCAGATCCAACATTTGCAACATTGGTGGATATTGGATATCTGAGTTTAGAGAGAGAGTAATTTTAGAAAGAGAAAGTATTGACTTTGATTATAGTGAGAATGAAATGTTACCCTAGTTTAGAGAGAGAGAGAGTAATTCTAGATAGAGAATGAGTTGAGTTCAATTATAGTTTGAATGAAATGAGATCCTTTTTCACATACCGAAAAGGTTAATTGTAGACGAAATACTTAGAGACTTACAATTACAACTTAACATGGCCACAGCCCGCCCCAACGTGCTCGTAGCCCCTCCACTAAATGTATCATAATGAGTGGAAAAAGGAAATCACAAAAAAAAACAGAGTAAAACATGTCTTTATCTACAAAATAATAGCAACAAGTTATTTGTTCCTTGTATTATCTTCTCAAAATATGTCTGCTAAAATGACACTTTATATTTATAATTTATATTGAGTAATATTTTTTGGTGTTATATGTTCTTATTGACATTATAAATTACTCCCTCCGTCCACAAATAAATTTTACATTGCGCGTTACGATGTTTGACTGAAGTTATTTTCAAATCATTTTATATGAAAAATGGTGTAGAATTGAAAAATAAAAATTACATATTAAAAAACTATATCAAAAGATCTACAAAACTAGAGGTGACATGACTATATTATTTTATCAAATGGGTGACGAAAATAGGCCAACAAAGTGAATAAAGTTTGACCCTATAAATAGTGAACGTAAAGTTTATTTGTGGACGGAGGGAGTATATTTTAAGAAATAAAAATTAAGATATTGTATTTTTACTTCTTTTCCAATGTTTACTCATATTTAAAATTCTTTTGAATGAAAAAATCTAACAATATTCAAAGAAATTAAGCTGGCATACCCGGTAAACCTAATGAATCAGGCAACAGTAGAAGCAGAATTTGAGAAGAAGGTTGCGATTGGTGACGAAATGGAAGAAGTTGTGCAAGGTAATGGCGGCGGCGGGAATGGAGATGATGAGACACGCACGACTCCCTCCGTGATAGCGGCGTTGCTCCGCCGATTTCTCGCCTTGCAGCAACGCAGAGCACAGGCCTATGCTAAGCTCAAGAGGTGATGAAGTGCGTTTTTTCTAGTTTTATGTATGATCCCAGCCTAGATTTTGTTATGGTTGATTCAATTCACTTTTTTTTCAGATTTATGTTTTAAGTTAGAATTATCTATTTCTGGATTGTTTTGGATTGCGTTTATTGATTTTTCATTCAAAGAAATACACAGATGATGCTATAATCTGTTGTTAATTGTTCAACAGGGGGTTTGAGGATTACATGGTTTCTGGACTTGAATTGGCTTACCAGAAACTCTGTAGAGAGATCACAGTCGAATTCAGTGATTGCTCAAAACAAGTTAGTCAGTCTCTCATGCTGGAAGCATATTATATATTTCTGCTTGTTTTATATTTTTCTGTTATGGTTTTCCGCTTTCAGAACTGTTAATTCTCTGGATGTAAAATCGGTGCTTCTTCACTCGTGTAGGTCCTTGAAATTGAGTCACAGCTTCTCACTCACAGTTGCTTCAGAGAGGATTTAGCTGGCTTATTAAGATCGGTTCAAGCACAAGAGAAGCAGAAGTTGCAATTGGTATGTGTTCAATTTTTCATCATTTCATTGCT
This sequence comes from Cuscuta australis, assembly GCA_003260385.1. Lineage (NCBI taxonomy): Eukaryota > Viridiplantae > Streptophyta > Magnoliopsida > Solanales > Convolvulaceae > Cuscuta > Cuscuta australis. The sequence continues at coordinate 7,725,607 of NQVE01000097.1, read as the reverse complement.
CCCTTGACATTACAATAACAAAACCAAGCGGCTAAAAAGGTTAAAGAAAACGACATGTGTGCTTATTTTCTTGGTTTGGGTTTCCTTATAAAAACAATGGAATTGGGCAGGTTCTCACTATAATGTACTATCCTCTGGCCTAGCCAACTAAGGTTGGGTTTTCTTCAGTAGACATTTTGCAACAAGGGAAGGTTACATATGTCGAATATACCCCCCCCCCCCCCCCAAACTGGTGAAAGGATCGATATGAAGTCTAAAAAGGACTGCACAAAGCATCTCCTCTTTTCAAGGGTACCAACCCCAATGGTGTAATGCAGTCAAACATCATCCCATTGATTATATAGAAAATTTGAAATTAATTAGAAAGATGTATCCGGAATCTTGCAACTTTCCATTGTATATAGTGCTTGAAAAAAGGAGATCAATGCTTTATAGCATTTATGTTGATGGCCTAATTTCTTTGTTAGCTGTCTGACTTTCTCATGTCAAATAAATAGAGAAGCTAAAAATGATGGCCTTTTTGGATTCTACTGTTTACAAACTGAAAGTTCTTTCAGAAAGTATTTGAAAACCAAACAATCTTTTGGATTGAATAATCATGCCCGTTTCAGAATCACATCCTAGGAAGCTTTTGATTTAGTTTAAATGTAACTGTCACGGAACTAACTCAACCAAAGCTTGTGGTTGTGGCCCCTTAAGGGTTTTTATGGAGTAACTTTTTTTTTATATTCTAACACGCCCCCTCACATGCAGACGTAATCTTTTCGAGCCTTGCACGTGAAACTTTAAATTTTTAAAATTGGGTGGCGTTGATTTTCAAACCTGTGACCTCTTAGTAAACAAAGCTCCGATATCATGTCAAGTAACCAACTCAACCAAAACCTCAAACTTGTGGTTGTGGCACAAGAAATGTTATTTATTTTCTAAGAGTAACTTAATCAATTAAACCCAATTTGAATTCCCATGAATAGATTTGTTGGAAAGGTAATTGTGAACATTCTTGAACCAATTCTACTATCTTCTATTTTCTGTTGGGAGTTGGGTTTTCAACCAATGCTCCCTTTGTCTGACAGACAGCTACTATGCAAGTGTTGAAAAAAGCCGGACGCCCTTCAGAACGTATAGTGAGCCATGAAAATTGTAGATTCAGCAAGCCAACAGGGCATGAATGTGTACATATCCAGAAGATTACCGAAGCTTCAGGAACTGAAGAGGCTGAGGCTGATGCGGAATATGAAAATGCTCTAAAGGAAGCCATAAAAGGTGTCCAGGATGCTGTGACTGTCATAAACGAACATCTGGAAGAGGTCAGGTATGAAATTGCATCACTTGAAGATTGTAGTTGAGGGGCGGCTCTACTGCGTATGGTTTTATTCTTTTGGTTTTTTGCAATGGATTTCTTCGAATCCATTTCTAAGACATAAAGGTTTATTCCCCCCCAAAAAAAGAAAAGAGCCCAGGCCATTCACTTCCTTTTGTCAACCTTCAGGCTTCATCTTTTCTTATTAATGCCTCCAATGGTAGAGCCTACTAGCCACTGCACTCTTCATCTATAACGTTCTTCATAAATCTTTGAATCAAAATACTCCTTGTATTTGATGATACATATGTACTCAACAGTCATCTTTTTCCTATTAAGTTTGAGTATACTTTTAGACTTTTACTAGACTAATCACAAACTTTGTTAGAATGATGTTGGTTGTCAACTTTTACTTGCTGCTTTTTATGAAATTGTCTGGTTAAGGGCTTAACGCACAAAACTGTCCCATGAACAATGTGCCAAAGTACATACAAGTACAATATTCAAACTAATTCGTGCCTTCTATGCACAAAAATACTCGAAGTATAAACATTCATGCAAATACTCCAAAAAAATAAATTTTGTTGTTAAATTTTGTATGTAAAGCTCTAAAAAAAATATTTTTACGAAATAGCACTCCATTAGTTTCAAACATGTCTTTTCAAAACAACCATGCATATCCACGGGAAACGGTCTCCATCCTTCATAGTTCCAGACAAGGTTTAGCAAAGCCTGCTGCGAAATATTATGTTGTTAGCTTCTTATTCCCAATGAAGGGTTAGGCAATAAATGCCGCGATGGTTCAAAGGTCTAATAGAAATAGGTTAGAAGATCAATTGACCATTGCATAATGACTATTGCTATTGAGTCTTTAAAACAAACGTTCTTCTTCTTCATACACGTAACAAACAAAACATGCAATACAAAGCTCCCATCTTTATTCTAAAGAATCACATACATTTTGCGCTCTCACGACATGAGAGCCTCGAGGAGAGCTTTGCGTGCTCTGAGAGTCTGGGCCCCACGACTCTTGAACTTGGGAGGCAAACTGCACATTCCAGATGAGGTCCTCAACCGATGGACGAGAAGACATGTCCTTCGACACACATCTTGTGCAAAGCTCTATCATGGTTTTGAGCGAGTGGTCCGAGCATTCCTTGCTCACCGAAGGGTCGATGATGTTTCGTCGTGCTAGCTCATCTGCAGCTAGGCTTACATATAGCTGCATAGACAATGAATGTAAAACTTAGCAAACATTTTTGTCTTTGAAACTTTCTTAAGCTATCAAACCAAGTGGTCCTTATCAATGTCACATATGCATAAGAATTAATTGTTATATTAAAGCATTTCTTAGAGTTTTAGTCACAAGTTTGAGTTTATGGTTGAATTGATTTTTTAACATATTGTCAAACTCTCGCTGACAATGTACACAACATTGGTCACACACAAGATCAAATCTTTTGGATGAGTTGGTCACAAGTTCAAATCAGTGTCACCTAAATTTTAAAAATCAATGTTTGTTTACATGCAAGACTCGAGTATAAAACAAATCTCGCTTGCACATGTGGAAGGTGTCTAGAGTTTAAAATATTTCATGGAACTTTGAATACAAAGTTTGAGCTTTTTTTCTTAATTATAATTTCTTAATAGTATTAAAAAGTAAAAACTTGAAGTCCAATCTCAAAATGTTAACCTCGATATGTCTTCGAGGTCTTATATGTCGATTTGTGTGCAAAGAAGAGACCTTACCAAGTCTTTGCAAACCTCAATGTCATTTGGGGTTGTGATTTTCCTCCCCATTATGAGTTCAAGTAAGATTACTCCAAAGCAATAGACATCATTGTCATCCTCAGATTCCAACCTACACGCACTCAAAATTTATCAACTTTTTCTAGCAGAGGAAAGAGAAGTAATGTCTTCACAATTCGCATTTCACATCGATAAAAGATGTGATTCATTTCATACCTCTCTGCAATACCATTCTCCTTCCCTCCGCGAGATGATGCGCCTAAAGAATCCTATACAAAGTTATTCATCTTAAAAATGTAAAAGCGGCCAATGAAAACTACATAATGCCCTTTGTATATCACGAGTATGATTATGATCCCCTTCTCTAATGAAATTGGAGTACTTCTAGAAAGAATAGTTCAATCAACCACATCCTTCTTTGGAAAGTAACGGGATTGTGCCCGGTATTATGGAAGACTAACACTATGTTTGGTTCAAGGAATTTGGAAGGAAAAGATAAGAAAATGATTTTCTCACACTTTCCTCACTAAAATGGAAAGAATTTGGTTCTCTTCTTTTAATACATTTTGCCTTCTTAATTTCTTTTCCTTTCACGATTTCTTTCTTTTCCTCTCTAACCAAACATGAAAATCAGTTTTTCACTTCATTTTCTTTTCTTTTCACTTTCAAATTCCTCGAACCAAACATAGGGTAAGGGGATTGTCCCCTAACCTTAGCATCTACCTCACCCACGACTTTGGTGGGTTTTGCCTCACTTTTGGATCGGGTGAATCCGACCCATTTCACGTGACCTAGACCCTCTAGCCAATAGATACAAATATTAAAGTCCAGCAAGAATAATCACATCCAAAGATTGTAATTTGAAGTAATTAAAGGAAGAAATTGTGTTTATCTCTACTTACCTCACACTTGTTCTCAGCCAACAAAGGCAGATTGTACTTGCTGATCTTCACATTGATGTTATGATCAAGTAATATATCTGTAATCTTCAGTTGGTTTGAGAAGATGCCTCCGACTATTCCGGTGTGTAGAAACTGGATTCCTCTTGCGATCCCTAATGCCGCTGTCATCCTCTGTGACCATGAAAACTTCTTCTGCCCAATATTTCCATCTGCAATACAATATATGATCGAGCCGAGGTCTTAAACTTCTCGCCCGACCTACCGCCCCACAATTGGTGCGATTACTTACAAAAACACATTAAAAATGTTATATACTATGCATTTCTTTATAGATACTTCCATTCTAGAGTATACTTGCCTATGCATCCGGCTCTAACCAAACTAAAAGTTTGAATCCAATTGATTATCAAGTTCAAATCAATGACATAAACAATATTTGCACCTGATAGGACCTCTCTCAGCGTCCCATTGGGCACGAACTCAAATACGAGGAAAATCCCGGAAATGCTAGAATCATCGTGATCGCACTCCAAGCAATGGCCAATTGCACTGACCAAGTGGCAATGCCTGATTTTCGAGAGCAGTTCGAGCTGGTGAGTGTAGTGCTGGATGCAATGCTTCTTCTTCCTCACCCTCAATGCTCTTATGGCAACTGTTGTCCCATCAGTGAGCATGCCTTTGTATACCTGACAATGGCCTTCTCCTATTACGTTCGGCGCGCCAAAATTATCCGTAGCCTCCCTAAGCTCATCCATAGTAAATGCCCGATATGGGGGAATGCCAAGTGGTCCCAACTTCCGAGTTTCAGAAATATACCCTGTGAAATACGTGCACGGGCTCAGTCTAGCTATGTTCAGGCACTAGTAAACATAATGGAGTAAACATTCATGTTGATCAAAGGTAGTCATGGAAGGAGTGACCCCCACCCTACCTAGCCCCTTGTATTTTACCGATTTGCTACAATTGTGTAAGCAGGGAGGCTAAGGGGCAAGGGAGAGGCTGAGGGGTTTGTTTGGGGTTAGGAGGTAGGAACCACTTTGGGATCGATGGGAGCAACAATAGGACACTCAAAACAGGTGTCAAAAGAACGGTGGTGAAAAATTATTTCCTGAAAACCTTAATGATTCAATGTGAGGATTGTGAGGTGCTAGAGAGAAAATGCAGTCTTACTTGCATCATTTAGCAGCTTTAGAGTGTCCGCCGCCGAGACAGTTTCCATTATCTGTCGAACATGCGGTTTCTTGTTAGCTTTCTTCTCAGGAAATCTCATCTTTACAAAGATGGCCAGAGCCAGAAGGCCTATCCCTCCAACAACCCCTCCCACTATTGCTGCATATCCCTTTTTCTCCTTATGTTTTGTAGGAACAATCCTAACAGCAAATGCTTCATTGTGACAGAACGCATATCGGTGCTGCCATTGTTTCACATTTGACAAGCAGTTACCGGAACACAAAACGGTCTTCCTTCCGTGTCCCAAACAATCGGGCAGTTCCCCGGTCAGGCGGTTGGATGACAATGCCACATAAGAGAGCTGTGAGCTGCCACATGACATGTTCTTGGAGAGCTTGCCAGTGAGTTTGTTCCCAGAAATGTCAAGATATTCAATGGATGGCATTGACAGCAAGAATGGTGGAAAGGGTCCCACAAACTCGTTGGAAGAAACATCAATCTTTGTTAACATATAACATGACTTCACTTCATCTGGTATCCCAAGGCCAAACCTGTTGTTCTTCAGCACCAAAGACACTAACTTTATGGGCAGAATGGGGAAATTCGGGCCGAAACCATTCCCTTCCAAATCAAGAATTTGGAGATTTGTCAAATTGCGAAAATTTGGCAAATTCCCAGAGAGATTGTTTGCAGAAAGAACAAGAGTTCTTAATGGTTTCAACCCAGACAATGATCTTGGCAAGAAACCAGAAAAAGAATTGTTCTTTAGACTCAGAACAGTCAAAGAAGGGAGTGAAGCTAGCCAGTCAGGAATCTGACCTGTGAACATGTTGTTGTCCAACACAAGTGTCTGGAGGCCCTTCAAAGAAGCCATCTCCATTGGAAGGGACCCACTGAAGAAATTTGAGCTTAAATTCATGATTTCCAGAGAAGACAGAAGCCCAATACTTGAGGGCAAAGGGCCTCTGAGGCCCAAAGAAACTAAAGTGAGGACCTTCAAGTTAGGGAGGGCATCAAGATTGGAGAAAAGGGCAGAACTGGAAATATCTCTGGGAGATTTGGCGAAGAAGGTGAAGTTCCCATTGAGATGAAGCTGGGTTATGTTGTCCTCATAGCAAACTAGGGTTAAGATTGGGATTGGGTTAGTGTTGCAGAAATCTGAGCTATCACTCCAGCTGCTAAGCTCTTCTGGTAAACTCATCTGCTGCTTTATCTTCTGAACAGCCATATACTGCGCAGGTGGAAGGATTTGCTCTGAGTGATGAACCATGAGAAAGAAAAAGAAAAATCTTAGCTGTAATGGGTTCTTCTTCTTCTTCTTCTTCTTCTTCTTCATCTGCACCATCTCTTCCATGGCAGACTTTCTGCTACTTGGCTTAATTGGGATTTCACTGGGATCTTGATTTTCACTTTTTTTTTTGGTTTGGGTGATTTATTTGTAAACTGGATGAGAAGTGGAAGAGAGCTACATCAGTGACAGTTGAAGAAAAAGAAGAGCTGCATGCATTATTGGCTGAAATCTTTTGCATCCGTGCTGCTGTACTGTACCACCACAGCAATAATACTTCTTATAATTTACACTACTTTACGCAAAATAATTTCCATTTCTTTTTTTTGTTACTTTTTAAGAGTAAATGTCAATAACATCCTTCCACTTGAACACCCATCGATTCAAATTCATTCACCAAATAAACGTGTCAAGTCAATATAAGAAAAATATTTACTAAATAAACGTGTTAAGTCAATATGAGAAAAATATTTACTCCCTTCGTCCCATTTTAAATCGCATGTTTTGACTTTTGGGCATATTTAAGAAAAAGAAAAAATATAGTTAATTTTTTGAAATTGTCAGTACTTTTTAGAAGGGATGATGATGAATGAGAAGATAAAGTAAAGAAGAGTGATTTATTTTAGAGGTAGTTTAGGTATTTTTACTCTTAAAAGTTTACAAAAACAACTAACAGACAACTTATTTTGGGACGGAGAAAAAAGACAAACAAAAAATTTAAAATGGGACGGAGGTAGTACTAAATAAACGTGTTAAGTGAATAGGAGAAAAATATTTGTAGAGGGTGTAGTAATTTGGGAAGAAAAGAGAGATGTTATTTTTCCAACATTATTCAATGGCCCCCAAAACGTTAAGAAAAGGAAACAATAAGAGAGGTGAGGTCAAATATGTGACAAATGTCAGTGGCGGGCGCAGGTTGTCTTCTAAGTCCGTGTGTATTATTAATATATGAGGTGAGTCACGGACTCGCTTAATGTGTAGCAACAAAGCAATTAGGTGCGGGCAAAAATACGGGTCCGAGTTTTGAACAGACCGATACTATACCAATTGAAAAGTGAGTTTTCAAATGACTCTTATGAATTATATCTCGAACCAAATGAGCCATTTTCAAAATGGTACAGGAAGAGTTTTCAAAAAATAAATATCGAAAATGTTGAATTGAACCGTTACCATCAAAATATTGCAGGTGATATTTATTTGATGTAATTTTCACATATTTAAACTTATATTTTTATAATACTTTATATCTCGAAGTACAACTCGAATTATAATTTTATTTGCTGAAAATGAGAGCTATGATTAAGCATTTTAAAATTTTTTAACTAAGCAATACACATGTTGAGTAAGAAACTAAGGATGCGTACATATTTGTACACTAATTTTTTAATTACGTCAGTTATTTGTTATAGATAAAAATATATTCAAAGCGTCGAAGTATATTATGGAGTGGTTTGACATTAGTATGACATGGTACCATCTTATTACCGAACGACGTGGTAACGAATGTGTTTAGGCGTAAAACCAAAACCGTATTGAACCGTTTGAATAGTAACAGTATGGTATGAATTTTTTAAAAATACTAAATCGTCAAGGACTGTGCTCACACCTAAAAGCAATGCCCACTCATTTACCGTCACCCACACATATTTTTTGTCCGAGTCATGCTAGGGTATTCCAAAAGATTGCTACCGAGGCTTCTTCCCAAAGATGACATAGACATAGGCCGTGTTTGGAAAACAGCATTTCGGATAGCTTTTGGCATCTTTGACTGACTTTGGCTTTTTTGACCAAGCAAACTGCCAAAACCATTGTTTGGTTAATGGCTTTTTCACTTGGCCTTTTGATCCGAAAAGCCAAAATCTGAAATGACAAGGGGAGTAGCATTTGGACTTGGCGGTTAGGAAAAATAATTTTTTTAAAATCATTTTTGTTGAAAGATATTTTATATTATATGTAAAAAATAAAAATAAAAGTAAAAAATTAAATACTAAAAAAATAAAATTTAAAATTTAAAAATTTCAAAAAATGAAATGAGAAAATAAAAAGTAAAAATATTTTAAAAAAATTATATTAATAATTTATTATGAATTAAATGAAATTAAAATTTAATACTCCATATAGTAAAGATTTAATTTTTACATGTAAAAAAAATGAAAAATAAATATCGTGTGTGTGTGTGTTTATATATATATATATATATATATATATATATATATATATATATATATATATATATATATATATATATATATATATATATATATATATATATATATATATATATATATATATATATATATATATATATATATATATATATATATATATATATAGGAAAAACTATTTTCAAACAGCTAATTTTACCAAACAATTTTAACGATCACTCAATTCATTCTGCCAGTCAAACTAGCTAAACTAAACAGCCATTTACAACAGCTGACACGAACTGCCAACCGCTAACACCCAACCTCCAAATAAGGGCACAGTAAGATCATAATTACATGTGCCAAGCATAATTACATAACCACACCGCGAAAACTTACCTCTTCCCGACTCGGCTTCGCCGCCCCTTAAACCCATCACCGTCTAACGCCCGTAGCCGGTTAAACCCTTACCGTCTAACGCCGCCGGCGAATCAAAGATCAGTTTTTTCCTAATTTCTTCTTGTACGGAGTATTACTTATCCTTCAGAAAGTTCTGTCCCAGAAATTTTCAATCATCCTCTTGAAACTTGTTTGGTTCTTCTATTCTAGAAGTCCCAACTTCACAAACTCCACACTGAATTTCCGATTCGAATCGCATTTGGTTCTCTATGCTTTTGTCTGGAAAGCATTGGAATTCGAATTAGGGTTTGTTAAGTTTTTTGGGTCCGGAAGTAATTTATTTGAAAGGGAAGAATTGAAACCGGATGGTTAGGCTCGGATTTGGTACAGTATCGCGTAATCCGGAAGATCTTCTTCTTCGTTCTTCTGCATCAATCTCATCCTACACCCCTCTTCCTCATTATCGGTAGGGTTCCGGGAACGGCATAGAGGAACCCTAGAATTGAACCGTTTAAGAGGGCCTTCCAAACAAAAGGCTTCCATTCCACTTGGAATTAAATTCAGTTCAATTCCACTACAGCAAAAGTTTGCAGACAGGCCGCTTAGTATCTCTAATATATCATAATGAATGCCCCAATTATAGGTAATGGAAAGAGATTTCGTTTTGCAGATACGTTTGTGCTCAGTTTGTGGTCTTTAATTAATTTGGTTATATTTATGGGGTTTTCATTAATTTTGCATTGTGTTATGTTCTTCCTTGATTGAAGATCCACTGCAGGGGGATTTTCCAGAGGTCATAGAAGAGTATCTGGAGCATGGAACCATGAAATGCATTGCATTTAACCGTAGGGGAACACTTCTTGCTGGTATAGCTCAAAAATGCAGAATTGTTGTTATTATTATTATTATTACATATTATTATTACTATTGCAATTTCTTTTATGATGTTAGTTCTTGTGCATTACCAGCTGGATGCTCTGATGGAAGCTGCGTTATATGGGATTTTGAGACCAGAGGAATCTCAAAAGAACTCAAAGATAAGGATTGTGTTGCTGCAGTCACTAGTGTATGCTGGTCAAAATATGGCCACCGCATACTTGTATCGGCTGCAGATAAATCTTTGATGCTCTGGGATGTTGTCAAAGGAGAGAGGATAACGCGCATGACCCTTCAACAAACCCCGTTGCAAGCTCGTTTACATCCCGGTTCCTCTACCCCAACTACTTGCTTGGTGTGCCCTTTGTCATCCGCTCCAGTGATTGTTGACTTAAACACTGGAAGCACAATTGTGCTTCCCGTCTCAACTCCTGATGCAGGGAATGGACTTACACAGCCCTCGCGCAATAAATTTTCGGATGGATCTGCACCTTTCACGCCCACCGCAGCCTGCTTTAACAAGTATGGAGATCTGGTTTATGTTGGAAATTCCAAAGGGGAAATACTTATACTTGACTATAAAACGGTCCAGGTGCTTGGTATTGTTTCTATTCAAGGTAGTGCTGTGGTAAAGAATATTGTATTCAGCAGGAATGGACAATTTCTTTTGACAAACTCTAACGATCGCATTCTCAGGATTTATGAGAACCTTCTTCCTTTGAAAGACGGGCTTAAAAGCATATGCAATGCAAGTGATAACTTAAATGATCTAGAAGGGATAGAGAAATTGAAAGCTGTAGGGTCTAAGTCTTTAGCCTTATTTAGGGAATTTCAAGATTCCATCACCAGAGTGCACTGGAAGGTCCCATGTTTTAGTGGTGATGGAGAGTGGGTAGTTGGTGGTTCTGCTAACAAAGGAGAGCACAAAATCTACATTTGGGATAGGGTTGGACGTCTTGTTAAAATACTTGAAGGCCCAAAGGAAGCGCTGACAGATTTAGCATGGCATCCTGTCCACCCTATTGTTGTTTCAGTTTCACTACCTGGGTTGGCCTATATTTGGGCCAAGGATTATACTGAGAACTGGAGTGCATTCGCTCCAGATTTCAAAGAACTTGAGGAGAATGAAGAGTATGTAGAAAGGGAAGATGAGTTTGATCTGGTGCCTGAAACAGAAAAGGTAACAATGGAAACTTTTGGAGCAGGCTTAGTCTTGTTTTTTGTATCCATAAAAAATATGTTCCAAATTTTTTGTGTCTCCAGGCTAAAGAGTCAGATGTTAATGAAGATGAAGAAGTTGACATTGTGACCGTGGAGAAAGATACAACTTTCAGCGACTCTGACACATCTCAGGATGAAATACTTTTCTTGCCAGTTGATCCTACGCCTGATCATCTTGAGCAGCAGGACAAGTGTGTTGGTAGTACTTCAAAGCCAGGGGACAGCAATCAGTCAGGATCCCCTCATTCAGAAGAGGCTGAACAGAACGGCCGAACTTCTAACCATGAAGCCAGTCCACCTGAAGGTGTGTTTTCTGTCATTGTTATTAATAATTATGCTGTTACTTATCCCATATTACACTGATCAAATCATCCAGTTTATTTTGCATTTGAAATCAAAATTCAAGATCTATTTTTATGTCATCATATACTAGCTTCTGAACTTGCCATTCATAAAGTATAAATATTGGACTTCGCCAAACACTCTATCTGTAATTCTGCCTTTCTTTGAGCAGTCGTTTGAGATGCTTGAAAAGTTCTATGATGCTATTTTACAGCCTTCTTTTATTTTCATCTTCATGGGAGAGTGTTTCCCAATAAATTGCTTTTGGCAGATTGATAAAAGCCTTTTCATTCACTTTTGCTAATTCCTTTTGTAATGTGAATTGGAAACATACTCTCCTAATGGATCATATTGTAAATTTCTTTTATTGTCAATGTCTGAAAAATAGCAAAATTATTGGGGAAGTTATGACCTGTTTTAAACATGATGTTATATCTATTCTAACTTGGCTTGTAGCCATTTTTTGGCACCATTGCTTACCAACTTTTGGCAGATTGATAAAAGCTTTTCCATTTACTTTTGCTAATTCATTTTGTAATGTGAAATGGAAACATACTCTCCTAATGGATCATATTTGTAACTTTCCTTCGTTGTCAATGTCTGCAAAATAGCAAAATTATTGGGGAAGTTATGGCCTGATTTAAACATGATGTGAATTATATCTATTCTAACTTGGCTTGTAGCCATTTTTTAGCAACATTGTTTACCAACTTTTGGCAGAATGATAAAAGCCATGCCATTTACTTTTGCTAATTCATTTTGTAATGTGAAATGGACACATACTCTCCTAAATCTTAATGCATCATATTTGTGAATTTCCTTTATTGTCAATCTCTGTGAAATAGCAAAATTATTGGGGAAGCTCTGACCTGTTTTAAACATGACGTCAATTATATCTGCCCTGACTTGGCTTGTAGCCATTTTTTTTAGCACCACTCCTATCCCTAGATTTTAATGTTTGTACATTGTCTGGTATTAGTTTCTCATGCAAGGTTCAACTGGTGTTTTGTTTCTTCATGCAGCATTGGATAATTCTGCTGCCGAAGATACAAGTGCAAAAGGGCTGAAGAGGAAAAGGAAGCCTTCCGAGAAGGTATTGGAGTTGCAGGCTGAGAAGGTTAAAAAACCATCTCAGAAGAAAACATCTGGTAAACGTCAAAACTAGACGTAATGTACAGTTCAAGAGGGAATCATTTTTTGAAACTTTTGTGGCGGAAGACATATGTTTGCTTTATTGTATCATTGCCTAATCCTAAACTAGGAGAACCCTTAGTCCCTTCTTCTGTTTTGTGGAAGGTTCTGAAAATTTGACCCCACAGTATCACCCTTTCTCAACAACTAATGTTCGTGCTGTGTATTTATTTATTGAAAATGCAATTCTTTATCAGTGCAATCTTATTTAATGAAAACAAAATTCTTGATCAATTCAATCTTAATTGTTTATCTGGTGGCAAGCAATGGAAAAGAACTTTGGGCAGAATGATGTGTCTTCATTCTCTTTTTCTGTTCATATTAGTGGCAGCACTAGTGGTAACTCATTATAGAACATTTAAGACATGTTTCTTTTTATTGAATGTAATAAATGTTCAACCTGAGTATAATAAAAATATATAAATAAAGTGGATATAGTTTGACCCTATGAATAGTATATGTAAAATTCTTTTTGGGATGGGGGGAGTATTATTTTAATTCCATGTCTGCATTCCCAACATTTTTTTGGAGTTTAGACTAGACCAGTATGTACAGCTTTATCAACTAAACATGGTAAAAGCTTTTTCATGAATTATATTCTCAATTTCCTTTTTTTAGTTTTTTAATTTGAAGTGTACATGGCATGAAATAAAAATGTTAAATGTTCATAAAGAGGCATGTCAACCATGGAATCAATAACCTATTTACCGTTCGTTTGCCAATCAGTACAACTACTTAAGTATATCAAGTGAGTCTTTAGTAGTCATCTACGTACTTGTCACGTGTTCCAATGTTTTTCCACACACACTCACGCACACACGACACAAGCACCACCTAGCTAGTAGCTACTTTGGCATTTCCTAGCTGGTAAATCTGTTAACCAGTGTTGGTGCACTCAGACTTATGAGTTGCTCAACATCCTCAAAATTTCAAGCCAGTCACAACTTATTGCAGACTTTTTTTTATTTTTTACATTATTTCCACATTACTTCAGCATATGCTAGCCTTGATTATTGTGTTCTACATAGGACTCGAGATGTACGTAGTAATTTTTAATGATACTATGATTTAGTTGTTGGATCACTTGGAGTTTGGATGCTTCAAACATGATAGTCCCATTAAGTAATCAATAATCATTTTATTTGTTAGAATCTAGTGTTCTGTGTGGCTTTCGTTGCCAACAGAGCTAAACGAATTACATTTGACGTCCCGTCAATTTTTTTAAAATGTTTGACGATGTTTTAGCCCCAGGGTATATATTGGACTAAATCAACATGACACATTAAACTTTATATGCTTCTTACTTTCTATGAAGGTCTGGCAAGTAAATGCAACAATGCATCAAGGGTCTTACTGAAATAGTCTCTACAATACATAAACTTGGCAGCCCCTCAACACAGCTAATCATTCATGTCAAAGACTTTTATTTATAGTCATTCTGTCATTGAGTTGCTGAAACCTTAAAAATTGTCTAGTTACTTCACTCCAACTCTTGCATTTCCTCATAGGAGGCAGGAGCATCAATGCTTCTCATCTGCAGGTGCCCAATTCACCTCATTTTAGGTTGAACTCACCTCGGTTTAGCTTCATGCATCTTACGTTCCATGTAAACCACTCACACCTTCTCTCAGACAATATCATCCTGAACCAGTCCCCTCATAATATGCTCGGTACCCTCATTTTGCCACCTTCATCTTCTACATGCAGGTGTTCTTTATTGCTCAACACTCTGTCTTATACGGAGTACAACATAGACAGTCAATTCACTGCTCTATAAAACTTTCCTTTCAGTTTGAGTGGCACATCTTTGTCGCACATGACACTTTATGCGAGCTTCCATTTCATCCAATTCGCTTTGCTATGACATACCCATTGATCTCTCCATCAACTCGATCGATAGATCCAATGGTATAAAAACTGTTCCTTTTGGGAAAGGGTAGAGAATCAATCATCACCTCACACGCTGAAATTGTACTCTATGTACTCAGTCTTAGGCCCTGTTCTTGTCATTTTTAATTCTAGTTATCTAGTCTCCACTCCAGACTCAATCATTTGGTTAATACTAGAGTACTAGACCTTCATTCTGAAAATAGACTGGTTTGCCTCCACAGCTCCAATCTAGCATTGACTCCCTCAGGTGTTCCATTAACTAAAACGTTATCGCCTGCAAATACCATGGACCAAGGCACCACTCGATATGCTGCGTGACTTCATTCATCACCGCAACGCCAACAAAAAGAAACAACTAAAAGCAGACTGTGGTGTAGCCCCATCTCAACTGGAAAAGGATCAGAGATTCTTCCTAACACCTTTACTCTGGTTTTGACAAACCTCTAGGCTCCAAGCACCGCCAAAACACCTCCTTAGGATTTAGGAACTCGTAGGCCTCCTCTAAGTCAAAAAACACCATGCACAGGTTCTTCCTTTCCCTATGATGCTCCATCCAACTTCCCCAAAATGCAGATGACTTCATGGTTGGCTCTCTCTTCATGAACCTAAATTGGTATGACAGATATAGTTGCCGCCTTTGTCATTCTCCTCTCTATGTCTCGTCTCAAGACTGAGCAATATGTGATATGTCTTGGCTAGGTCTTGAAATACATGAATACGTTATAGGGAATATGAGAATGTTTACCCTGGTGAAGTTCTTGAAATATGACTTTCTTATGGCAAAAAGACTGGGGAGTAGTATTCTTGAAACTAGGGAGTAATGTTGTTTTGGCAATTTTGCATGATCTCATGCGTTGGAAGTTCTTTCCCCTTTCCCTAACAAGATTTGCAGCTATTCTCCAACTCTAGGGACTCATACGCCTCTTCTAAGTCAACAAATACTATGTGTAGGTCCTTCTTCGTCCTTATACTGCTCCATCAACTTCCTCAAAAGGTGGATGAGTGATGGCTTTTGTTGTTGACTGTTTCCATATGAATCTAAACTGATACACGGAAATAGTTTCCTCTTTTCTCATCCTCCACTATATGGACTTTTCATGGACAGAGCTATATGTGATAAATTTTGGCTATATAGGGAATACAGGAATGTTACTTTGGGGAATGTACATATATTAGGAAAATCTCTATGTTAACTATACTTTTGGAACTATGGAATTCAAACTATGGAATTGGAATTGGAGACTTCAATTCCAATTCTGGTGTTTGGTAGCACAAAAATTATGTAGATTTGGAATTGATAGTGCAAAAAATGAATTGAAATTGACAGAATTCAATTGTATGGAATTGAATCCCATGGAATTTCAATTCCAATTCAATTCCAATTCCACCAATTCCTTATACCAAACGGACCCTTAGATTCTAGTCGTTGGCCATCTTTTATACTCTGTAAAATTACTCCCTTCGTTCCCCTTCATTTCTTAACATGTGTTCTTGGGCAAGATTTGGCAAAGATGGAGTTCACAAAAAAAAATGTAAGTACATTTGAAATATCTCAACTTTGTGTGATTCTTCATGGCTCTCAATGGTTAAAATTCTTTTATTTCACAACTATTTTTTGTAATGAACAACTGTGCCTTTTAAATAAACCTTTTTTGGCATAAACCCATAAAGTTATTATTTCAAGCTAATGTTAGAACTTAGATACTTAATTGACAATATAAATTTCATTCCACAAACCCCATCAAGCTCAGTAGTATGTGTTCTTCTACACGCCTGATATCACAACTTTTTTCATTCATAAATCATATGATTGCAACAGTTCTGGGTTTTGCTATGTAAATATTTGAGCAGCTGAATTCATGATAGAACTATAGAAGTCAAGCTGGGAATGAGCCTACGCAGTCACTTGCGTGCGGAAGATGTAAGCCCCAAGTGCTACAATAACAAGCACAGCCACCGCAGCGTTCACCAACAACTGCTTATCTTCATTGGACTCGGTAAGCCTCTTAATAATCACCTGCCTGTAACTTGCAATCTGGCTCTCTGCTTTCTCAGCCTTGTTGTCATGCTTGTTATTGTCTGTTTGAATTAGTGGCTTCTGTGGGGTTGGGTTCTCGCGGTCCTCGCCTGAAGTTGTTTTTGGAGGGGACCCACGACCTTGAGTCTCCTCCTCCTCCTTGTTGTGAGGAGGGACATGGGTTTTTGGGGCGGTTTCCTTGTCACCTTGATCTTGTTTCTTGGTTCGCAGTGGCATTGTTATGGCGAGGATTCCATATTCGAACCTCGCTTTGATAGATTCCTCGACACAGTCGTTCGGAATTGGGAAGTTTTCTTGGAACCTTTTCCATTTGTTTTCGCCAATGCGGTGCTCACCCTCAACGGTCACCCTTCCGTTCTTGCTGACCCTTAATTCATTCCTTTTAAAATCTGTAAACGGGAAATGCAAATTATTCGTCTTATGCATATGCCTAAGAATATCACACATTTGTTGCACTGTAATGCCCCCACCGAAATGTTCATTAAAACAAGTCACTTCTGCTTAATTCTTTGGACATTCATTAGTGACATGAGGATTATATTGGAAGGTCGGGTTTCTAGAAATGCAACGGTTTGTTAGAACATCGAACCAGACGAGTTAGTGTTGAAATGCCATGTCACGTATGTAGTACGCAACAAATATTTCCTCGCAAGGGAATGAAAATAATGCAAAATCTAGAGATGTGTAGAGCGACCTGGAAGACGAACGAGTACCCTTTCTTCCCACTCAAGATGTGGCTTGAAATCCTCATACTTACGATCCCCGACCTCTGTTTTGCCGCTCCTCGGAGTCGTAGGTGCCTTCGACATATCGCCGATGATGTTTGTGATGGAAATGGGGCAAAATGACCCCTCTTTATATACACATTATTTTGCTTGTGATGCAATTTGCCCTTTGAGATAGGAAAGTTGTTTTCTTTGGGTGCAATTTTAGTACTGTCATTTTGTCTTATTTTATTTAAAAAAATGCTTTGTTTGTGCATGGGTATTTCTATATGCAAGGAGATCAATTATTCTTTTGAATTTGAAGTTTAGACATCCTTTGTTTTGCTCAAGCAATTGGTGAAGAAAAGAAAAGAAGGTTTGTGAAAGGAAATTTGTTTTTCTTTATCTTAGTTTATTTTTTCTCTCGTTTTCTTTTTCTTCTGCTTTACTTTTTATCTTTAACCAAACAAGAAAAAATATTTTTATATCATTTTTTTTCCTTTTAAATTTCTTGATTCAATGTGAATATATTATTGGAAAAGTTCTTATACTAGTGCATGTTACCACCTTCTTTGTCCATGCACACTAGGGGCTCGTATTTTGTATCCACATTCATATTTGGAAATGTTGGTGTGGTTCACCTTCATTTTCCCAAATAAATTGTTCCGTTACTCATGTGATATATTTTGTTTCCTAAAACCTTTATTTGATATTTTCTTTGAATATGTAAATTTAGTTCTTAATTTCAAACTAATTTTAGAATAAATTAAATTGAACTAACTTCAGTTAATTATTTTAAACTAAAACATGTAGTTTCAATTGAGACGGAGTGAATACTTTTTAATACCAATATCAATCGATCATCACAGAATGTTACGTGTTTTGAGAGAATGTTAAAAATTCACCACCCACGTCCAAACGCATGATAATATGGACGATTCGATATACATACAGGCGATAATTGTTTGTGTTCACTAGTATTATCGTTTCTGTAGATATAAAATCGTCTGTATGTATTGTCATACATACAAGTACACAACCAATACACGTTTAATTGATACATCCTTTTTTTATATAATCAGTTAAACATTTACTGCTAAACAGAATGTATTTGATGGTATTAGCCTCCATGAACTCTGACTTATTTTCCAAAAATAGTAGAACTGACGAATGATGTATGGTGAAAAGAAGTAATTTCAAAATATTAGTCATATACTGTTTTATAAAATATATCTAGTGTATAAACATAAGTATTAATGTTAGAGGTATTGCATGCGATAAAGACCATAAAAAATTCAAAATGGAAACGAATATATCTAATATGCAGAGTATAAATTAATACTCTTTGTCCCTAAAGGAATAAGAAATTCCTCTTAAGTGTGAGTAAATTATAGATAAAATATCAAAATAAGAGCTCCTTGTTTTTAATCCCAAAATAAAAGTTTGTACTGTAATAATAGAGCTTTATATATGGATAATTCATAATATTTTTAGGTATTTTATATTAGCATGATTGACATTGTATAAGGATCTTAATTAACCCTTGTTTTAGAAATGAAAAATGAAACTCTTATTTTAATATATTTTCTAAGTTTTAATCCGACTTTAATTTTTCCCCTAAATAGATACACTTTCCTACTTCCGAGTAAGGGCAAGGTCTGCGTACACACACCCTCCCCAGACCCTACTGTAGTGGGATTCAACTAGGATGTTGTTGTTGTTGTAACGAGTAAACTACTCTCCATACCTGTTGCCATCCATATATGGTGGGAATTCACAACCAACCATGTAAAATGGCTTGTTATATGCTACGGAGTATAATATGACAGGCTAAGAAAACTTTCATGCTCCAAGGGCCGGGCTTGCTTATTTTTGACAAGTTTGCTAAAAAATTTCACGGATTTTAGCCCTAAAATATACTCCGTAGAAAGCAAAAATAAGAAGAAAATTGTTGTCTGATTCAGATTTGGCATGCATGAACTACAAATGTTTTATGTTTTAAAGGTTTTTTATAATTCTACAAGTAATAGTCCTTATGAAGTCTAATTTATAATCTCACTTGAAGTAAAATTTTATTTTACTTTTCACAAAAAAGTTTATTTTATTTTAAATTATTATTTTTAAGTTTCATACCCTATTACATCGTTTTACTTAATTTTTATCGTGTAAAAACTATAATTAAAAATTATTATAAGTAAAAACACTATAATAAACTCCATCCGTCCCAAATTAAACTGCTTGTTTATTATTCACAAGGTCAAATTCTACGTATTTTTTTCCTTTATTTCGCTTTGTCATTCGAAAAATTAATATAGTTATGTTACCACTAGTTTTATAAATCTTTTTATATAATTTTTTAAAAATATAATTTTAATTTTTAAATTCTACATCGTTTTCATAGAATGATTTAAAAATAACTTCAGTCAAACATCGTAAATCGAAACATGCAATTTAAATTGGGACAAGTGGAGTAATTATTAGCTAAATTATAGTTGCGGGGAGGTTAGAAATGACATTGTAAAATGACTTGTTATACCACTATTTACATGTTAAAAATGACCTACTTTAGCAAGTCATGTTTATCAAATGTGGTTGGAGATGCTCTAACAAGGGTGGCATTTGACTTGTTTAGCCTACTTTGTTTTTATTTAATTATAAATATTGGATACAATTCAATTTTACAGATTTTTAAATGCAGACTTATTTTCAGATTAGACTATTAGAGTATGTTGAAAAACAAGATTTTTTTTAATTGAAAAAACATGTCAATAATCTCAAATTCCAATGATCTATAAAATTAAGTCTAACTTTTACACAAATATTAACAATTTAGAACTTAATTGCTTCGATCTTTTAAAAATGAAGGGTATTCTATTGCATTTAGTTTTCTTTAAATTAAACCTTTTGAAATTTGTAATGTGGTTCAGAAAAGAGGGGTAAAAGATTTGAGTTTATTTTTTTGAATGAAATTTGTAATATCATTTGAACTTTGAATCTATGAAGACTCCCTAACATTTTGAGATTCTTAGCAATAAATTACCGCTATAATTATATATATATATATGGGTTGAATAAAGTGCATTCAATCTAATGCTAAACATTTTAAAGTTTTTATGAACACTAACTATTTATTATTAACCAAAAGTCATTGGTTATTTTAAGTCATTGGTTAAGCACAACCTAATAATTAGAATGATTTAATTTACACCCCTGACACATGCAACATTTTTCTACATATATATGATATATATAAATAATTGGAAGTTTTTTTTTTATATAATTATTTTTATTTTGACATTCACTTGGTGATCAATATATAAGCCCCAAGTGCTACAATAACAAGCCCAGCTACCACAACATTCACCACCAACTGCTTGGCTTCATCATATGATGGCTCAATATGGCTTTTTTTGGTGAACTTTAGAAGTGGGTTTCCATGATGATTATGATGAGCCAAAGGTGGCTTCTCCTCCTTGTTTTGCATTTGATCATCATGAAGTTGGTTGTGTTTCTTGGTTTGCATTGTAGGCATTGTTATGGTGAAGAGTTCATCTTTGAACCTCATATCGATTTCTTCCATCATAAAGTCGTCTTTCGGAGTAGTGAATTCGTGTTCGAACCGTTTCCATTTGTCGTCTTCGACTTTGCATCTGCCGCTAACTATAAACTTGCAGGGCACAATTCTTTTAATGTCTAAGTTTATCGCTGAAAATCCTGCAAAAAAGAAACGCGTTCATTCACTAGAAGCTGAATGAAGGTAGACACACAACATGTCTACATTCATTCATTTTTTAAACGCAGAGTTGACTGTGTAGCTAACAAACCTGGAAGATAAATCACCAGCTTATTTTTACTAACTCCGTTCCACCCAAAACATGGCTTGAAATCTTCATACTCAGGGCCAGATGGCTTATCGTCCTTTGACATGTCGTCGTCTGAAAATTATTTATGTGACGATGAAGCAAATTTTACTCTAAAGTTTATATTGACGATAATTTGATGTTTTGTATATATGATTGTCATTCCTTTTTATATACGGAGTACATTATATTAATATTGCAAGTGCTTTTCTTTCTTTCATTTCTAAACAATAATTTTAATATCATAATTCTTTGTTTGTGGATTAAGTTCTAGACTTCTAGCTTAAGGTTTTCTTTCAGGAGGGAAATCAAATATTCTTGGACATTTTATTTATTTATTATTTTACTGTATATATTAATTTAATTATTTCCTAGACCATAAGACAACAAATTCATTAAGCAAGATCTTGCCAAATGGGAAGCTAGCTAGCTAGCTGATGTTCTTTTATTTTGAGGGATTCGAGAATATATTACTCTTTTGTACGTACTTCTTCCATCTCATAAAAATATTCTCATTTTGATTTTTAGGAAATACTATAATAGAGTTATATTTTTGTGTGGACTTTTCAAAACTACTCTTGATGTGATTGGTACAAGTAATATTTGGATGATTGGATTATTATTAAAATGATATGATATGATAGTTAGGGCAAAATTAAAGTTAGTAGGGTCAAACGTGATTTTTAATAGATAGATGAAGAACTTTATGGGACACCAAAATAAAAAAAAAAAGGAGAAGAAGTTTATAGGACGGAGGAAGTATAATACTATAAAATTCTTGGTGTGCAATTTTATAAAATAAAAAAGTTGGAATTTTACATCTCATAAATTAGTTAGTTACTACTTCCTCCGTTCCATAAAATCCTTCCCCTTTCGTTTTTTTCCAATTCCCTAAAACACTTCCACTTTCTATTAAAAAACCACTCATACCCCTACTTTTTCATACCTTACCTATCACATCATACTTTTTCACTAATAATCAAATAATCACATCTTACTTTACCCATCACATTAGGGGTAAAATTGGAAAGTCAACCAAAATTACACTTTCCTTATTTTGATCCAAAGTCAAAATAGGAAGTGTTTAAAGGAACAGAGGGAGTACATTGTTATATTCATTAATTTATAAAAATAAATTTTATCTCAAATAATTCAAAGTGTAATGTACAATAACTAAATTTATCTGGGGCCGGGCTTTGCCCTCGGTTTTTTTAATAAAAATAAAATAGAATGACCAAAATAAATAAATTTTATCTCAAGTAATTCAAAGTGTAATGTACAATAACTAAATTATATTGTTACTCCGTATTACTTTTTGAAATGACAAATTTGTTGTCTAATTTATTAAATGCGGAGTACAAAATTGTACATTAGTCCAATTTAGGGGATATTATGTATGCACAGCAATAATTAATATGAAGAGGAATGCCTTTTCCATATCTAACTTTATAAAACATTGCCACCCCAAACATTTCTTGACCAAGCAATGGATCATTTCTTTTGACATAAGAATTTTTTCCGCATTTGATTTGCTTTTTTGGAAAGCAGCTTGCTCATTTATTGGAAGTATTTTTTTGGTAAAATAGATCAAAGTCTCATGGCAAGAACTTTGGTATTTATTCAATTTACACATAAGAGTGGACAAAGACTCCAAAGAATTCACTTCTTGATGATGTTATTTTCGATATGACAGATGAATAGAACTTAAGGATCACTAGGCTAGATTATAAGACACTTGAATTGAATCACATTAAAAGATTGAGTTTCGATTAGCAGTTCAACTCAAGAGTTCTTACAAACCTATTTATTTATATCTCCAAAGTCGATGCGGCCGTGATACCCTTCTAACACCCTCCCCCCCCCTTCAAGGGTAAAATGTAAATTATTATTACCCAAATCAGAACGGTACATCAATGTCAAATGCCGAACCATAAATATGGTTCCATGCATATATAAGACAACAAACATCAACAGCAAAACCAAAGATAATACAACACGTAACATGCATAGAATTGGCATGCAAGCCATACAAAATAAATAACCATCACTTAAACATCAATGTGGTGTCCCACTTCATCATAGGGGACCACAACCCGACTCTTGTGGAATCCACTTCCGGCTACAAGTACCATGCATCATCCCGGAAATAGTACGGTAGGCAAACCAAGAGTATGGAGGGAGCATATACTGGTCACCACCCATATATACTCCCACCCCAAGGATCTAGTACGACAAACGCTCAATCACGATTCAAAGCAACCGTAATTCAAAATCAGGTCCAAAGTTCTTCATCCAAGCACATGCAACCAATAGAGGTGAGTGAAATGTTAATCTTACCATAGTCACCATCATCCATCGATGAGGTTGAGGCTTTCCACCGGCATGCCAAGAGGCCAATCCCCGAGTGCCAGAAGCTGTCCACCCTTGTCAAGGCAGACAACTTAACCTCCAAAGTGACCCGAGAGACACACACTCCCTAGGTCTATGGCCAGAGTTCCCCCAAGGTATTTGGCAAGCGTCCCCATAAAGACTAGGCGCAAGTTCACCAGGTTGTCCCGTAAGCCTTCATCCACAATTGCCCTCGGTTTGAGTTCAAAAGCAAGACGTAGATAGGCAGGATCCAGCGAAAACAACCTCCCAAACGCGAGAAAAGAAGCACAGTCAGGTACAAGCTTCACTTGTTGGCCGAGATAACCCAAGCTCCTCTAAATACCCCAACCGAAAGGGTCAAGAAGAGACAAAAGGCGGCCTGCCAGCAGGACCCAATTGACAAAAATAAACATATAGCTCACCTCAAAATCAATTGGTATTACCTCCAAGAATGAGGTAAAACCGAGGGCCACCAATAGGAAACACAACTGGTCCCTCAATCTTCCGTTGAAGCATCCAATTGCCAAGAGTTCAGCTCGAATTTTCAACCCACACGTTACCCAAACCAGAGTCAAAATTGGAATACAAAATCAGCCCAAAAACAGCAATTTACTTGCCAAATCAATAATGGGCAGCAAGCCTGTAATCCAGCCCATATTGCTTGTGCCAATAGACCATATTGTTCCAAGTAGTCCAAAACAGCCCTACAGAATGGTCCAAAACAGCCCTGCAAAATGGTCATTTCATTCATGAAGCCCAATGCATCACCCATCCCCTGTCCAGCTCACACAAAAGGATTGTTCAAACAGCCCTGGAATCACCCAGCATCTTCCCACTGTCAACTGACAAATGCAGTATGAAAAGGAATGGACAGCTAAACAATATGTTATGGAGTCAATATGTCACGTTCAACATGAAGCTAGACCCATTAAGAAACTACTGCCTAGTTACTGCCCAATTGCACTAAATTTGTAGTTCCATGGCCTTAGAAATAGTTTATTTTGAATGTAACTAGTATCTCGTCGAATATTATTTGTTAAGTTTGACTTTTTCGAGTCAAATTGGACAAATTTTGAACTCCAATTACTCTCCATTTGTATTAAATATTAGAGGAAAAATTACCCAAAATAATCCCAACTTTACCCTGTCTTTCAAAAATAATCTCACCTTTCACTGTGATGCATAATAATCCCAACTTTATTGAAATTTGCCAATTTTGGGTCGCCGTTAAATTTCTAACGGAAAGTTAACGGAAATGCCCGTTTTAGACAACAAAATGAAAGTTGGGATTATTTTTGATGAATTTTTGTTTTTTAATTTTTTTTTGAAATTTTTTATTTAAATTTTTTGAATTACTTTTAACCTCCATTTCTTTTTCTTTTTTAAAGATTATTCTTACCTTAGAAAAAAAATAGATAAAAAAATTAATGAAAATGCGAAAAATAACTAAAACAATACAAACTTAATCAAATAAATAATGTAATCAATAGAAATTAAACAGAAACTGGTAAGAAACATAATAAATATATACGGAGTGGTGGGTTTTAACATTTTACACACTATACGAGGTCTTAATATACTACTTATTTTTTAAAAGAACAAGCCGTCCGGTAAAATTGGAATTATTGTAGATAATTTTTTCTAAAAAATAAGTAGTGATATGTTAATACTTTGTATAATACGTAAAATATTAAAACTCACCCGTATATTTTTATTTTACTTTTACCAATTTCAAGTTAGTTTCCATTGATTACCTTATTTATTTTATTATTTTTGTATCATTTTAGTTACATTTCTCATTTTTTCATTTTTTATATCTATTATTTTTATTTTTTAAACTAAGACTAATCTTTAAAAAAGAAAAAGAAATGATGATGGAGGTAGAAAGTAATTCAAAAAATTTAAATAAAAAATTTCAAAAAAAAAAATTAAAAAACAAAAATTCATCAAAAATAATCCCAACTTTCATTTTGTTGCCCAAAATGGGCATTTCCGTTAACCCTCCGTTAGACACTTAACGGCGACCCAAAATTGGCAAATTTCAGTAAAGTTGGGATTATTATGCATCACAGTGAAAGGTGGGATTATTTTTGAAAAACCGGGTAAAGTTGGGATTATTTTGGGTAATTTTTCCAATATTAGAATAATGAAATACAATTTTGAATGTTCTCAATACGACAAATCCAATAAAGTTATTTTTATATTAAAATACTTTACGGTCTTTATTAAATTGAAGCTCAAAGTTTGTCCAGTTTGACTCGAAAAAGTCAAACTGGATAAATACTTCGGAACGGAGGGAGTAGTTGATACGAGTAACTTACAAAAAATTCTCATGTACATAAAATGAATATTATCTCTGTCCCCCATATATCTTTCCATTAATCCTTTTTATTTGTCACCATAGATTTTCTCATTACTTTTTTTAACTATTAAAATACCACAACTACCTTCACTTACTTTATTTACTACACCTCACCCACCTCATATAATACACTCCACCCATTTTCATTAAGAGTTTTATGGTAAATTTTCATCTTTTTTCAAATCTTCTTAAAAAGCACAAAATTAAAAATCAAAACGAGAAGATATTAGGGTGACGAAGAGAGTATTTTTTAGCGGCAACATTAACTGGACCACGAGCCGGTGGGTATGAACTTTCCAACGAGCAATTAGGTTAGTTAAGCGGGTCACAGATTGTTGGGTATGCATTCCATACGGATAACCGGGCTAAAGACTAATTAAGGCACTAAAACTTTATGTTTAGGCAGACAACTTGACAAATGAGGTGGCTCAAAACCTACTCTGACGCCATTATAAAATTTAAAATATGGTAAAGGTCACTAGAATAAGTCATAAAATACTTGAATTGAATCACATTAACACATTGAATTCAAGAGATTTACGAGTTCACCCAAAAAAGATTATAAAAACACTCATTTTTCTCTTCAAAGTCCGTGTGGGTTACTCTCGAATAACACAAACGTTGCACTAAAATTTTCAATATTTTTTATATGATAAATCTAATGAAATCATTTTTATAAATACCAACATGTAATGTTTTTTATTTAACTGACGATCAAAGCTCGATCATTTAGTTTGACTTAAAAAAAAGTCAAACCAGACAAACACAACGAGAGATGAAAGTAGCAACTATATATGTTTGAAACTACTTTGAATTATAGTACATACATATAAAAATAACAACTTTAATTTGCTTCCATGCATATACTACGTACGTAGTATAATTTAATTTCGAAAGATATAATAAGCCCCAAGTGTTACAATAACAAGTGCGGCCGCCACCACATTCACCACCAACACTTGATAATCGTCATTTTCATGTGGAATCCGCGGCGGCGAGCCGCCGTCTTCGCGGTGGCCGTCGTGTTTGTCGGTTGTTAATGTCACGGTGAGGATTCCATCGCCGACCTTCCATTCCATTTCTTCCATGTTAATAATGTCAAACCCTTCTGGAGCTTCAAACTTTTCTTTTAGTTTCTTCCAGTCGTTGCCCTCGTCATCAACTCGGCATTCTAGCTCCACCCTCACCTTGTTCTTCTTGCTCTTTTTAACCTTAGCTTTTTAAAACTATGGCATTCTCGGAAAAAAAAGGAAAGGGAAAAAAAACATATTTTAGAATAATAATTAACACTCTCAATGTAATGTGTGACAATTTTTTTTTAAAACGGGCTAAAAAATAAAGTGAGACGACTGACATATTTTTTACTACCTCTGTCCCAGTGTATTTGTCCAGTTTGATTTTTTCGAGTCAAACTGGACAAACTTTGAACTTTAATTACTCTCAATTTATATCGCATATTAGCATAATGAAATACAAGTTTGAAAGTTCTCAATACGATAAATCCAATAAAATTATTTTTATGTTAAAATACATTATAGTTTTTATTTAATTGAATCTCAAAGTTTGTACAGTTTGATTCAAAAAAGTCAAACTTGACAAATACAAAAGGGAGTAATGAGTAGATGCAAATTAAATTAAACCTGGAAGATAAATGTGTAGCACATTTTCTACCCACTCGTAAGATAGCTTTAAATCTTCATGCATGTGGCTCGATGACGACATATTATTATTATTATTATTATTATTGTCTATTCCCAAGTAATTATATGATTTTCAATTTTGAATAAATATTGATGATTAATGGCCCCTTTTATATATATGCATAAATGGACATTAGTGGAAAAAATAAAATAAATAAACGAATACTTTGTTTCTTTCTTTGAATTCTTAAGAATTTTTAATATCAGAATGAGTATTTCTTTCATTTAAATAAAATACTTAGTCTGTAAAAACTTTTCAAAAATGAAAAATGGGTGCGCCTTAAAAATGGTAATTTGGATACTACTTTTTAATTAAAAATCATGTCTTACACATTATATCTTACCTTATTCAGAGTATAAAGTAAGTTAAGATTCCTCACTCCTAATTTAAGTTGTTTATTACAGAGTATTATTTACGATGTTTTGCCAAAACTACTTTCAATTCAATATTTAATTTTTAAACATAAAATTTTTATTTTTTAAATTTTATACATATAATTAAATATATTAAATTAAAAATAACTTCAACTAAATCTTGTAAACTAATTCAAGAGGAATATTTTAGAGCATGGGAAATATATATTTAAAAAATTATTTAAAAATAATTATACAAACCAAGAAAGAAAGTGATGACAAAGTTATACTCCCTCCGTCCCATTTTATAATGCATGTTTCAGTTTACGATGTTTGACTGAAGTTATTTTCAAATCATTTTATATGACAAAGTTATATAGTAAAAAAATAAAAAGATCTACAAAACTAGTAGTGACAATAATACTTTATTTTATCTAATTGCTAACGAAAATTGAGAAAGAAAGTGAATGAAGTTTGACCCTGTGAATAATGAACATGCATTATAATTTGGGACGGAAGGAGTATTATTTAACAAAGCTATATTATTTAGTGAGGACTAAAATCTATGATTGGTCCTTCAATTTTATGAACTATACACGGTTAGTCCTTCAAATTCAAAAATCCATAGATAATCCTTCAGGTATTCACTAACCTTCTAAATACAGTCTTTCAAGTTTCAAAAGTTCATAAATAGTTCCTCAAATATTTATTGACTCTTCAAATGAAGACTTTTTTACAGTACACGTTGAAAGAAAAACGTACGGAGTATTAGCACCATATATATAATACGGAGTACTTGTACCTATATTGTAAGTGATTGTTTAACAAAACGTATAGAGAATAAATAGATTTCCACAATTCCAATCAAAGTTTTGTGTTCGTTACTATACAATTTAAACTCCTTTGAAAGTAAAATTATCCCCTACATTTACAATGGGAGGGAAAGACGCATTGCGCTACTCAGAGAATGGGGTTAGCGTCGGGCATCCATTCAAAGTCAAAATTTGCATCTAGCACCGTGGCAAAAGTTTTATATATAGAGATAATTACACACACACAGAGAGAGAGATATATATATGGAGCTAGCTACATCTAGCACCCATTGCATGTCGAAAGTTATACATATAGAACTAATATTACATTTAGCTTTTAACATGTACCCTAAAAAAGACTGCATTTGGAAGGTTAGATGAATACTTGAAGCTCAACTTATAAACTTTTGAAACCTGAAAGACTGCATTTGGAGGTTGATAAATACTTGAAAAATTATTTATGAACTTTGAAACTTAAAGTACTAATCATGCACAGCTTATAAAATTAAAAGACCAATCATGAAATTTAGGGATTGTTTGTTTCAGTCTCTTAATGGTTCAGATGTCTGAACGGTTCAGCACTTAATGGTTCAGACTGTTTGTTTCAGCCTCTTAATGGTTCAGACATTTGCTTCTGAATGGTTAAGACCTCTTATTTGAATTGATCAGACATTTGTCTCTGAATAGTTAAGCAATATACTAGCTCTTAATGATTCAGACCTCTTACTGGTTCAGCACTTAATGGTTCAGACCTCTTACTAGTTCAGCACTTACCTATTCAGAAATTTCCAAACAGCCCTTAGTCTTTACCAAGTAATAAAAAATAGATAATAAAAAAAAGTGATTAAAATGGACATATGGAATATAATAAAGGCTAAAGTACTGTTCTCTTCAACTTATTTTGTTACTTATTGGTCATGGTCCCAAAAAATATTCTCGTTTTGACTTTTAAAAAATTTAAGAAAGAAATAATATTGTATTGACTTTCCAATAATATCTTTGATGTGATGGATAAAAGTAAGATTAAATAGATAGATTATTAATAAAATGATATGATGTGATAAGTTAAGAATTAAAAGTAAAGTACTCCCTCCGTCCATGTATGATCTTCCCATTACGCGTTACAAGGCTTGACCGACTTTATTTTCAATTCAATTTAATTGATTATAGAAGTAAAATTTTAAACAAAAATTTATATAGTAATAAACTACATTAAGAATTCTACAAAACTAGAGGTAACAAGACTATATTATTTTATGAAATGACTAGTAAAATTGAGCAAACAAAGTGAGTAAAATTTAACCATGTAAATAGTGTCTAGGAAGATCTATGGTGGATAGAGGGAGTAATTTTTTAATAGAAAAAAGAAAAACTTCTCTGTGACAAGAAAAAAGAAAGGAGTTTTCAAAAGCGAGAGAGCAAAACATATGAGTAGATTTTTTTTGGAATTGAAGAGAAAGAATGACGATAAAAGCTAGGTAAATAAAGTAGCACAACAATGATTCACCTTTAGAGTCGATACTCGATGATGAATGGGAGATTATTAGCATTTGTCAATTCAAAATCAAAACTTTAAAAAAAAGGGCAAAGACGTTAGTACAACACATCTATTATAGGTAACAATTTTGATGTTCCTAGGCATAACAAGTACACTAATGGTGGTGTTCAAAAAAAAAGTACACTAATGGTGGACATGAGCCCAGCTTCTAGAGGAAATACTTTTAACCAGAAAAAAACCCAAGAAAAAACAGCTGAAAAGAATGGGAAAAGGTGATATCAATATCTAGTCAGAGAAAAGAGATTAGTAGCCATAATTGGCACCATAGAGAGAGCCATATCCCCCAGTTTGCCCAGGAATACTTGTGTTTTGGGGGGCGGCGGCTGGCGGGTACATGGAGCCCGCTGGGGGCGCATAAACAGCATTGTAGCCTTGGTCGGCAGGTGGCGGAGCTGTTTGCGTCTGTGGTTGTGGAGGAGGAGGAGCAGCTGCAGCATCAGCCATAAAATTCTGCAACAAGAAGCAACATATGCAATGAGTGCGCTGTTTAGTATGGGGTACGATCTGTTAATGTGATAGCTGCTGCCATGTTTGGCGTGGAGACATTCATGCTTTGTTTGGTTGAGTGAAGAAAGAAAAGACTGTTTTTGAAAAGTATTTTCGTAGTAGTCTATTGTATCTTGTCTCCCAAACGAAGTTTGGAGAACAAATGGGCTGTGAAATAAAGATGGAAGCAGTTTTTCAGTTTGGCAAATATGCCAAAATCGCATTTTACTCTGTAAAAAACAAAGGGTAAAAAATGTTCCTAGATTCAATGGAAAACACCTCCAATATTGAGATTCACTAATGAGAATAGAATGCAGTGAATCAAAAAAATCAGATGTTAAGAAGAGTATGAATGATTACCTGAATCAACTGTTGTGCGGTCTGAACTTGAGAAGCAGTTCCATTTATCTCAACCGTCATCTCCCCGGGGATTCCTCTTGCTTCCTGAATGGTAACAGTAGCACCACTGACACGCCGAATGTAACTTATACTTGCACCATTTGTCCCAATGACAGCGTCAGCGTAGGACAGTGGGATTTGCATTTGCTGAGTGATCTGTGAAGTTTCAACAGAGAATTGTCAAAATACTTTAAGCTTGAGGTCCACAAGGGGAGTGATGATGGGGGTATATCTGGTACTAGGACAACACAAAGAATATACAAAGAGTATTTCATGGGTCTTCTTTCTATTAACATGTTAGCCTCCTTTTAGTAATATATTAGTATAGAAATTGGAATCGGTACCCTATTGCTAGTATTCATTATGATTACCTGTCTGGATGGGATTCTATTTAGATAATATTCATAATATCAACATTGTAATAGTTAAAACTACGTAGTATAAATGAGAGGTCATATTCATTAATAGAAGAATTTGCCACATAAGGGAGGATTATTTCCGGAAATTTCTCCTTTAAAATATTTCTCTAAATGCTTGCCATTTATGGCTCAGTAATTTAAATCCTAATTGATCCCATTTTCCTCTATAAGTTACTCCATTAGACCATATCACATCCCTGTCTCCAACAGCAATTAACCAGCCACTTTCCAATCCCGGAGAAAGTTTTCATGTGCAATTAGTTTGCTTATATCCCGTAACAAATAAGATATTGTCAAATCAAACTCAAAATAAAATAGAAAGCATTTTTATGCAGAAAAATTACAAGGCTTGACAAATCATGACCAAATACTCACACTGTTGATCATTAATACAACTTATATAGTAAAATAAGTAAGGACTCTGCAAGGAGGGAGAGGAAGAAAATTTCATGCTAAGAAACTACAGGAATACGATGTTTCAATGTGGATTTTATTAATTTAATTGTATCCTATAACTCAGGCATATGCAACATTATCCAGTAGAACATTTAATTTTATCATAGCAAAAAATGTTTTGACTCTATCTTATAAGAAGAGAAATCACCTGAGTAACTACAGATGATCCTGACTGGTTGTTAGATGGTGCATGGATTGCCATCGGAGGATTTGGAGTATCTCTTCCATAGGCAGATATACCCTGATGAGGTGGTCTTTCCATTGGAGGAGGCATGTCAGCTGGTGGATAATAATTATCTCGTTGCCTGGGAGGTGGCATGAAATGAGGGGTAGAGCCATATCCAGGACCTCCAACAGCATTAGGATGAAACGATTGAGGTGGAGGACCCCAAGGTTGGAGAGGAAATTGTTCCATGGGAGGTTTTAGCATTTGCATCTAAAAAGCATCATATCCATCAAGCGATCAAAATCACAGCGCTGGGGCGTATTTTCATGATTAAATAGGCTTACCTGCTGTTCAAAGACTGGAATGATGCTGCGGTCAACCAGAAATTTCTTCAAGTGCGAAGCTATTAATTCAATTGCCGTATGTACGCCAGTAGGCTCTCCAACCACTTCAACAACCCTATCATCTGGCAAAGCAAACACTGGAAGGTCCTCTGCATTTATTCACTTAACTCATCATTAATAAGATCAAGTTAATTGTCAGAGTAAAAAGTACTTACAAATCAGACAATAAATGGGAGAAAACAATAGCAGATGTACATCATGATGATATTCCTGAACATGGTAATTGGTAAATCATGTGGAATACAAAGATAT
Source organism: Cuscuta australis (assembly GCA_003260385.1). Lineage (NCBI taxonomy): Eukaryota > Viridiplantae > Streptophyta > Magnoliopsida > Solanales > Convolvulaceae > Cuscuta > Cuscuta australis. Next base: position 7,692,795 of record NQVE01000097.1, on the reverse strand, counting down.
GTTGAATGTAATAACAAGTAACCCCCCCCCCAAAAAAAAAATCATGTCCCCAAATAAGGTTCAGTTTGACTTGGCTCACTCAATAAGAAAGCAAAATTGTTGAAATTTCTCTAGAAAGAAATTCAGATGAACCCCAAATGTTCTTTCTTAACAACCTTGTTTTAGGACGGACAAAGGAAAAAGAAAACCATAATTTGAGATGGGGGAAATAACTATTTAAGCACCAAGGTGTGATTGGAATCAATGCTCAAAATGCCGTGCTGGGTAATTGATAAGCCTCAAGGCATAGATAAGAAAGAAAACATTCCTAAACTTAAAAGGTTTTAAAATTTAAACCATTATATTGTTATTTGCATGCTTAGCCTATAGGTACTCAAAATACCTATGATGATCCTTGGGGCCAGTAGGGTCATCTTGATATTTTGAGCCAAAGTATGTAAACGGTAAACCTAGCCATTTATATATAGCACATCCCATGGAAGAAGAAAACATCAGATTTAGAAGTACGCAGTCCCTGCTTAATGCATGGTGCAAAACCCTCAGTTCAATAAGTTCGACAAGTGACGTTATTCTTTATGATTTATGTGCTTCAGTTAATAAAGATGTAACTGTGGTATACAATGTTAGCCAGTAATTTATAAAGGAATAATGATTATAAAATGAATAATTTAGTTTCTCGAGTTAGTTTGAAGTAAATAAATTATCATTCAATGGATTGGAGTAGAAAACATCCTAACCAAATGAAATGCTTACGAGATATCCTTCCCTTGAAGGGCTACTAAGGGTAAGGCCAAGTCCTAGGAGGAGGACAGAGAAGTGGGTATTGTGGAAGACAAGTTCATGAGAAAGATATCAATGAGTGTTAGCCTCTTTGTCCTATCTTCATTTTTACTCTCACCGTCTGCATGTGTTTGCAGTGTGTACGCAAGGTAAGGTAGGTTTCATCACTTCTGTTTAGAGGAAAAAGGAGCAGAAAAGAAAGAAAAGAAAGGAAAGAGAAGTGATAACCAGAAAGCTAGCGGTGCCACTGACATTTTGGGGCACCTCCGGTGCTCTGTTCGCAAAATTGACGGTTCCTACCCCCCCTAACCCACCCCCTAAACCCCCCACCCTACCCCGGCCCCTGCACCCCCACCCCAACCTCGCCGTAAGCCCCCCACAAAATGTGTGGCTATTATGCGTTGCATAATAGCCACACATTTTGTGGGGGGCTTACGGCGGGGTGGGGGTGGGGGTGCAGGGGCAGGGGTAGGGTGGGGGGTTTAGGGGTTGGGTTAGGGGGGTAGGAACCGTCAATTTTGCGAACGGAGCACCGGAGGTGCCCCAAAATGCCAGTGGCACCGGATTCCAGTGTCACTGGAACCGGGCCGTAAAAAGTATGCATGGAGTAAGATCGGGTGTTTAAATGAAATTTCATTGAGAATTTTTGAGTGATCTGGAGGGAAATGAATTTTTTGTATGTGTAGTACGAATGCTCAATGGCGTGTGAATGAGCTTTTGATTTGATAGTTGTACTTTAGATTTTTCAATGCTTATCTATCAAACCTACACTATCTACTTTATCAATTCAAAAGTATCTCTCTTTAAATAAAAGTAAAGGCAATGATGGAATGTCAATTTCATTTTTAAGTTGCACAAATATGTGTACCAGGCCAAACCAACAACAAACAACAACATTAACCCAGTACCTCAAAGGCTCCTGCTCATTGCAGGATAAGGGGGGTGGGTTATAAGCAGCCTGATCTATATGTTTCAAACATAGAGTGACGGTTTCCAATGACCCATAATGGGCATTGACTAACTGTGACTTAACTATAAAAGAATCACATGCAGTTTAAAGACCCATTTTTCTTTTTTTATCATACCCCAAAGCCAAAAAAAATAGTGAATCTAAACCAGGGGAAAAAAAATTTGGTCGAATGGAGTATACAGTAATTACTTTTTACCAAGAAGGTAATTGAATATAGTAAATAACAATAAAGATGGGAAGATCAGGCAACATTACAAATTGTGTATAGTTCTCTTGATCAATTCACTGATACTCTTACCAGCTCTCTTAGGCTCATAGCTCATTAGAGGTTACGCTCTATCAATATTCTTATTATTTTTCATGTTCCTGCACTAGACTCCCTAGTCCTTAATCTCCCATACATTCAGCATTTACAAAAACAACCAATAAAACAGAATATGAAGCATAAATAAAAGCCAGAAGAAGAGAAGAAGAAGAAGAAGAAGAAGAAGAAGAAGAAGAAGAAGAACCTGATCCAAGAACTCTAACAATACAATTAGAAGCTTCCTGAATGGACTTGACAGTTGATCCCTGTTTTCCAATTAAACTACCTGCCTGAGCAGCAGGGACAAGCAGCTTTGTTGATACCTTTGCATTTAAAGTACGTGGGGAATGTGATGAATCGCTCTCCAGCCCATCCACAACACGTCTATGAACCCTGAGAAGACCATCTACAGCTGGCGGTAGAGAAACATCTGGCTCCTCCTTCGCAGACACCATAACCTTCATAAGAATGAAAAAAGTAAGAAAACTACACACACCATAACCTTCATCTTGTTTAAGTAAATGATGAAAAGAACAATCTAAGGATTGTAGGATGCAACATGGGAATAGTTTAATTTCTATAAAGCTTAAGTGCAAAATAATTATGGGTTGTCAGATATGTTAGACGAATTCTTCAAATAAACGTTGCACTTCCCATCTCTCAAACATTCCCGCTTGGGTACTGAGAGAGACATCCTGACACCTAGATCATGCATATAATTTCAGAAATTGGTGATTATCCATCCTAGACCCCGTCCCTGTCTAAGTGCATGTTCTCGTACTCGTCTCTGTGCAACTTAGATTTTCAAATTCCTTCATCCTAAAATCATCTCCTCATTTGACTTGTCACGATCTCAAATGCAATACATTAACCTATCCAATTGCCATAATTGAATACATTGATAAAAAAATCATACTATAATTACATGCATTTTTTATGAATTTTAGTCACATTTTTAAAAACAGTACACTTGATCTCCTGAAAGTAACATAGCAATCCTATACTAATGAGTCCTTTCACAAAATATCTTTGACATTTTTTTGCTTGACTAGTTGAATCATTCAGAAAAAGCTAAGCACTACCAGTGTACCAGTCGAGTCCCAAGAACATCCATAAGGATATTATTTCATTTTGAAGTTAAAGACATCTAAAAGCTAGCTTTCTAATACACTATTTGCCACCATATGTTTAAGTTGAAAAATGAATAATTAAAAACTTTAACTGATATGGTGCAAACAAGTGATAAAGGCTGATAGATAAAGATAATCAAAGTGACAATGCATGTGGCTTATGGATATAATGGTTTTCCAGGGAAAACAGTAAGACCGTGTAACAGAGGGTTGAAGTGGTTGAACTTACAGCTCTCTCAGCAGTTCCTGAAGGGCCATCAAGAATCTTAATTCGAGCTTTGGTCTCCTCACACATCTTCTTTATGTACTCTCCCTTCCGTCCAATGATACTACCAACCTTTTGGGCAGGAACCAACATTCTGAATACACTTTCTCCTGGCCACCCATACCACCTTTCTCCTCCTCCAGTTGCCAAAGCATCCTGCGTTTCTGGCCTTTGTTCGGGGTAAGATTCTTCTGCTTCTGCTTCCTGTTCCTGTTTGGGCTCCATCTGTGGCTCATGCTCTAGCCCTGGCTCTGGTGCCAACTCTGGCAATCCATCATGTTCGTGCACATCAATGCTTTTATCAATTTCAGCCATGGAGTTAGCCGAAACAAGGGAAAAAGTTCTTCTGAAACAGCTTCTAAAATATCACTGTTAAATACATAAGTAAAACAAAAAATTAACCACTGCTCATCTTAGCATTATATCCTTGAAACTTAAGCATTCAATCATACATTTAAATTCAAGGAACACAATTTCCAATCCCGTACAGTGAGAACACATAGAAAAACTGTACAAATGAGTAGTTCAAACTTAACCAAACAGTGATATCATAAGGGATACGAGCAGGGAATTCAGTTATCAAGTTTCCTTGAACTGCCTCATTTATAGACCTTAACAGTTCGGTTATTATTTTGTCACTTCCTGTGTGTGATACCCAACCATAAAATATGAAGAAAAAAAAAGCATTCCTCTATGCTGCCTTATTAGATCCTTTCTAACAACAGAATCCTTTCAGAGCAGTCAACTGCTGCAAATTACAGGTACAGACAGATACACACAAGGTGTACTACACTTTAAAAACAATCTTGTTCAGTTATCAACTATGAAACTAGGAAAACATCATGTGCAACACATAAACTCTCCCATTATTTCCTTCAAGATCTAGAATACTTCCCCACTGAGTTCATAAGCCAATGACATTTGTAAAATGTGGCTTATAAAATTATTGCATACTCATTGAACACATGTTCTGAATCCCAATGAACATTCTCCATCAGTTAGAGATGCCTATCATATGAAGCTCCAAAGCTCGAATTTTTTAGACCCGTCACAAATAATAAATATAAAATACACTTCACTGAACCACAAACTAATATGATAAGATCGGAAAATCATGAAAACAAGAACAGCTTTTAGTATATATTTAACATATGTGTATCCAAGTGGATTCCATATAGATAACAAAACACATGCAATGAAGTTATGAAAGATACCAAAATTATGTAGCAGTCCTAATCAAACCTTAAAGTTGTGCGTTAATGAAAAGACAACGATGTGCCAGTGAAATATCTACAAGTAAATTAGACATTGATTTGACTGTAATGGCAAGACAAGTAGAAGCCACACATCGTAGATATTACATCTACTGAGGAAAAGATGCCTGAATCTAAGGTTGAGAGAATTGACTCTAAATAAATTCACAAACTAACATTCAAGGATTGGACATAGATAACTAAAATTAAAAACTCTGCATATAAAAAGTGTCTTAAACAAATAAATTACAAATTCACATCATTAACCATATGTTAGGGTTTAAGAAATTAGGGTTTAACCAAACCTGGATAATTGGTTCGGAGACTTGGAGCCTTGACTGCGGATTTGCTTTAGCTCCTCGGAGAAGAAGAGGACGTCCGGCCTTGGCCCAATCTGAGTAGCCCAGCCGCCGGATTTCTGAAATTCAATATAGAAGAAGACGTTCAGCCACCCCCAATCGACCGTCACAGACTCCGCAAGGCGCAAATGTATGCTACGCCGTCGCCGGTCGCCGTCAAGCCGTCCTTTCTTCCTAATTCGCCTGTGCGCAGCAAGCAACACACGACTCACAAACCCCTCTGCTCGCTGGACTCTCCACTCAAGTCAGAATTGGGCGAGGCAAAGGATATACGGGTAATCTCAAATGCGGAGTAATATGGAGTCTGGCTACCGGCTTTTAGGTTCTTTTAGATTTAGATTTTCTTTTTTTTTTAAATTAATCTCACCTATTTTTAATTAATCTCACCTAATTTCAAAACTATATACTCTAGATTTTGTAATTGATTCTTTATGAATAATGCGATTTTTTATTCATTAGAATCAAGGTATTTTTATGTGCTGGTAGTTATTAACTTATTACTTTTAAATAATTTTTAACTTATAAGATATTTATAAGTTATATTTGTGTAGATAGACATAAATGATATATAAGTCATTAGGTAATATACATAACAGGTGAGAATGTATACGAGCACGTGCGAAGCACGGGATTAACACTAGTGTGTTGGTAGTTTTAGTGTTATCGTCTATTTTATGTAATTGAATTTTTTAAGAATAGACAAAAAATTTCAATAAGTGTTGTAAATAAATTTGAAGGTGCATGTTCATTCGATTATATTACAAATTTTATAGCGGATGTTTGAGACGACAGTCCCTAGGAGAGGGGTCCAATTAAGGGGTGCTAGTCGCGCCTCTGGCAGGACCAAGGAGAAGAGCCCCTAATTGGGGCCAAGCTTGGGAAAAATTAGTTTGGACGTACTACCTTTATGGAAATCCTTTAGATTTTCATATATGAAGTTCAAAATAATGAATATTTGAATGTATAAATCAATAAATTCGAATGTTGTATTTATCCAAAGCATCACGTGCAAAACTGTCTCATACATTCGAATGTTTGAGCCCAAATATTTTAATATTTCGCAATAAGTTGTAACAGTTCGCATTTAAGTGCATAAGTACCCATTCAAGCTTTTCCGCTTTAATTTGTTTGAGTAGTAATATTCAAATGTTATCCGAAAAATTATGTTGTTTTATCAACCAACATGTCTATTCGAGAATTTACCTATAAATACAAGACATAAGGCAATGATGGAATTCCAAAGTGTTCTAAATTTTTTGGGTCTTATTCAATTAAAGTATTTTGGTATACTTCGAAATAAATTTAATCTAAAAGTGTTTATACGTGATTCATTAGGTCTATCAAGACGTTTTTTACCTTTTTCGTATTTTGATTCTATAACATTGTTTCGTATCGTTATTGCCCCTCCTAAATCTCCAAGGGTATGTTAATAGGAACATACAGAGACATATGAAATGGTTGACCAAAATGTCACAACTCTCTGCATGCGCTCACAAGATTGCAAAATATTAAAGCATATCACAACTTGTCTTTACGGTGTTACGACTTACAACCTGATTCGTCAACTATTCAAAGACGCACTTCCAAAGGACAACTCCAAATAACAGTTAATAGTGACAATGTCAACTCCTGTTTAGGTTATAAAAAATTGTTACTCTTATGTTTGTATTTTCATTGTATTTTGCTTTTATTTAAGGAGTTTTCACCCATGATTTGTTAATCCATTCTACAACTATTGGCTTCTTATAATTTGAAGAGCTTGTTTAGCAAACCAAAGTTATTTTTTGCCAAGCTTGCTAAAGTTTAAAACACCCATTGGGCAAGAGAAAAATGAGTTGACTTGATATATTATGCAAGATGGTTGGAGATGCTCTTAAGGAATTACAATTTGAACCAGAAGGCGGCAAACTCCGTCGGCAAACTTTAAGACCTACTTATCGGATTCTTCTGTCAAGGACAAAAATCATCCCGATGTCAGAATCAGGAAGAACAACGTCACCAAAAGGGTTTCCGCCAAACCGCCGCCTCACCCAACTTGTTCGTCTTCGAGCCTCCGATCTCCACTGCAACGAGAGGAGTTCAGCTTCGTCATCATTCTGCTGCACCTCCGCGACTCAGACCTCTGGGAAATCGTAGGTGGAGAAGAAGAACGGTAACCATATGTCGAATTACATGAACAGTCGACGAAGGCCAAGCAAAAAATAAAAGATTCCTTTAGTCCATGGATGAATGGACGGACGCCAGATAGATGTGAAAATGTAAGCATTTTTTAGGAGAAAATCTAACAAAATTCATAGACTATTACAATTCGTAGATTTTTGAATACCTCAAAATTTTTGAAGATTTTTGAAAATCCAAGTTGAATACTCTAATATTTTTAAAGACTTTGGAAAATCACTATTGAATACCTCAAGATTTTTAAAAACTTTTGAAAATCCAAATTGAATACACATAGATTTTAAATATCCAAAAAAATCCTACAGACTCCTGATTCAATACACCCCCTAAACTTGGAAGATGAAATTGATCAAAGGCTAGGGCGGTGGGTTCGGAGCGGGGCGAGTGGGGAAGTTAGAGGAAGGGTGAGAACCATCAAATTTATGAATGAAGCATCGTATGGCTTCCGGGTCATCCAATGACATTGTTCGGGAATGTCAAGAGAACCGGGGTGATATTATATTGTATATATATTAATATAAATTGATATTGGATCATTTTCCTTTATTTATAAATTTAAGAGTCCAAATTTTAAGATGCTACATTGTGGTATTGCTAGGAGCTGACATGTAACATTACCTATACTTATGACTTATGTGGTTTTTTATGTCACCCAATTTATGAATTGAATAAAAAAAAGAAAATCATTTCGGATCATGATATTTTTTGGACTATTCGAGCATGTAGTTTAGGGGATTGATATTTGATATGAATTTGATTTTCTTGAAGAAATTAAGAAGATGAATTATGATATTTTAGACTTTAAAATCTAAAGGGGTAAATGTGGAAGAGCATTGGAAAAGTAGTCCTATTAATTGAAAAAATTAAACCTCTTTGTAATTGCGTAGAGAAAACTAATGGCTTAAAGTTGTTAATATGCCTTGAATCTATATTGTGTTACCGCTGTACAGATTAGTAAACGGGGTCTCGCTGCCCGGTCAACGAGTCAGGGGGTCAAGGGCGATGCTCCCTTGCCTGGAGTCCAGGGGCGGAGTCGCCCCCGGCATGACGGTATGCTATGTTGTTGTATTGGGCTCTAATCATCTCTGTTAGCTTATTCACGTATAATACGCGTATTATACACCCGTACGTATGATACACGTATTATACTCCCGAATACGAATTTTTAATGGGACGAACGTATAATACACGTATTTTTGACCCCAAACGTATTTACGAATTTTATACGTATTATATTGCAAAATCATTGGGGTCAAATTCAGATGAGATCAATTAAATTGGTTGTCTTTCTGCAAAAATACAAATCTTTAAAATTTGGCGACTCAATTATTATAAAAGTATTAAAAGTCGAATTGTAGTTCAAGTCATCATCCAATACCTTTTGTTAATAAAATGTCACCTACACCCTACCAGTTTCTTCGACTTCGTCCGGCTGAAAATCCAACATTGCATCTGCACTAGCGAATAGTAGACCAACATTTTTCTCTATTTGTTTAGATTTTGAAAATGTGGTCAATTTTTTATATTTAGTCCTTAAGATTAAATATTTGTCCACGTTTAAAAATACAAATTTGATTATATATATATGATCTAAATTCAAAAAAATCTAAGTTCGTAACTATATATTTGTATTCTAAAAATAAAAAATATAGACTAAATTTAATTTTACTCAACTTTTAAATTGTGTAAAGCATTATTTAGTAAGTTCAAATTTAAATTATAAAGAGACTTAAATCTTCCTTTTAAATTCATGATAAACATTTAATCAATTTTGTAAAACATAAATTGTCTAATAATATAAATTTTTCTTGTCTTAAATAATGTTGGCTTCATTTTTCAGAATGTGTTCTTACTTTGAATACATTTTGTGAAAGTACACAATAATAATTAGATTGAAAGATCTCCTTTGGGTACACATGAAAAAAATGAATAAACAATAAATCGTAGTGTTGGTTAAATTTTTAGAACTTTATGATGTATTTAATTCAATTTCAAAGTTTAAAATGTGTTTCTTATTAAAAATATATGCATTCATTATAAGCCGTATTTTTGAAATATCAGACGTATAATACACGAACGTATCCGTATACGTACTCCGAACGTATAAAATGTATAATAAGACGTATTTTAAAAAAGTGGTCCGTATTATACACGAACGTACGAATAGACGTATTATACCCGTATCCGAATAAGCTAACAGAGCTAATCATTGTATTGAGTCTAACCGTTTTGTGTGTTTATTTATATAGAGATAGAGCACAAGAACACTGTACTCAGGAACCTGTACGTATCATAATAAAATCCGCCTCCGTTCTTTCCCGTGAATGTAACCAACACAATGTTGACCACGTTAAATCTGTGTGTCTTTAGTTTTTTGTTTATTTTGATTACTCAATTACTATATCGTGTAATAACAAAAGTCTTAGTTACTATTTAAAGCTTATGATTTACCAGTGTTTCTTGGCCTGCCTAGAACCATTTGTCATTTTCGACATTAATCACTCTTGTTTTTATTTAATTTTTTATTTTTCTTTTAGAATCTTTTTTTGTTTTTTACTTATTACTCCAAATTTTTATGCACTCTTTTTTTAAAATTCTTGAAGTATAAAAAGTAATAAGGAAAAAATATATAGTGAGAATATTGTTTAAGATTTGAGTTTGGTGTAATAATATGTTGGAGATAAATTGCTACGGAGTATTTGATTAGATATTTATTACATTTTGGATTTGAGTTTGAGACATGTTGGAGAAGGTCTTAGCTTCCATAATTTATAGATATATGCACCTCCATCTTGTCCTCTTCATCTTTATCTTAACAGAAAAAATAAAATAAAAGGATTAAGTCAAATAGTCCTTTATTTATAAAAATATTTTTCAAAGTATTTAGGGAATGGTTTAAAAAACATTTCCACATATTATTTCGATGGGACTTACTATGAAATAGTTTTAAAAAGTTGAGGATCACGAATATAATATTTAATATATAATTGGAAACTAAATATGAAAAAAAATATTGTCATAAAAGACCAATTATGAACTTTATTCTTTATTTTAAAATTTTAGATAAATTATTGATCGTGCAACTTAGTTATTTGTCTCGGAACAATTGTCCTTGTTTATTAATGAGCATTAGATTTGTATTTACCACCATATATTCTAGCATAATTTTTATTAGTTCAAAACTAAAGGGGGGGAAAGGCTGCAAATGATTCAAGTAACTCAAAAATGAATATATTTATTTAAAATAAATCATGATGAGGAGGAGGGTATGGAATATTGAATATCCAACACACCGTGTTATAATGCATGCAGCGAGTGTGAAGTATTTCATCGCAAAACGGTTCGCATAAACCTTCCAAGTAACTGTAGTCATCCGGATCTCCGTTTCGTGCTCTATTATCGTAATAGCACTTCTTCATGCATGCACAATAAGCGTGTTCTTGGGGGCAACCTGGTGGAATTTCTCCATGCACCAATTGTGAGTGCAAAATAAAAATGTATGCCAAAATGATGATAATAACAAACTTTTTATCAGTAAATCTCTTGTTCTTCCTGAAAGAGTTAATAAAACATTGTTTAGAAGAAGTAAATAATTTTTTTTAGTCCTAAATGTTCATAGTAGAGATCTTAAGAGCGTTCCAAATATTAAGCAAGATGGAATTGGAACACAAAAAATGACACCTTTAATTAAATGACACAAAATAGTTGATACACTATGAATATTCATTTATGATTAAATAAATATTCCTTTTTTTTTGCATATTTCTTTATTTATTTGTGCAATTGTTTTTTTAGTTAAAATGAGAAATGTGTTTGTTAGAATATAAATAACTCTTCATGGGCCACAACCATAAGCTTGAGCTTTTGGTTGAGTTGGTTCCTTGACATGGTATCCGAGTCTTGTTGACTAAGAGGTCACAGATTCGAAACTCAGCGCCACCTAGTTTTGAGGAAATTAAAGGTTCACGTGCAAGACTCGAAAAAGATTAAGCCTGCACGTGATGGAGCGTGTTATATAGAATATAAATAACTATTCATGGGTCACAACCATAAGTTTGAGCTTTTGGTTGAATTGGTTTCTTAACAGTGTTACATGTAAATGTATATTCTGCATAAATGAAATGAGTATTATGTTGTCTTATATTAACATACATATACTCTTCGTGAGGGAGTATTTTTTTAGCTTACTGGTATTTTATACTCCCTCCGTTCTCAAAAACACTTCCTCTTTCATTTTTTCCACTTCCAACAAAACACTTCCCTTTTCTATTAAAAAACCACTTTTACCCTTACTTTTTCATACCCTACCTATCACATCATACTTTTTCTCTAATAATCTATCTATCACATCTTACTTTTACCCATCACATCAAGGGCAAAATTGGAAATCAACTATAATTTAACACTTCCTTATTTTTGCCCCAAATCCAAATGGGAAGTGTTTTTCCAAACGGAGGGAGTAATTTTTAATTTTTAAGATATAAAAAGTAATGATAAAAGTAATATACTGTGAGAATTTTATTTTGACTTTGATGTAATGGTTTGTGTGTGTGTGTTTGTGTGTGTATTACACTCTTCATTTACAAAAATATTTCTTCTTTCACAAAAAAAACTTTCACTTTTTATTTAAAAATCACTTTTACATCTAATTTTTCTTACACTACCTATCATTCCATACTTTTTCATTAATAATCTATCTATCACATTAATGGCAAAATTGGACGGTCAAGTACAAATATACACTTCTTATTTCTTCCATTAGTTAAAATAAGAATCGTCTTGGTGAACAGAGAGTAAGAAACAATGGTGTCAAATTTATTAGATCTGGACAAATTTAATCTGATTGGATCTAATATGATTTTAATAAAAATAAGTAATAAATTGGAAAAATAATTAAGTTGAACAGAAGTACGTTTAACGGACCCTTCGTAATTTGCCATACAAAAAAGAGTTTTGTCAAAGAAGTTGTCCCTAAAATATTTTTACTTTCAAATAAATTCTCTATTTTACTCCGATTAAGTATTAGTCTATTAATTATACTCCTTCTGTTTCTCAAAACGGTTCATATTTTGACTTTGATGAAAAGTAAGGAAAGTGTAATTTTAGTTAACTTTCCAATTTTGCTCCTGATGTGATAGGTAAAAGTAAGATGTGATAGTTTAGTTATTAGTGAAAAAGTATGATGTGATAGGTAGGGTATGAAAAAGTAGAGGTAAAGGTGATTTTTTAATAGAAAAGGGTAGTGTTTTAAGAAAAACAAAAAAAAATGAAAGAGGAAGGGTTTTAAGAAACGGAGAGAGTATTACATTTATTCACTATTAAGTTACATATCATATTCTAATATGCAACAAATACATTTTCAAATATCTTTTTTTTTGCACAATGCAAAACTTTTAAGTTTTATGGTACATATAGATAAGACAATACTTACTCCATGTGTTTGAAACCCGTGGAGATAAAGAAGCGCGTTTTACTCTATTGCCCTTCTCTTCTTTGGATATTTGGCCGGGTGAAATGTAAATGTTTTAATTGCAATGTGCGTATTTATATGTACTCCGAGCTACATAAATAAATGGGAAAATGCATTCACACATTTATATTAAAAAAACGCTTCATTGTTTTATTACTTGGGTAACTTATAAAACCATAATTTAACTATAAAATGAACCGTAAAAAAGAGTGATTCTATAATGGAGAATTTATTTAAATAACACTAAAACATAGAAAGTTAGACCCAAATTTAGCCCAGACTCTAATATGGGCCTACTCCATACTAAAATTAAATTTTAACAGTGCATGAAAAAGTAAATATTTTACTAGAAGTTGTAAATATCCTACTATTTACAACAGCAGCAGCAGGAAAAAAGTCCCGCTCAAATCCTAAAGTAACCGTAGACACACGATCTTCCCACAAATTCACTCGCGATCTCTAGATGGCACCAAATCCATCTATTTCCATCTCTAAATTCAGCACTTACCCACGCCTCTCCAATCAACCTTTTGTTTCCATCTTCCATATTCTCTCTCCAATTAGACGCAACTCCTGCCTGCGATCTCACTCAAGAGACGCCTAGGACATCGAAGCACCAGTGACAAGCCATTGTTACTTTAGGGATCAGATTTCGCTCATTGTTGGATCAGACCTATAGATAATGGACAATGATTGAATGCTTCTTCAAAAGAGACCGAATCTATTCCCTTCTCAAGTTGAATTGGGGGCGAGATCTCGGAGCATCACAGGGCAGTCACCGGCCTAGGGCTTCAAACCTTACGCTCTACTGAGGACGTAGGTGCAGATCTTGATGAACCCGGAGATGACAGTATGCAGACAACAACTCTGGTGGCTGGCTAGGTTCGTTTTTGGCAACAGCACTGGTCTGAGAACAAAGGACTTGGGTATTACAGAGTTCTTCTTTTTTTTATATTTATTTCATTTTACTCTATTAGCCAACCTCTGCTTGATTCTTTCAAAAAATACCTATAAATATCAATGCCTTAGTCATCGTAGATTGTTCCAAATTGCTGCCCGTGATGGATGGATTGCATTGAGAGAAAAGACTAGAGAAAGAACTATCCAATATCAATTTGATTATTCAAAATAAAGCATGTTCGAAAAAAATCATGACCAGTGAGTATATAATCTTCTATTCGTTGTTAATATCCACTTTTTTAGCTTACTTTTTTTTCATTCTAAAGTTTGCTCTATTAAATTTGTTTATGGTTTGCTCATATAAGCTGCGAACAAATTAAAAAGCTTATATGAATAATTACAACATGAAAGAATAGGTTTTTATACATATATAGTTTGAGTCTTGCTTTGAATATTATTTTTTGGTTTGCTCAAATTATAGATATGAACTGAAAATGTTAGAAGTACGACATGAAAGAATAGGGAGTTTTTCTTTGGAAAAGCTAAAAACGTATTCATATATAGTGAAAGAAATTGATATAAGTGAGTGGCTTTTAGGTGCTCTTAATCACAATAAGTCATAGAAGACTAAAAAATGTGTTTATAATTTAGCTTCAATATCATGCCTTCAAAGGCAGGAAGCTTAATAAAAGATCTTTTCTTTCTATTTTCTTAACTTAGCAATGGTTTTTCCCTGTAATCCTATTCTTCCACCCTCTACACTTTTAAAGGTACCAACATCATTAATATATTGGCACCACCACTTTCACTTATCCACCCATTTTTAAATATCATAAGAAAGAAATATTGCTACAATGAGTCATCTAATGCCTTATTATCTCTATATACTGGTAATTAGTTTGCCTCCAGTGTAGATAATGTCGTCATCTTTTAAGGGTCTAATTCTAGATTTAGCACCGGGCCTTCATAATCATTGGACCGGCCCTCAGGCCATCACTTCATCATAGATTGCCGGTCAAACTTCATTCTGGTTGTATTTTTCACTTTGTTGTTTAAAATGACTAGACTCGTACCCGTGCGATGCACGGGGTATTAATTGACACATAAGTACTCAATGTTTTGAATCAGAAATAATCTTACAAAAGTCTAAAGGAATACATAAATAAGTAGTTATGAAAAGTGGGGGAGGTTTGAGAGTGTTATAAGTTTTGGAACACTTCTTTATAAACTACATTCGTAGTTTGGTTACATGTAGGAAGTTCTTTATTGCAAATCAAGATCTTCAACCCTTGGCGACTTGTGACACGTGAAACTGCCACATAAAGTTGACCATGGCTGAATACAGATTTCTTCAATAACAATCCGACATGCGACAAAGATTGGCCTTGACTTTTGTTAATTGTCATCGCATATGAAGTCATGATTGGGAATTGTTTCTTTTGAAACTTAAAAGGAATCCTTGCATCTGACGGTGTGAGCGACAATCGTGGGATAACAACTTCTTGACCTACATTTTTTCCCGTCATGACTGTGCCTTGGATAAGATGATTGCCAAGTCGAGTTACTATCAACCTTGTTCCATTGCATAGGCATGTCGATTGGTCAATGTTCCTTAATAACATGATGGGTGTCCCAACCTTCAACTTTAGTTCATGATTTGGGACACCAGAATCTCGTATGTTGTTCAGAAATTTAGGAGAGTGTAAGTCAGACAAAAAATCTGCATTTGAATTAGACTTACACACTGAATCAGAGCTAAAATAGCTCTTCGCTTCCCCCACGTTATTCATTGATGTCATGAAGTCATTGATTTCATCCACAACGTCTAGAGTTGGAGCAAGGATTGCACGATTTTGTAGATATGTGGGATCATTTGCGATGTTGTGGAAGTCAGGATAAGTGGAATGAACAATACTTGCTACTGGATCTTCTGTGGTTTTTATCAACATATCTTCAGGAATAATGATCTCACTCGATCCATCGTTCTCCTCTCCGGCTATACCATCCCCAATCCTTGCTATCCACTCCGCAAATTCTGACATGATCTCATAATTGTTATCGCGAGACATGTGTTGCAAGCGCATGTTTTCTGTCAAGCGCAAGACCGTGCAATAGTTCCACAAATATGAGGAGTTAATGGCAGCATTGACAATGTCTTATCTTCTTCCTTTGGGAATGACAGGCAGAATTTGTCGAAAATCACCCCCAAAGACAATGGTTTTTCCTCCAAATGGCCGCTCAGCATTTGATGCATCAACAACAGACATCACATCGCGTAGACTTCTATCGACAGCTTCGAAACAATATTTGTGGGTCATTGGGGCTTCTTCCCAAATTATTAGTTTTGTCCTAACTAATAAATCAGCCAGAGGAGTTCCCTGTTTTATGTTACATGTGGAATTTTCATGCGGATTGATTGGAATTCCAAATCGCGAGTGGGCAGTTCTTCCACCAGGTAGCAATAATGAAGCAATGCCACTGGATGCAACGTTTAACACAATTTCTCCTTTGGAACGAAGGGCAGCAGACAGAGTTTTCCATACGAAGGTCTTTCCCGTTCCTCCATAACCGTATACAAAAAAAACCTTTCCCTCATCCATCTCGACAGAAGTCATTACACTCTGATAAGCTATAAGTTGTTCCTTGTTCAACTTGGCCAAACAATTTTGGTGTTCAGCGCTTAGTTCTACGTGGTCATACTGTAGTTCGTCTAGAATGAGCCTGTTTCGGGTCGTTGAGGAATTGTCTATAATAGGAAAAGGCATATCAATGAAGTCTCGAATACTTCTCCCGCGCATTCTAAGCAACATCTCAATCTCAATCAAGGTGTAATTTTTGATCTGATCCTCGCTTAACATCAAACCTAAAGATTTAATAGGAAAATTATATTCATTGGAAAATATTATATATTTATACAAATTGTAGTCATAGTTAAATAATACCTTCATGACTTAGTAGACAACGTTGGCGATGTAGGATGTCATCTGCCATGAATTTCCAGCATTGCTCCCAAACATGTTTTGGTCTCGACATCGATTCATTTGTGAGAAGTGTTACGAATAAAAATCTCAGTTGATTGGCAGAACACCACTCACTGGCTTCTTTGAATCCATCAATGTACTCCCTATCATCATCCAGCAATCCCAAAACATAACATGCATCACGATAAGTGCCGTGAACAACACCATTGACAGTTTTCAAATCTTCGTATGACGTAGGTCCTCAGACTATGTTCAATAGTATTCGCATATAATAAGATTCTCCAGACCCAGGAGGAACATAGATAACACGCCCTATTGTAAAACCTCTAACACGAGGTTCGTACTCTCTTTTAGATGGCTTCCAAACAAATTTCTGAGGGAACTCAGTATTTACTTTTCTAATTGAAAAAAAAGAAGATCTTGGTGAAGATTTAGTATCCATTGTTGACGCCTCTTTTGTTATTGATCTCAGGGCATCAATTAAGCACTTTAAAGCCACTGGTGCTAATCCACACAGAACTAGCAAGTTGCCCATATTTATTACAGTACGTATTAATTAAGTATCGGAATGTTAACCCTAAGGTTTTAATCCACTAAATAGTACTCTCTCCGTCCCGAAAAACATGGTAGTTTTGATTTTGAAAGGAGATTTAAGGGGAGTATATTTTGGTATTGCATTTCCAAAAATGTCCTTTGATGTGATGCGTAAAAATATGATTTGATGGATAGATTATTAGTAAAAAGGTATGATGTGATAGGTAGGGTATGAAAAAGTAAGGGGTAAAAGTAACTTTTTAATTGAAATGATAAGTGTTTTTTGGGACGGATGAAAAAAGAAAGGAGAAAGGTTTTTTTGGGAGGGAGGGAGTATATTTTTATTGCGTTAGGCTTTGATCGGGCTATTGTTTTTTAACATGGAGAGCCTGGGGGCTGTGATTATATTTTTCACAGGCAAAGACGATGGCTTGCATAGTCGAAGACTTCGGCTGACCGATCTAAGCCAGCAACACCACCCGTAGATCTTCTTTTGCTTCTTTCAATGTGGATGGTGGCGATCAAGGCTACGGGTCTTCTTTTCAAAGTGGCAGCAAGGTAATGATTCTTACACTTTGGTTTCAGTTGTGTTAAATATTCAATTTATAGTTTCTTAGATTTATAAATACTGACTCTTTTAGGTTACAATTATGTTAAAGATTTCATTTTCTCTTCATTGATCTGTTCTTGATTCATGTTGTGTTTTATAATAGAATTTTGGTTTCGATTGTGTTAAGGATTATATTATTTCTCCGTTGTTCAATTCATGATTCACCATTCCATCTCGAATGTGTTTCTTTGTATTCTGTTTCAATGAGAAATGTAGATCACTAGAAGTAATACCAGCTATACAAGTTAGAATATGATTTCTTTTTTTATCCATCCCAAGTTGCGCATTGTGCTCTAAATCTTCTCTCAGGAAATTCGGTCTTGATGACAATACTTTTCACTGCATTGTGCTCTAAATTTAAGTCATAAACATTTCGTTGGACCTATGCCAAAATCTGCAAAATTGAGAACCGTACAAACTCAGCAATTCTTCATTAAAGAAGATATTTTGTTTGCAAATGATACATTGATGTTGGACTTTTGATTTGCGAGTTCTCTTTTTGAGCTAAGTATCTTCACTGTGATCATAGAACAATTGCGATATGATTTTTCTTCATCATGATATATTTAAGGTTTTTCATATTATCTTTTTGTTGTTTGGTTTTGATAATTGAGTTATTTTGAAGATTTGCTCTTAAACATCAAATCATCTTCACATTGATAAATATGAGTGGAATGTTTTAGACTAGGTAAATCTTCTTCACTTGCATGAGATATATTTTGCAGGTTTGCTTGGAGAAGTAAAAAAAGTTCCATTTGAACTACAATTGTGATCTTCAGTTGCTTCTTTGTTTAGATTTCCAACAATTTCATACAAGTACTATTGTTGTTACCTGCTGAAGAGTCTTTCAAGGTAGAAACACTCATATAGAGTTTGAGCATACTGGCAATCCTAGCAAAATCTTAGAAGTGATCGTTGAACAACATACTATATGCATTTATCTAAAGTTATTGTCAACGATACTTTTGAGTTTAAATTGGACGTAAAAGATGCTTTACTTTGCCTAAAAAGTAGTAGGTGAACATCAAGGTTAGATAGTATTAACGTTTTAGTTCCTGAAAAGTACACTTATTATCTTCTTTTTTACAAATAATCATTATTAATACAGTATTAATAGCTTCTTATTTTTTAAGGAAACAATTTTTTTACCATGCAACGCACGGGTGAAAATCTAGTAAATTACAATTAGAGCAGAGTTGGAGCCACTTAGGAACAACCGGAATAAAACTATACTAAAATATTAAAAATATAAATGAGAACGGGGTTAGAGAGAGTTTCTGGCCGTAGAGTTGATTGATAAATCGCTGATCACAACCCTTTATATAAGGAGACTTTTTTCTAGGTGGGCCCCAAGCGCCCCCCTGCTGGTCACCGCAACCGCGACCCTGATCGTGTGAGAGCACACGGATTGGAAACAATCGAAAAAGGGAACGGGAGGGATCGTCAATACAAAAAAGACCATGCTAGGGTGCCACCACATGTGTGCTACTATGGGTGTACCTATGCTTCGCACAGATAAATACAGACGATAATTGTCTGTGCGACACAGACAATTATCGTCTGTGTTTGTATGTGCGAAGCATAGGTGCACCCATGGTAGCACCCATGTGGTGGCTCCCTAGCATTTTCCATACAAAAAATCTATTGGCTCTGATACCATATACGGAGTAATTTAATTGATAAAGCTTGATTCGTTCATTATGAGAAGCAGCATATATACACGCATACACAGTTGCCGATTCTATTCATTAGGAGACATGTGCTAATTATAAGGGATAAACATATGGTGGTTAGGAATTAATATATACAAAGAGAATAAATACTCCCTGTCCCAGAAAATTTTTCTCCTTTCTTTTTTTATCCGTCCCAAAAAACAATTCTCATTTCTATTACAAAATCACTTTTACCCCTTACTTTTTCATACCCTACCTATCACATCATACCTTTTTACTAATATTCTATCCATCAAATCATACTTTTACCCATCACATCAAAGGACATTTTTGGAAATTCAATACCAAAATACATTCTCCTTAAATCCTCCTTCAAAATCAAAACTCCCATGTTTTTCGGAACGGAGGGAGTAATATTTATGGATTATCCTTAATATGGTATACATCAAAATAACTTTAATCTGAAAATGTTTTTGTACGTGATTCACTATATCTATTAAGTAATTTTTTACATTCTTCGTATATCGATTCTATAACGTTGTTTCACATCGTTATTTCCCCTCTCGAATCTCCAACGGTATGTTAATAGGAACATATAGAGATATATGAAATGGTTGACCAAAATGTCACAACTCTCTGCAGTGTGTGCATTGTTACAACACGATTTGTCAACTATTCAAAGATGCACTTCCATAGGACAACTTCAAATGATAGTGTAACATTGACAATGTCAACTTCTATTTGGACTATAAAAAATCTTACTCTTGTTTTTGTATTTCCATTATATGTTGCTTTTATTTAAAGAGTTTTCACCCAATTCATTTCTAAAATAAGTTTATTGCAATTATATCATTGTTTGGTAAAGCTTGGAGTTTGACCAATAATTAAATAAAATATAATTAAAAGCTTTGAACTTTAATTAAAATCTTTTTCTATTTGGTCAAAAAAGCTTTCTCATTTCGGCTAGGTTCTAGAGCCACTCAAAAAGAGGGCTACGGAAGCCACTCACCAAATTGGGACACCTACGGTGCTCCGTTTACAAAATTGATAGTTCCTACCCCCTCTAACCCCCCCGGTAACCCCCCCGAGTCCCGATTCCAACTCACTCTCCTAACCACGTCAATTGCGAGGTGTAAGTTTAGTTGACTTTGGAGTCAAAATTTTTGACTTTAAAGTCAAATATACTTATGGAGTGCAATTGATGTAGGTGAGGTGATTTGGGATCGGGACTTGGCAGTGGGGTTTACCGGGGGATTAGGAGGGGTAGGAATCATCAATTTTATGAACGAAGCTCCGTAGGGGGCACTGGCTTCCGTGGCCACTGAAACCCAGTGGCTACCGAACCGGGCCGTTCTCATTTTATCAATTTGTAGTTAATTTTGATTAACTTTCACCATTAATTAAATTTTTATAGATTTGTCTTGTAAAATACGGAGTATTTCCTAAATATTGTTTATCTAATCAATATATGGAGTATCATATAATTTTTATTTAATTATAGTTCAAAATATATCATGGTTAACAATAGAAAACAAAAATAAACAAATATTCTGATATGTAGTTTTAAAATATGTGTTTTTTTATTTTTATACCAATATTTAAATAAAATAAATTTAAAAAACTTAATATTTTACTTTATTTTTTGAAATACAATTAATATTTAGGGTCGAAGGGAGTATTTTATTTTGAAACGAATAGCATACATTAAGTACTTCATATAGTTTAAACTTCATGCATCACTACATAGTAAAATGAACGAAAATATTCCCGGAAAATTTCCTTATTTCTGGAGGGCTATTTTCACAAAGAGTGGGAGGTCCATCTCACTCCCTCTCCTTTACGAACTCTCTCTTAGATGTATTATGTATCGTGTACAACTCCGATATTAATAAAATTTCATGTTGGCAAAGTACCGCAAAAAAAAACTTGTGGTTTTCTTTCGATTAGATTTCCACGTCAAAATTTTTGTATTTGTATTTCGGTGTATTTTGTTATACTAGTTATTGTTCTTGCCTGACTAAGGACGATATTGCGGTCAAGCTAATTTACACCATCAGTACTATAACTTAAAAGAAATTATTAGATGGTTTAATCTAGATTATTTCTAGTAATACACTTTATGGGTTCAAGCGTATAGATATGGGTGATATTAGAAATTGAGTATGTAGTTACATTAGATCCAGACTAGTTAGGTGAATGTGAATCACTCAATTCATGCATCCGAAACTAGAAGAGGATTTATACCTAGACTGCGAATGCCACAGAATAAATTCTGAACCGTGATCGAAAACTTGCATGCATGATGAAAGATGAAATTATTTTCCGTGACAATGAAAAGATGAATTATTTTTGGTAAGAACGTGAAATAGTGGAATTAATTGGGATAATAATTGCTAAATTTTATTCAATGACTAAGTCAACGTTATTCAAAATTATATACTCCGTAGTATTCAATAAAGATAAAGATACATCAAAATCTCTATCTCATCTGAACTTCTGTAGACCAAGTAAAAACAAGCACTCATGCAATTAATGTATGTGCAACCACAAACATCCCATTTGTAACATTCATACCTTTTTAATCATATTAAATTTTCTTATCATTTCAATCGCATGTCATTTCAATCGCATGTTTAAACATTCTTGTTGCAAAAGATATGTGGAGGAGGTAAATTATGAAGACAACAATATACTCCCTCGGTTTCTTAAAACTCTTCCTCTTTTATTTTTTTATTTTTTTAAAACACTTCCCTTTTTTATTAAAAAACCACTTTTACCCCTACTTTTTCATACCCTACCTATCACATCATATTTTTTCACTAATAACTAAACTATCACATCTTACTTTTACCCATCACATCAGGGGCAAAATTGGAAATTCAACTAAAATTACACTTTCCTTATTTTCCCCAAAGTCAAAACAGGAACCGTTTTGAGAAACAGTGAGATTATGTGTTAACGGGGGACGCTGGCCTCACAAACATGCAAAGAGTCTATTGTTATAAGACAAAATGACATCAGAATATTATTTTTACACCATACACCGCAGGAAATCGTCTCTTATGTCTTGTAGCAAATTAAATATGCTATTCTGGAACCAACTAGGCGATGCGTTGCGGGCATTTTTACACATTCTTTCTTTTTCTCATTCTGTCCAATTTTACTTACCTATTTGCTCCGTCAAACTTTAATCACATTCTATAAAAATCAAAAACTCTTATCAACTATTAGGACCTGTTTGGGAATAGCGTTAGCGATTAGCGTTAGCATTTTGAAAAGGCTATCTACGGGCAGCGTTTAACGTTAACGTTTTCAAAGTAATCTGCACCGTTAAAATTTTATCCAAAACGCTAACGCTAATCTCTAACGCTATTCCCAAACAGGCCCTTAGTTTTGTAAAACTTTAATTTTAATGTAAATTTTAAGTATATAAATTTATTTTTTAATTACTAATTACCAATTTCTAAATAATTGATATACGTAGTACTATATATAAAGAGAGTCTAAAATGACACCAGTGCTACTAGTGTCATTTGCTAACACCAGTTCGTTTGGGGTACTTACAGTGTTCTGTTTTTTAAAATGACGATTCCTACCCCCTAACCTTTCCTGTAAACCCCCCACCCCGGGGGCTGGGTTTACGTCATTTTTTACTTACCTATTACATTACATATATTCACTATTAATTTGCCTATCAAATCTTACTTTTAACTATCACATCTAAAGATGTTATTGGAAACTCGATACTAAAAAACACTTTTCTTCAAAATCTCTTTAAAATAAATATTTCCCATGTTTTTTGGGACGTAGGGAGTAACTCTTTTCACACCCAATAAAACTAATTAATTACATGTGTTTACATACACTACAAGAAAGAACATTTTTTTTACGCATTTATTTTACCGCACTTAGCCAAGTGCGGCAACCAATTAAGCCATCTACAATGTACATCCATGGGCGTTGGAGATGGTCTGAACTTGAACATAATTATTTTAAGAAAACACTTAGGGGTACTCTTAGCTTATGATATGCACCAAATGTATATCAAGCTTGTTATAGACACGTACAGACATCGACTATCTATGTGAAACATAGACACTTAAGATCTGTATATGTTCATATATAAACAATAATTATCTGTCATAGGGGTACCCATAGTTTATTATTTTATACATGAGATCTATATCAAGCTTGTCATAGACACAAATATATTAAACATTAATTGTCTATGTGAAATATAGATACTTATTATCTGCAAATGTCTATGACAAGTTTGATATATATTTAGTATACATAGATTGGGGATCCCTAAAAAAACTCTTTTTTTAATATTTTATTTTTGAAATAAAAGAGATGAAATGATGAGTGTCTAAAATAGCATAACAGGCCAATTCAAAACAGAGACATAGATATGGGCAAATATACCCTTTTGGGATGACCTCATGGGCCATAATTAATAAAGGAGAACGTACTCACTCTATTGGTAGCATTTACCCATAATTAATGCATTGTGTTGTTTTTCTTTGGTTTATATTATGATTTATGACTATTTGAAATTGAATTGCACATGAACATATTTTATTCACTTTCTTTAAAAAAATCACTACTAAATTAATTTAATTTATATTTTCCACCAACTTTAAAATTAAGGTGTGGTGGAACGAGTAGAATGAGATTCCCTTTTTCCTTACGGAGTGATATTAAATTTATGCAGTAATTAATTCTAACTCACAGAGTAACTACTTTGAATATTTACACTGAAGTGAAGTAAATTAGTAGTTTTAACTTTTAACTTTAACTTTTTATTTAATGCCGAGTAATTGTTTTACTTACGCAGAAATGGGCAGACATGCGTCCCACTTTTGGAATTTGGAGACTCAAATTTAAAACTCTTTTTATTCTAATTTTCAATTCTTTATCCTTGCCGATTTTTGTTATTCCATTGAGTTTTAGACTTCCAAGTCTATGATTATATTATATAGTATTAAAGATTTAAAAAATTGTATTTTTTAAACTTCCAAACCTA
Organism: Cuscuta australis; assembly: GCA_003260385.1. NCBI lineage: Eukaryota > Viridiplantae > Streptophyta > Magnoliopsida > Solanales > Convolvulaceae > Cuscuta > Cuscuta australis. The sequence goes on along the minus strand of NQVE01000097.1, from coordinate 7,668,362 downwards.
CCCTATTTTAATAATTGTAATGCAATGGATAATTGATAAACATAATATAACTTGCATTTTAAAAAAATACAAAAGTGAAGACAGTTTCATACATAACACCATATGCAAGTGTGTACAATAATAATTCACTACCGAGTAATTTTTTTCATCTCATTGAGTTTAAAATGCCAACAACAACTATTATTTATTAATTAGTTGTGAGGTAGTCCAAAGTCCAAAGAAAGGTTTATGTGATGGATCAATAAAGTACACATTAGGTGTCCGATCAAAAAACCATCTAAGTGTTGAAATATTGGAATATTAATATTGATCATTGAATTATGGAGTACATGATAGAGTATATATAGGAGAGACTCCTAACACAACTAGGAATAGAAAATGGAAACTAACTAACATACAACATCTACCACAAATAGGATTAGAAAGCTGACTAATAATGAAACACTACCATAACCAATACTACAAGAAATACTATTAATATTATTGTCTAACAGAATACGTCCTCAATGAACTTGGATCTGTTGTTGTTGCCAAACATGTGTATTTTATAGCCTCTTTGAAAAGCAAAGTCGTGACCATAAACCGAAGTGATCAAATACCCATTCCCGGCTTTCGCCGGGGGCAGGGCATTGATCAGTTCGCGTCTAAAACCTTGAAGTAGTGTCATATTACTTCGGCTGACGGTATGGTTTGTGACTTGGTTATTCAAATCCACCGAAAACGTTGTCTTTATTTGGTACGCATCAAAGACCGGATTTATGATGAAAATCGGGGATTTGATGTACCGCAACAAGTTTTGGGGGAAGAAGCATGCCGCCGCACTCATTTTTGACGTGCAGCCCGCGGGCAATGCCCGGTGTGGACGCTGCACGTCAACCACGGTGCGGAAGACGCGGTCGAGAAACTTCGCGCGAGAAGGATCTTTGACGCGAAGAAAGAAGGAGCTGTCAGCGAGACATTTTACCCGAACGACATTCTTAGGGAAATGTCCGCAGAAACGGTCACAGTGGACCATCGCCCCACTCCGCCCGCAGACCCCAGCAAAAAGAACATTACGGGCATCTTTGAGCCCTCTTGCCATCAAATCTCTTACGACAGCGTCGAAGATCCGAGCCCCTCTGTAGTAGACATGAGTGACGGGGTCCTGTTTGTCTGCATTTCCGGCAAACGAACCCCCGTCACAATATCTAACGAACACTCTATTCCAGTTGTAGAAATAGCTCGTGTTCGACAAAGGAGAAAGTGCGTGTGTGAAGTTCGCCGGCGCCATGTGGCGGGAGGAAGCAAGGAAGATAGTCGCGCGCGCCGCGCAACTCTCCACGGGAGCCCTCCCGGGTAGTTGCATTGTGGTGTTCAAACACCACCCTCCCCCTTGAAGGAAAATGATCCAATTCCTGACACCGCCGCCCCTTCCGGCGGCCCACTGGTACACAGGGGGGCTTCCGTCAAGACATACGGCGCCTTCGGCGACCGCACCCTTGACGACCGTTAGCGGAACGGAGTGAAGGTCGTCGCCGTCATTGGAGCCGCCGTTTGATGGTCGGACCATCATCATCACAACGAGAATAGAAAGAAGATGCACTGTGGTTGAGCAACGGAGAGTGATAGCCACCATTGTCAAGATATATAGAAAGAATTGCTTCTGTTTTTATGTTTTTCTTTCGTATGAAGATGAAGAGGAGAAGAAGGGGGGGTGGTTTTATAGGGAGCAAATGAATATTCCAACACTAAAATATACTCTCGACATAAAAAAAAATTTGGGAAATAAGAAGTATATATTTATGTTTGATTTTCCAAGTTTGTTAAGATGTGATGATTAGATTATTAATGAAAAAGTATAATGTAATAGGTAGAGTAAGGCTCCGTTCCGTTCAACTTATTTTTTCTGATCTGATCTGATTTTTTTGTAGTTTTGATCTGATTGGATCTGGTCTGGTCTATATGATTAGGTCTGATCTGATCTTATTGAATCTGATCTGATATGATTAATTAGGATTTGATTTAAAATCCAAATCAATAATTTGATCTGACTTTATAATAACTTTTGAAAATTGTAATGATAATTCATATTATAATATGATCAATATTTTTTGTTTTATGATTATTTTTTAAAACAAATAAAATTAGTTAATTCATATAACTAATTTATTTGTTTAATTTGAATCCTACTACTCGAATATTTTTGGGAAAGTGACAAAAATTAAAAAGAAAGTGTTTTAAAAAACGGGGAGATACTTCCTTAGTTTCTTAAAAGAGCTTTCTATTTTGACTAATGAAATAAATAAAAAAGTATATATTTGTAGTTGCTTTTAAAATTATCTTTGATGTGATGGTAGAAGTAAAATGTGATGGATAAATTGTCAATTAAAAAGTAATGATGCAGTAGTTAGAGTAAGAAAAAGTCAATGTAAAAATTATACTACCGAATTGCATTTATAATTGATATTTGCACTATATAGCACTAAAACTTAAGTTATTTATCTAAATAGCACTTAAATTGTTTTATTCCTAAATAGCACTTAATAATGTCCATAATGACCAGTGATGGTAAAAATTTACTTGAATAATGAGTAATAGATAATGACTAAAAGTGATACATTGAGAAAAAACACACGTAGTGCTATTTATGATAATATGAATGCTACATGCACAAATGATTTTCGGACCGTCATAATGTAAATGAAATAAAAAGAGTAAATTCCATAAATAGTCTCCACTTATAGATCGTTCCATAGTTAGTCTTCACATATATCAAATATCAATAATTTAGTCCCCAATAATTATATTGTTTTCTGCAAATGGTACTCTGTTAACATTCCCGTTAAGAACAAGAATAAAATTCTAAATTCACATTGTTCTCTCTCCTCAATTAAGATTCCCCCATCCTCTCGTACTCCTTTCCAAACTCGTTGTTCAGTTTGAAGCTTCGAACGCAAAACTAAAATCATAACTCCTCTTTAATTTCAATTATTCATCTTTTAGGTGGAACCCAAAATCCAAACCAGTAACCTTCATGAATAAGTTTAATGAGCCAGTCTAAAAAAATCACAAATAAAACAAACCTTGAGAATTCATTTTGAGAGTAGACTTTGATGTACGAATGATAGGGGTGAGCGTGGTACGGTATTGTATAATATTTAGCTCGTACTGATATCATATCAAATATTTCAGTTCGGTATATGATTTTACGTTATACCGATCCCGGTCCAGAAGTATCAGTGCGTTATGGTTTGTGATGGTTCGGTATTGGTTTCGGTACAAATTGGTATTTTTATTTTTGTAATAAAACCTTTTATTTTTGAAAAATCGAAAGTACATATAAATAAATAAAGCTAAAAATTTTGAAAATGAATAATAAAATGATAGAAATGCTTATAAGTTAGTTTATATTTCACAAACTAAAGAGAACAAATGATAACAAAATATTATTTCAAATGTTTGTCAATAAATACTCATCTACAAAAAATAAAAAACTCTATTTAAAATACAATTTACACATAATGAAATTAAGCTAAATTGTCAAAATAAATTTATAATTTAATGAAAAAATATAATCAAAATAGTATTATTTTTTTAATATATTAGTATATATGTTCGATTCAGGATTTTTGATATGGGAAGTAAGCTCGTACTATTTCCAAATACCGGATCGATTAAAGAAGTGTATTGAAAGAAATAAATAAATACTATAAAAATGACACATGGCACATAAACTATTGGAGCACTATATTAAAGTAATTAAAGGAAGTAGTAATTTCATGTTGGAACATCGTGCTCAACCTAGCATCTTCCCTTCTTTTTCTTCGACATCTTTATTGAGCATCTACCTAAAGCATCTTTTAACATTTCATTCTCTCTCATCTAGGCTTGAGCATCCTATTGGAGATGAAGAAGAACGCAATGCATTAATGATGGGTGAATGCGAGTACGAACTCCTCCATTAATTATGGCCCACGAGGCCATCGACCCCAAAAGGGTATTTTTACCCATATGTATGTTTCTTTTTTTAATTAGCCTGTTGTGCTATTTTAGACACTCGCCCTTTCTTTTGTTTAAAAATTTATGTTCAAGTTTAGACCATCCTCAAAGCCTATGTTTTTATGGAGTGTGCTTATTAAGTCTTAACAATGCAACTATGCAATTATTCTGGAATAAAAACATAGAAATCTTATTTTTATACTCTCTCCATTCTAAAAAAGGTTTCTAGTTTGACTAAGTGTAAAAATAAGGAAATGTTAAATTGTAGTTGACTTTCCATTTTGTCCTTGATGTGATGGATAAAAGTAAGATGTGATCGATAGATTATTAGAGAAAAAGTATGATGTGATAGGTAGGGTATGAAAAAGTAAGGGTTAAAGTGGTTTTTTAATAGAAAGTAGAAATGTTTTGTTGGAAGTGAATATTTTGAAAGAAGAAGTGTTTTTAAGAAGTGTTTTGTTGGAAGTGAAAATTTCGAATTAAATTCAATAAATTTTAAACTCTAATTACTCTCACTATATATTGCATGTTAGTATAATGAAATACAATTTAAAAAGTTTTCATCATGCTAAATCTAATAAAGTCAATATTATGTAAAAGTACATTACAGTTTTTATTAAATTGAAGCTCAAAATTTATCCAGTTTGACTCGAAAAGTCAAACAAGACAAATATACTGAGACGAATGCAGTAATTATTTGTCTAAATATAAACAATTATGTTTTTTCGATGTGTCAGTGAAAAAATATGCGGTCAAAATAATGTCATTTTGAGGACTTATTTTTCCGCAATCTCATGCCCCATTATTATTTTTCCTATTCAGCCCATTAAAGTGACATAACCAAACTTAATAACTAAATATTTGAGTAATATTGGTGGGCATTGTGCTGTTGACAAGGCAAGGGGTGACAAAGGGGATGAGATCTTTGATTTATGGCAACTGCGCTGGCTGAGTCAACTTTGCTAAGCATATGGCCTCCACAAGTACCAGGAGCATGCTTCACTCTTTACGATGAATCTACGATTAATGTTCAATTTATTTTCTCTCAATGATCCTCGTAGATGGGGCTCTATTTTTTAAAATATTTGAATAATGAATTACATTAACAAACGAGTAGTATTTAAATAGTGTTTTTTTAACACATGGTATGTGTATCCTTCAAAAGAATTTAAATTTCACCAAATCCTTTTTGAAACCAATAACAATATAGTTCAATTATGACCATTAACACCACAAACTTTATAAACTTTAAAAATCATAATAACGATCACTAAAATTCACACTACACAAAGAACAAATCGCGCACTAAAATCCCCACACGGAGACATGGTAGTATATGTATACTCTCTCCCTCCATAAATAAACTTCCCGCGTTACGATGTTTGACTGAAGTTATTTTAAAATTATTTTATACTCCCTCCGTTCCTTTAAACTCTTCCACTTTTGACTTTGGGTAAAAATAAGGAAAGTGTAATTTTGGTTGACTTTCCAATTTTGCCCCTGATGTGATGGTAAAAGTAAGATGTGATAGTTTGGTTATTAGAGAAAAAGTATGATGTGATAGGTAGGGTATGAAAAAGTAAGGGTAAAAGTGGTTTTTTAATAGAAAGTGAAAGTGTTTTAGAGAATTCAAAAAAAAAACGAAAGAGGAAGGATTTTGTGGAACGGAGGAAGTATGAAAAATGGTGTGAAATTTTAAAACAAAAGTTACATATTAAAAAATTATATCAAAAAATTTACAAAACTAGAGGTCACATGACTATATTATTTTATCAAATAGGTAACGAAAATAGGCCAACAAAGGGTCTGTTTGGGAATACCATTAGCTATTAGCGTTAGCGTTTGGAAAAAGCTATCTACGCGTAACGTTTAGGGCGGCGTTTTCAAAGTAATTTGCACCGTTAAAATTTTATCCAAAACGCTAACGCTATTCCCAAAAAAGCCTAAAGTGAATAAAGTTTGATCTTATAAATAGTGAACGAAAGTTTATTTGTGGATATAGGGAGTGTGTGTGTGTGTGTATGTATGTATGTATGTATGTATGTATGTATGTATATATATATATATATATATATATATATATATATATATATATATATATATATATATATATATATATATATATATATATATATATATATATATATAGTTTAAAATTAAAGTGGGGAAAAGCTGCAAATTCAAGTAACTAAAAATGTATATATTTATTTAAAATAAATCATGAGGAGGTGGGAATGGAATATTGAATATTGCACATTGAACATTATAATCCATGCAACGAGTGTGAAGTGTTTCATCACAATACGGTTCACATAAGCCTTCCAAGTAACTGTAGTCATCCGGATCTCCGTTTCGTGCTCTATTATCGTAATGGCACTTCTCCATGCATGCACAATAAGCTTTTATTTGGGGGCAACTTGTTGGCATTTTTCCATGCACCAATGATGTTTGTAAAATAAGAATGTATGCCAAAATGATAATAACGAGCTTTTTATGAGAAAATCTCTTGTGCTTCCTGAAAGAGTTAAACATTGTTTAGAAGAAGTAACAATATGTGTGTGTGTGTGTGTAGAGAGAGAGAAAGAGAGAGAGTCATAAATAGTAAAGAGCTTAAGAGTGTTCCAAATATTAAGCAAGATGAAACTGGAACTCAAAATATTAAATGGAAAAAATATTTTATATTATCAAATAATTAATTAAAATATACAAATAAACATATGTGATCGAAAGGCGTAATACTAATTGAGAAAATTAGAATTGAATGAGGGAGTAATTAAGAAATATTATTGAATATTTATAATGTATATAAAAACTAACAAACAGTGGTGTCAAATTTATTAGAATACCCAAAAATAATTTGGTTGGGTTCTATACGCTTGATCTAATCTAATCTGATTTTTTAAAATCTAGTCTGATCTAATTAGATAAGATCTGATTTGTTCTAATTTTATTTTTTTATTAAAGTTATCTTTGAACTCATATGATCTGGTTTAATCTAGTCTGTTTGGATTTGATTTGAATAGATTTGATTTAATTCTAATAAAATAAGTAATAAACTAAAAAATAAATTGAACAGAACGGACTCTTCGTGATTTACACTACAAAAAAGAATTTTTCTCAAATAATATGTCCCTAAAATGCTTTTGCTTTCAAATAAAATCACTCTTTCATCACATTGCATTTTAATTTGCACTTAATACATTTTCAAATATCTTTTTTTTCACAATGGAAAACTTTTATGGTACTTACTCCATGTGTTTGAAACCCGTCAAGATAAAGAAGTGCGTTTTACTGTAATGTCCTTCTCTTGTTTGAAATTTTGGCCGAGTGAAATGTAAATGTTTTAATCGCAATGTGTGTATTTATATGTATTTGGGCTACATAAAGAAATGATCAAATGCATTCACGCATGCATTTCACATTTATATAAAGAAACGCATCATTGTTTTATTACTAGAGTAACTTATAAAACCATAATTTAACTATGAAATGAACCATAAAATAAGAGTGAGTTGTATAATTGGTTCAGAAAAAAGTTTTAACTATCATTTATTTCTGAATATTACATTGTCTTTTAAATTCACTTATTCCTGGAAATTAAAACTTTTCCAATTTTAACTTTTAAGAGGTCAAGATATCAAAGTTTAACCAAGACGAAACAACGACAATTGAAATAAATTAGACTAGGGAAATGTCAAAATGTGTAGAGAGGGAGGGAGTATATGGTATCTTTCCGAAGATAGTTCACTTTTTAGCTTCCTTTATTTTTTATTTTTAAATTATATTGACTCTATTACAAGGTAGTATATATTCATACTATTCTTAATCTAATGACACACAAAGAACTAATACTTATGCCTCCCCACTAGGACTCGAACCTGGGTGAACTCCTCCATGAATGTTAGGGAGTAGGCTTCCGACCACTCAAGCCAGGGGATCGGAGAAGTTCTTTTACCTTCCTTTATAATGATTTTGAATACAGTGCTTAAAGTGTCAATTGGTATGAGTCATACATCCTTCATGTTAGAAAATAATATACCTTTACTGTGCTACAACCTTAACTTTGAGCTTTTGTTGAGTTGTTTCCTAGCACTATATTAGAGACTTCTTGATTAAGAGATTGCGGATTCAAAATTTAACGTGACAAAGTTTAATAAAAATTTAGATTTCATGTACAAGCTAGATTATACGGCCCGTCAAGCAGGCCAGGTGTTGGAGCACGCGGAAAGCCCAGGAATACAACGAGAGCCAAGACGTTCAGGCCGGGCGCCAAGACCACCGGCCTGACTTCGTGATTACGTTTAAGAATTTTATTTATTTTATTTAATTTCATATATCGTTGTACTTTTAGATTTTCTTTAGGTGAGCGAATTATAAGCTCCTTCGAGAGTTTCTTTTCGATTCTTTACCTCAGCTCGATGCTTTTCTTGAACCGATAGGGCTAGGGTTACTTTCATTCTCTATTTATACTTTACGTCCGGCTATTGAATGGGTTAGGAATGAAAGTGAGTTAGTTAGACATAATTTCCTTGTTCTTTGTGTTCTCTAAAACCCTAACCCCCCACCATCCTTCCCTTGTTCTCTGCCGGCGGCATAGGTGCTTCCATAGGAGTGCAAGCTTAACACTAAAGGCTCGAAAAGAATATGCCTGTGCATGAGAAGACATGTTAGAATATAAAATATTTTTCCAGGGCCACAACTAAAAGTTTAAGTTCTTGGTTAAATTAATTCATTAATACTTCCAATCATTTCCGACAAAGAGATCAAGAGCATTGGTACCTATGATTCGAACCACATACTATTATAATTTATAGTTAAACTTGGTAAACTTTGACCGTTAATTAAATACTCTGGGGTAAAATTTATACAGAGTATTAGATTTTGATAGTAGAATATAGTAATTTTATTTGTTTTATCTCGTAAAATATTTTTAAAAAATTATTTATCTAATTAATATACCATATAATATTACTTAATTATCAGTCATATTATATCATGGTCGGCTAAAAAATTAAAACTATACCTCTTCCAATGTATTTGTCTAATTGACTTTTTCGAAACAAAATGGATAATTTTGAGTTTCAATTTAATAAAAACTTTGATGTATATCAACATAAAGTTAACTTTATTAGATTGAGCGTAATGAAAATTTTTAAAATTATATTTTATTATAATAATATGAAATATAAATTGAGAGTAACTAGAATTTAAAAAGTCAAACATGGGCTTTGAGGATGGTCTAAACTTGAACATAAATTTTTAAACAAAAGAAAGGGCGAGTGTCTAAAATAGCACAACAGGCTAATTAAAAAAAGAAACATACATATGGGTAAAAATACCCTTTTGGGGTCGATGGCCTCGTGGGCCATAATTAATGGAGGAGTTCGTACTCGCATTCACCCATCATTAATGCATTGCGTTCTTCTTCATCTCCAATAGGATGCTCAAGCCTAGATGAGAGAGAATGAAATGTTAAAAGATGCTTTAGGTAGATGCTCAATAAAGATGTCGAAGAAAAAGAAGGGAAGATGCTAGGTTGAGCACGATGTTCCAACATGAAATTACTACTTCCTTTAATTACTTTAATATAGTGCTCCAATAGTTTATGTGCCATGTGTCATTTTTATAGTATTTATTTATTTCTTTCAATACACTTCTTTAATCCATTAAAAAAAGAAACATACATATGGGTAAATATACCCTTTTGGGGTCGATGGAGGAGTTCGTACTCGCATTCACCTATCATTAATGCATTGCGTTCTTTTTCTGTAGTTTATGTGTAAGAAAATGAATGGTCTAGATGACTAGATATCAATGATATATACTCCGTATTCGGTTAGGGTGAGCAAGGATCGAATCGATCCATATATTTTCCCAAAAAAATCAAGAATAACGAATCGATAAAATACCGCAAAATAATCTAACCACATCAAACCAAAAGGTTGGTCTGGTATTTTTTGGGAATTGTACGGGATTACTTCTCATACCGAAATTTTTGAACCGAACATGTATACTACTCTCTCTGTCTCGAAAAATATTTCTGGATTTGACTTTTTGGTGTTTAAGTGAGTGTTTTTTGGTGTTTGACTTTCCAATTTTACCATGGGTAATTTGCACTAAATAGGACTAAAACATAAGTCATTTCCCAATGTAAGTGTCAAGGAACCAACTCAACCAAAAGCTCAAGCTTGTGGTTGTGGCCCAGGAAATGTTTCTTATATTCTAACACGCCCCCTCACGTGCAAGCGTAGTCTTTCTTTTCGAGCTTCGCACATGAAACCTTAATTTTTTAAAAACTGGGTGGCGCTGAGTTTCGAACCCATAACCTCGTAGTCAACGAGGCTTTGATACCATGTCAAGAAACCAACTCAACCAAAAGCTCAAGCTTGTGCTTGTGGCCCATGAAATGTTTCTTATATTCTAACAGTAAGACTTAAACTTTTTTATTCCTTAAATAGGACTTAATAATGATTACTGAAAAGAATAATGTCCAAGTGATGCTGGACATTTAGTTGAATAATGACTAATAGATAATGACCAAGGGTCTTACATTGAGAAATAAAAACATTTGATCCTATGTTGAGAAAGTCATTATGTTTTAGTCTTATTTAGGTAAATTACTCTTTTTTTTAAAAAAAGAGATGTTTCAAATCATGAATAATGATTAATAGTGTGAAATTTTTACCCATAGTTTTTTATACTTTAATTATCAGATCATCACTTTTTCATTAATAATTTATCTATCACATCTTAATTACTTCTACTCATTGCATCAAAGATAATTTTAAAATCAACTAGAAATATATACTTTTTATTTCACTCGTTTGCCAAAATAGAAACGTTTCTAAGAAACTAAGGAAGTACTCCCTCCATTTTTTTAAACATTTCTTTCTTTATTTTTTCACTTTCATAAAAATATTTGTGTCATACTTCATTTTACCCTACGTATCACATCATATTTTTTCATTAATAATCTATTCATCACATCTTACTTTTATTAATCACAATAACACTAAAATTGAAAAATCAAACACAAATATACATTTTTTATTTCTGAAGTCAAAATAAAAATTCGTTTAAGAAAGATAAGGAGTACATGCAATTTAGTGCCAAGTATTCCATTGCTTCCTATAAAACCACCTCCGCCTTCTTCTCCTCTTCATCTTCATCCGAAAGATAAAACATAAAAAATCACAAAAGCAAAACATAAAAGCAGAAGCAATTCGCAGGTCGTCCTCATTCTTCCTATCTTGACAATGGCGGCTATCACTCTCCGTTGCTCAAACACATCATTGTTTCTTCTTTCTGTTCTCGTTGTGATGATGATGGTCCGACCATCAAACGGCGGCTCCAATGATGGCGACGACCTTCACTCCGTTCCGCTAATTAACGGTCGTCAAGGGTGCGGCCGCCGAAGGCGCCGTATGTCTGATCGACGGAAGCCCCCCTGTGTATCAGTGGGCCGCCGGAAGGGGCGGCGGTGTCAGGAATTGGATCATCTTTCTTCAAGGAGGAGGGTGGTGTTTGAACACCACAATGCAACTACCCCGGAGGGATCCCGTGGAGAGTGGCGCGGCGCGCACGACTCTCTTCCTTGGTTCCTCCCGCCACATGGCGCCTGCGAACTTCACGCAAGTACTTTCTCCCCTGTCGAACACGAGCTATTTCTACAACTGGAATAGAGTGTTCGTTAGGTATTGTGACGGGGGATCGTTTGCTGGAAATGCAGACAAACCGGACCCCGTCACTCATGTCTACTACAGAGGGGCAAGGATCTTCGACGCTGTCGTCAGAGATTTGATGGCGAGAGGACTGAGAGGCGCTCGCAATGTTCTTTTTGCCGGGGGATCTGCGGGCGGATTGGGGGCGATGATCCACTGCGATCGCTTCTGCGGACATTTCCCTAAGAATGTCGTTAGGGTAAAATGTCTCGCTGACAGTTCCTTCTTTCTCCGCGTCAAAGATCCTTCTCGCGCGGAGTTTCTCGACCGCGTCTTCCGCACCGTGGTTGACGTGCAGCGTCCACACCGGGCATTGCCCGTGGGCTGCACGTCAAAAATGAGTGCGGCGGCATGCTTCTTCCCCCAAAACTTGTTGCGGTACATCAAATCCCCTATTTTCATCATAAATCCGGTGTTCGATGCATACCAAATAAAGACAACGTTTTCGGAGGATTTGAATAACCAAGTCACAAATTGAATACTCCGTATTACTCCGTAAGAAAAAAGGGAATCCCATCCTACTCGTCCCCACACCTCAATTCTAAAGTTGGTGGAAGATATAAATTAAATTAATTAATGAAATGAAACAAAACCTATTCAAGAATGAAACATAGTCATGGGTAAATATACCCTTGTGGATACCTCATTGCCACCATTCCATTAATTAATTTACTCCTTCCCTTGTTATTTGTTTGCGACATTTTGATTTACGAAGTAAAATATTAAGTTTTTTCAATTCATTTTAATTAAATATTGATATAGAATTAATTTAAAAAAATAAATTTATGCATTTGAAAAATACATGAAAAGTTCTTTAAAATAAGAGATGTCAAAAATATTTTTTTTTTCAAATAACCAATGAAAATATATAAATAAATAAAAGTTTCTGTAACTCTTAAAAAAGCAAATGTGACATTATTTTAGAGACGGAAGGAGTAATTTATATGTTACACCAAGTTTATGTAGTGAACCGTATTGTTAGGGATATACCAAAATTTGTATACCCCTTGCTATATAAGTGTATCATAGAATCACAACCACAACCACTATCAGTGCACATATAATTATTGTTCGTCTATACAAGGTAAAATCTTGGTCTATACCAAGTTTTATATGCGGTAAATTCTTTGGTAGACCTAATGTCCCGTCATAAATATACATATGAGTAAAGTAAACATTTCCGTAGTGCTTAAATAAATATCCATTTTATTTAATAATCTTGTAATAAAAAAATATTTTTTTATATAAAAATATCCAAAAAATTTTATACACCAAAGAAGCAAACTTTATTGGCACATCCGCACATATTGAAAAATTAAACATAGATATGGGCAAACTTACCTTTTTGGGATATATGACCGGCCTCATGGGCCTCCACACTCAATAATTTACTTTGGAGCAGCTAGTTTAATCAAAACAATAACCACATTATATGTGCACGTATAATTATTGTCTGTGTGTACAAAGCAAAGTCTTGATCTAGACCAAGTTTTATTTCGAGACAAATTCTTTGGCGGCAGACTTACATATGAATAAAATAAATATTTTATTACTACTTAAATGAGTAATCGTTTTTCTTAATTTGATTTATTTACGTGAGAAAATCAACCAAAACTATATACAACCAAGATGCACAAAAGAAGCATACTTTGTTCATACATATTCAACAATGAAACATAGACATGGGCAAATATACCGTTTTGGGATACCTCGTTGCCACCATTCCATTAAACTACTCAGTAAATAATTTAATTTATATCTTCCACCAACTTTAAAATTAAGGTATGGTGGAACGAGTAGGACGAGATTTCCTTTTTCTTATGGAATACGGAGTAATATTCAATTTATGGAGCAACTAATTTTAAGTACGTGTTACAGAGTAACTACTTTTAATATTTACAGTGAAGAAATTAAGTAGTTATAACTTTTAACTTTAACTTGTTGTAAATTCCATAAAAGGTCTCCAGTTATAGGTCGTTTTACATATTTAGTTCCTACATATCAAATATTACTAATTTAGTCCTCAATTATTATATTCATTTTCAAACTTTAACTTCAAAGTCAAAATTTACTTGTGTGTACAATTGAAGGGAATGAAGGTGTGTTTAGGTCAGGACAGGTTAGGGGATTTACTGGAGAAGTTAGGAAGTAGAAACCATCAATTTTCTGAATGAGGTTAGTCCTTTATATTGAGGCCATTCGTTTTTTGAGACATAAACTAAAGAAAAAGAACGCAATGCACATGCATTAATGATGAGTAAATGCGAGTACGAACTCCTCCATTAATTGTGGCCCACGAGGCCATCGACCCCAAAAGGCCCATATGTATGTTTCTTTTTTGAGTTAGCCTGTTGTGCTATTTTAAACAATCACCCTTTCTTTTGTTTAAAAATTTATGTTCAAGTTTAGACCCTCCTCAACGCCCATGATTCACTTTTTAAACTCTAGTTACTCTCAATTTATATTTTATATTACTATAATGAAATATAATTTTAAATTTTTTTATTATGCTAAATCTAATAAAGTTAACTTTATGTTGAAATACATTAAAGTTTTTATTAAATTAAAACTCAAAGTTTATTCAGTTTGACTCGAAAAAATCAAATTAGACAAATATACTAGGATAGATACAATAATTGTTTATGTAAATATAAACAATAGTTTTTTCTATGTGTCCGAAAAAAATATGTGGTCAAAATAGTGTCATTAAAATAGCATAGCGTGGTTTTCAAATTTCATTTGTACACAAAAAATGAGTTACGTAGAAATTTGACGTGGGTAGTAGGAAGTCCACTCTTTAAGATTCATGAGAAAGTTTGCCCAGGTTTAAGCCCTAACACGCGGTGACAAAAGCCGCCAAGGAATCAAATCAACCAAAACCCCAAGCTTATGATTGTGGCTCAAAAAATGTTTCTTATATTCTAACATACCCCATCAAGTGTAACCTTTTTTCGAGGATTGCACGTGAAACTTTAATTTTTTTAAAATTTGGTAGTGGTGAGTTTCGAACTTGTGACTTCTTAGTCAACAAGCTAAGACCCCAATGTCATGTCAATGAACCAATCCAACCAAAAGCTCAAACTTGTAGTTGTAGCCCAGGAAATATTTCTTTTATTCTAACAAATATATTGTCTCATTGTGTAATACTCCCTCCATCTCGGAGTATTCGTCCAGTTTTGACTTTTAGAACTGTTCATCCAAGCACTTTGACTCGTCAAATTCTCTCAATGTGTAAGCCTAAATATAGTCATGTGTGATCTTATTTGATTTGTCTTAACATATAGATTATTAATATATAATTTCTATAATTTTTTAATATACAAATTACAAGATAAAATGGATTAAAGAAGTGTATTGGATGGTGGGTAAAAATGAAAGTAGACAAATACTCTGGACCGGAGGTAGTACTATATTCTAGGACCTCAAACGCTACCAACTCTTCTAAAATCAATTGGTGTTAGAAGAGGGGCATACCCTAGCCTTATAGTGCATTCATCACACAAGTGCCCACGACATTCGATTGTGACTTGGCCCACATACAGAGACAGACCCACCTTGAGTCCTATGGGGTCCCGGGACCCCACGGACCCCGGGTAGGTCCATATAGGTATTAGGTTTGTAAATATGTTTAATATATAAACTAGCGTAGCGGCATGTAAACAGAATTGCGTTTGGTTTAGTGGAAGCGCGCGTTTCTTCCCAACAACTCAGCCCGGGTTCGACTCCCACCTTGGCTTTTTATAGTCAGTTTTTCCTTTTTTTAAAAAAAGAGCATGGAGTTTATTAGTCAGGTTTTTCTTTTTTTAAAAAAACTAAAACGCGTAACCCCTATTTTCTTTGCAAATTTGACCTCTCTTCCCCAATTCTCCATTTCAAATTTTAAGTTTGAATCTCACCTTTGTCTTTTAGAGTCGGTTTTTTTCTTTTTTTTTTTAAAAAAAAAGAGCATGAAGTAAAACGACGTCGTTTTGCGCGTAAAATTTTGTAACCCCTATTTTCTCTGCAAATTTGACCCCTCTTCCCCAGTTCTCTATTTCGAATCTTTAATTTTGAATGTGAAATTTGTACTAAATAGGATTAAAACATAATGACTTTCTTAATATAGGACTTAAACTTTTTTATTCTCTAAATAGGACTTAATAATGACCTAATGAGAGGAATAATGTCCAGTAATGATTGACATTTAGTTGAATAATGACTACTTGATAATGGCCAAAGGTCCTACATTGAGAAATAAAAACATATAGTCCTATATTGAGAAAATCATTATGTTTTAGTCCTATTTAGGTAAATTTCTCATTTTGAATGCCAAGCTTCATCTTTTAGAGCCAGTTTTTTCTTTTTTAAAAAAAACATGGAGTAAAACGGTGTCGTTTTGTGCGTAAAGTTAAAATGCGTAACCCCTATTTTTTCTACAAATTTGACATCTCTTCCCCAATTGTCTATTTTGAATTTTTAATTTTGAACCTTAACCTTCGTCGATTCTCCATCTCTCTTTCCCGTCGCCTGCCAGCCTTTGTTCGCCGTGCCGCCGAAGTTCGACCATTGTACTAAAATTAATTTTTATGGTAGTTTGAAGTTTGATACAAGTATATGATTAGTAATATATAAATATATACTCCCCCTCGTCCTAAAATTTTCTTCCCGTTGCGCAAAACGAAGAAAATTCTCAAGTTTTTTCAATCTATTTTATTTAAATATTGGTATAGAAATAAAAAATAAAACATACATATTTAAAAACTACATCAAAAGTTCAACAAAACAAGTGGTGACAAGAATATTTTATTTTATCATATAGGCCATGAAAAACACAAATAAATATAAATTCCCGTGAAGTTGGATTAGTGCTCTGGGAAGAAAGTTTTAGGACGGAGGGAGTAATAATTTATATATTTATTTTTTATTCATTACTTATTCTTAAAAGAATCAAAGATTTTTCTTCAATAAAAAATTGATTTAGGATTGCAAGTGATAAGCATTATTGTATTAGTATTCATTTTATGTCTAATTTATGTAATTAAAATTATTTTCGTATGACTGTAGTCTTAAATTAACATACATATATTTTGTTTTTTAGCTTACTGGTATTTTATAATTTATTGTAATCTTTAAATTTTTAAGATATAAAAAGTAATGAGAAAAGTAATATACTATGAGAATTTAATTTTGACTTTGATGTAATGGTTTGTATGTGTGTGTATTACACTCTTCGTTTACTAATTAAAATTTTTCTTCTTTCACCAAAATGCTTCCATGTTTTATTAAAAATCATTTTTACACCTATTTTTTTAGCCTACCTATCATTCCATATTTTTCGATCATTAATAATCTAACTATCACATTAATGGCAAAATTGAAAGGTCAAGTACAAATATACACTCTTTATTTCTTCCATTAGTAAAAATAAGAATTGTCTTGGTGAACATAGAATAAAAAATAGTGGTGTCAAATTTATTAGAATATTTCAAAATTAATTGGTTGCATTCTGCTCGCCTGATCTAATCTAATCTAATATTTTGAAGATTTGGTTTGATCTAATTGGATTTGATTTGATCTTATTGTAGTTATATTCAAGGTTGTTTTTGAACTGATATGATATAGTCAAATCTAATATGATTGTATCTGATTTAATTTAATATAATAAGAATAAGTAATAAATTTAAAAAATAATTAAGTTGAACAGAAGTACAAACGGACCCTTCGTAATTTGCCATACCAAAAAAAAGAGTTTTTCTTGTCAAAGAATTTGTCCCTAAAATATTTTTACTTTCAAATAAATTCTCTATTTTACTTTGATTAATTATTAATATATCAATTATATTAGACTTATTCACTGTTAAGTTACATATCATATATATTCTATCATGCACCAAGTACATTTTCAAATATCTTTTTTTTTTCACAATGCAAAACTTTTAAGTTTTATGGTACATATAGATAAGACAATACTTACTCCATGTGTTTGAAACCCGTGGAGATAAAGAAGTGTGTTTTACTCTATTGCCCTTCTCTTCTTGGGATATTTGGTCGAGTGAAATGTAAATGTCTTAATTGCAATGTGTGTATTTATATGTACTCCGAGCTACATAAACAAATGGGAAAATGCATTCACACATTTATATTTAAAAAACGCTTCATTGTTTTATTACTTGGGTAACTTATACTCCGTAAAAGAAAAATGCTAGAGGTACACCAAAAGTGTACCCCAAATGTACACCACCCCTCCAATGCCACATATATTCGCAAATAAATTAAACAAGAAATAAATAAATAAAAATGAGTGGTAGAAAAATGGGTGGTGTACATTTGGGGTACACTTTTGGTGTACTCCTAGCATCCCTTCTTATAAAACCATAATTTAACTATAAAATGAACCGTAAAAAGAGGTGGGTTGTATAATTGGTTCTTTCAAAAAGTTGGGTTTTTCATATTTCAGGTTAAATAGCATCATTATCTTCCGTGATTTTCAAAATAGCTACCAATAACCCCTTTTTTCAAGATTTATTTCTAAAATTCTTATGTTTTTAAAATATTGCATCCTCTGATCATTTTCCAGCGAAAAAAAGGGAATTTGTGCATATTTTTTAAATTATAGGGGGGTACTAGTGCTCATTTTCTATTTCTAGGGTGGGGTGGGCAGGTAGGGGGTAGGGTTTAGGAAGGTTAGGGAAGGTGAAACCATCAATTTTACGAACGAATCACCGCAGGAAGCTCAAGTCAAAATATGACTCGAGATTCAAGGATCAAAAGAACCATTTTGTTTGAAAAAATAACATATATTGTATATGTACGTCTCAAATTATCAATTTTTGTTTTTTATTCTCCAAAAAAAGTAAAATTTATTTTAAGAAATTTAAAAAAATTGAGGAATAAAATAAGAAACAAAAAAATAAAAAAATAAAAATGAATATCCTTTTTGGGCATCTCAATTTCAATGACATTTTTAGGCTTGTCCAAAAATTGTTTTTTGTACAAGAATCTTTTTGCATGTTTTAATTTTTCCATTTTGCTTTTCAATATTTTTATTATTTTATTTTGTATTTTCTTTTTGAATTTTCCAAAAATTTATTCTAAGAAAAAAAGTGAAAATGTTTAATTTGAGATAGAAGTGATGTATGTTAATTTTTTTATTTTAATTTTTATTTCAAACTCAAAGAAATTTAAATTTTTAAAAACATTATAAAAAATTGAAAAGAAATGTTAAAAAAATCCACGAAAAAGAAAAAGAGATAGAAAATATTTAAAAACAAGGAAAAATACAAATAATAAACGAAAAATAATAAATGATCACGAGTGCCCTTATAGTTTAGAAATTATGCGCCAATGTCCCCTATTCGCAAGAAATTGGCCAGAAAATGATTAGAGGGCATGTGAGTCCAACGTTTTGAAACCACGAGTACTTAAGAAATTAGTTTTGAAAATATAAGAGTATTGGTACCAATTTTTCAAACCACAGGGGCACTAGAGCTATTTGGCCTCATATTTAATCATTTATTTTCTAATATCACATGGTCTTTTGTATATGGTATCTTTCCAATGATAGTCCTCTGATCCCTTTTACTTTCCGTTATATTGATTTTAATTAAGGGTTAAAAGTGTCATTTGATATGAGTCATACATCTTTCATGTTAGAAAATAAAATATCTTTCCTAGATCACAACCACAAGCTCAAGCTTTTGATTGCGTTGATGTTAGACTCTATCTCATATCGAAAGTTGAATATAAATGTAATCAGTATATAAGCTTTTGGGTTGAACTAAGTAATATGTAGATTGGATTCAATGTTTTAATATGTTTTAACCCAAGTACATTATTGCTCAATCGAGTTATCTCTACCCCCTCTTAAATTCTATCATGGTATCTAAGCCAATTTTAACCCACCTCGTTTGACCAGGTGTTCGTCTAGACATTCATTTCTTATGGCATGTAAGTCTTTAACCCAGTTATCTGTATGGAGTATGTAACAAATAGTTGTTGTCCCATTTCTTAACACGATTGCTCGTCTGTAACCCAGCTGTCTTTAACCCATTTCTTAACACGATTGCTCGTCTGTAAATTTATACCCAGCAGCTAGTGGTCATTTAGGTATTGACGCTAAAAAAATTCAAGGGGGATGAGAATCCATTTGCAAGCGGTCAAATGGTTAGATTCAAAATGACTCGTTTATCTACTTGAGGGGGGGGGGTGTTAAGGTCTATCCCATATTAGAAGTTGAATAGAAATATGATCGATATATAAGTTTTTGAGTTGAACTAAGTAATAGATTGGATTCAATCTTTTAACATGGTTTAATCCAAGTGTCGTATGTCCCAGTCCAGGTATCTTTACTCCATCATAAATTCTATCAGTTGATTTCTTAAAATTAAAATGGTATCAGAGCTCTCTTAACTCAGAGCTCACAAGTACAAAACTCAGCACCACCCACTTTATTTGAAATGTTTCTTTTGTGATTCTTTTGTTATCAACAGTGTTGAGTTTTTTCTACAATGACTAGATTTGTGATTGTGAGTGGATGTATAATAAATGTGAAATTTGAAAGAGATGGTGTAATTAGTAAAGAATGGTTTGACAATGTCATAAATTTCATGGACATTTGTTCGTCCAATCTCAATGTTGATCGCTCTAAGAACAGCATGCATTGTCCGTGGAAGTAATGCAACTATAATAGGGTACATTCTGTGATTTGGTTTCACTCCAAATTATTATGAGTGAATTTCTCATAGTGAAAAACACGGTGATTATGTTCGTCCTAAACGACATCGAGTTGAACAACATGGGGATATCACACATGTGATTGCAACCGCAAGAAGAGACTAATATATTGATATAGTGTATGACGCTAATGACACGTAAGTTATAATGAATGTACTTTGTTTTTTCTTCAATGAATTATTATTGTTTAAATTGAATTTATCAACGAAAGCTTATTAATTTACTTTTACAAAATGTGAACAAATAGTTTAAAGTCACAGTTTGAAGTCTCATAGCTTCAAACTTATGTCTAGTGAAACTTTAACATAAATTAAGAAAATATTAAAATTGATTGATAAAGAGAAGATTTGATGTCCAAGTTTAAAGCTCGGGGTTTCAATCCCATTGGGCTCTTGGTTTTTCAACAACTATCCAAAACTACATACATAAGAAACTTTGGTACTCCATATTATTATGAATTACTACCTTCGTCCACAAATAAACTTCTCGTTCAATATTTATAAAGTCAAACTTCATTCACTTTGTTGTCTTATTTTCGTCACTCATTTGATAAAATAATATAGTCATGTGACATTTAATTTTGTAGATCTTTTGTTATAATTTTTTAATATATAATTTTTATTTTTAAATTTTACATTATTTTAATGTAAAATAATTTAAAATAAATTTAGTTTAATGTTGTAACGCAAAACGAAAAGTTTTTTGTGGAGAGAGGGAGTATTATGGATGATAGTGAAAAGTTGAATTGTTTATAGGAAATGGAGAGATTATTTCATCATTTTCACGGGAGGGGTAGTGTTTTTTTTGTTTGGTGTTGACACCGGCCCACTAATGCAAAAAGGAAGATCGAAAGATGCCAAAAGCCAAAACAGATCTGAGTAGAATCTGACTTCGCACCGCATCTTCGTCGTCGTCTCCATCGTTCCTTTTTGCAGAGGGAAAGAGCCAAGGAAAACTCGTCGTCCATCTGAATCTTCTCTCTCTTTCTCTCTCATCCAATATCTCCGGAGCCTGTGCGTTTTATCCCCGGGATTGGCGTTTCCCGGCGGCCACTAGCATGATAACGGCGTTGTCATCGGCGTTTTCCGAGTGGACGCTCATCTGTATGCTGTTCATCGATGGCGTGTTCGGATATTTGATCACCAAGTTTGCCCGGTATTGTCGGCTGCAAATCCCGTGCTTGTTCTGCTCGAGGCTGGATCGTGTTCTCGGCCTGGAGGAAGGAGCAGGGTTCTACTGGGATTTGATCTGCTCCGACCACAAGTCCAGGATCTCTTCCTTCAACCTCGCGGTTGTGGAAGAGACTCCTCCCAGCGATAGAAATTGCTCTTGCTGTAAGGAGAACAAGTGTGGTTCTGAACAAGGGTTTTCCCAGCAGTTGGTTCCAATTATTGGGTTT
Organism: Cuscuta australis; assembly: GCA_003260385.1. NCBI lineage: Eukaryota > Viridiplantae > Streptophyta > Magnoliopsida > Solanales > Convolvulaceae > Cuscuta > Cuscuta australis. The sequence goes on along the minus strand of NQVE01000097.1, from coordinate 7,646,552 downwards.
GAAGCAGCTGGTGAATTGGAACTTGCTGATGAACCGGACACAGATGATGATTGTGAAGAGGATCATTCCAAACAAGATTTGATTGATTCGTTTATTCATCCAGAGCCTCAAAACATTACCACTGCAGAGGATATTTCATGTGAGCAATTGTTGATCCATCAGAATTCAGTGCCAATTTTGGGTTCAGAAGCACAGCTGGAAGACGACCGAGGTTCCTCTTCTAATCGAGTTTCACCAGAGGATGTTGGCAATGGCTCGGCCGGGATCAGCTCGAGGCAAGCTGAGCATGGTGAACTTATATCCTTTGATGAAGACCTTCCATCGCCATATGCTTCCTCAACTCATGATAATTTTCCCGGGAAGCCTTGTGAGTTCAACTTTCATTTTGTATTTTCCTTTCTGGGAGCCAAACTTTTCCATCTTCATGAATCTATTATCAGATTCTCTGAAATAATTGCCTTTAACAGTCAACATGCACTGCTTTTTGCAAGGATAATGATTCTACAATAAATTACCATATTCCGTGATAAATTTATGGTGCTTTTGATGACATAATTGCCTAATATTGCTTGGTTTCTGACTTCCTGTAAATGAATCAACTTTTTACTATAATGAGCTATTATTCCATAAACAAAAGGTCCGTTTGGATAAAATGGTTTTTTTGGATAAAGGGGTTTGCTTTGGTGGGATTTGTCTGTATTTAGGCATATAGAAGGTTCATAAAAACAAAAAATAGTACGGAGTAATAGGTAATTAAAAAGTTATATGATCACGTATCATGTTAACTTTTTTTATTATAATACAACCTCTTATCTGTGTGTGTGTGTGTGTGTGTAAAGTGGGGTTATTCTTACAACAATTCTCTAAACATTCATATCTTTCAGTTGGAATATTTATTGTGAAACCCACCGCATGATTGAAATTCACTAGTTCATACATCATCATCCTAAAAATATTTCAAGAATCCAAAGTCATTTTGTATGAAATCAAAGAACTCATATTTTAACATGTTTTAAGCCTATGTATTGCATTAAACCTAGTATTTTTCTATTTTGACAGCCGCTGCAACAATAACAGCAGAGTTGGAGAAGGAAATGCCCCAGACGGCATCAAGCGAATCACAGTTGGGTTCTAATCCCGATACAACTGATACCGTAAGTACTCCGAAGGCATCATCTTTAGAATTAGGTGATGCTTATAAGTTGGCTACTAGCAGTAGGGTCATGGCAGTAAGGCAACTCTCTGGAAAGTTTTTGAAGCAGTTGTCCTTGAAGGATTCAACACAAAACAGTGAAGATTTGAAGCTTCTACTGTTACAATTTTCTTCTTCCAGGGGGATTGAGTCTTCATCTATATATGATATTACTACCAGGCCTTCTCTAAATAGTGATGAGTTCAAAGCATCTGATTCTTCTTCCACCTCTAACAGAAGGATGTCCCTTGAGAGAAATGAATCTAATATCTCTCTAGACGGAAGCATGGTTAGTGAGATCGAAGGAGAGAGTATGGTTGATAGATTGAAACGACAGGTGGAGCATGATAAGATCTTGCTGAGTAGTTTGTACAAAGAATTAGAAGAGGAGAGGAGTGCCTCTGCAGTTGCTGCAAATCAAGCAATGGCAATGATAACTAGATTACAAGAAGAAAAAGCAGCGCTTCAGATGGATGCATTACAATGCTTGAGGATGATGGAGGAGCAAGCAGACTTTGACAATGAAGCACTCGAGAAAGCAAATGAAACTAGTGTGGAGATGGAAAAAACGATACAAGATTTAGAAGCCAAGCTTGAAGCATATAAAATTAAATATGGTGATGTTACCCTCTTGACCAATGTGGAGGCAAGTATTGAGTCAAGTAGTGCAAGGGAAATGGATACTGCAGATATGGATGAAATTAGCATACAAAACCGTGGAAATGTTGTTGGTGATGCAGATGAGGATACAATTGGAGAGATGGAAAAGCCAATCATGAGGAGGAGCCCGAACTTTGACTTTGAAAGTGAAAAACTATACATCAAGAGATGCTTGATGAATTTGGAAGAGAAGCTTCTTCTATTTTCTGCCATGCCATCTTCTGATCCGGCTGCATGTGAATCTTCAGCTGAGGAATGGATTAAAGTGAGTAATTCAACAGAAGTTGAGAATAGGGAAGATGTGCAAGAAAATAGGGAAATAGAAGATAGTCCTTTCCAACAAGATGCAATGAAAGAAAAAGGACATGTGGCTGAACGTATTCAGTTGGATACACTAAGAAATGAGCTATCTACTTTGACCAACAGATTAGAACTGCTCGAGGAAGAGCATAATCTAATTCAGCATTCAATCAACTCACTCCAAAATGGAGAAGAGGGGCTAAAGTTTATTGTGGAGATAGCTGGCCATTTGCAACAGTTGCATTTGAGAATAAAATGACTTTTATTATGAAAAAGGTGGGACTTAGTGCACTAATATTAGCTATTCATATTTACTTTTCTTCATTATAAGGTCTGTTAGACTGCTACCGTTTTTTTAAAAACCCAGAGTATACATATATATTAGTCAACATCATTTTGCAACTTCGTAGATTAGACATGTTGAACTCATTATAGTATGCAGACACGAATGAGTGTTAATCCAAGCAAAATCATTTCCCGTTGAGTTAATATGATCATAGAGTGGTATGAAGTTGTTTGCGAAGAATAAATGCAACAGATTATGCATCTGGAATCTGTATTTATGGTTGAAGTATTGTATGTTGAACTTTTGCAAGTTGTATTTTTTAGTGTTAACAGTTGTCTAATAGGTAAAAAAATCTGTTAATCTTTTCGCTTTGCTAGGCACTAGCTGACCTTGGTTAGAGTCGATCTACATGTATCTTAACTAAGAGCCTAAACATTTGAATAGCATCAAGTTTATGTTAGCTCCCTGGCATATTTCAATTCTATCATTCATTTCCTTTGAACAATAATTTGTCAACTCAATTTTTTCCTGTTATGTTACTCCCGCAGTCTTCAAAAAGGAGTCTTGTTTGAAATTTTATATATTGTCCCCAAAAAGAGTCTTATTTGAGCAAATTAGCAAAAAGAAGATAATTTTCATCATTTTTGTATATTATTCTATAACAGGTGTGCTAAGCAAGTTGATTGTGCTATATTAGTATATTTAGTTGAAACAACAAATAAATTTAAAAATATAGTTATATTTGATGACTTCCAATAGTTATAACGTACTAAAATTTAAAAGTTGTATTTTTATGAAACAAGACTCTTTTATGGGATGGAGGGAGTACATTTTCTTACAAAACATTGTAAATGTGTACACTAACCGAGTTTCTTTTTATTATGTCATTGCAGATTCAAATGTATGAGAGATAAAAATGTTAACTTTGCCGGACAAGAATGGAAACAACAGTGAGAACAAAGTACTTTATGGGTGTGTACAAACTGTTCTGCTTTCTCAATTCTCATACGAACAAGTAGCGGAACAACATATTGATTATTCAAGATTCTAGAATTACTAGCTTGTGAGTAAATCTCAGTTTTATGTTTTTCTTGTTTTAGATGTTTGCTTTTCTGTGTTGCCATAGTAGTCTTTTAATTTTTAGGTTGGAGGGAAGTTTCAAATATTAGTTTGTTTTCCCTCTGAATTCTTGTTTTTTGTTTATAAATTTTATTATGAATTTTTTTATTGCAGAAGATATTCTTCCTTCACAATGTCCACTTGTTTTAAATACTGAAAGACAATAAGGCCCCGTTTGGCACACGGAATTCAAACTATGGAATTGGAATTGAGGACTTCAATTCCAATTCTGGTGTTTGGTAACACAAAAATTATGTGGATTTGGAATTGACAATGCAAAAAATGAATTGAAATTGGCAGAATTCAATTCTATAGAATTGAATCCCATGGAATTTCAATTCCAAATCAATTCCAATTCCATCAATTCCGTATACCAAACGGACCCTAAGGGTTGGCTTCTTTTCGTGCACTTATTCTCTTAATAATCTAATTACATTGCGAAAATTACTACATACTCCCTCCATATGAAAAAAAATTTTGACCAAAGAAAAGCAAAGAACTTAAAGCAAGAAGGGATTGGAGGGAAGTTGGATATGAAAGAAAATACTAAGAATTTCTACTTGCACAAAAACAAACACGATATCATATACTGTGCTGCATCTTGGAAAGAGATACAAGTCTGGAAAAGAAACTGCAAGAAAAATGATACAAAAACTAATAAGGGCAAACCTACAGCCTTGCCATCGCCACACACCCCCGGCAGTGCATGGGTGGTGGGGTTGGGGGGGGGGGTTGCACTCGATAAATATATGTATATATCTTTTATCTGTTATAGTAAGTAAAATATATAATAGCAGAACTTGAAAGTATAATACGGAGTAATATATATCCTCATATACCCAGACTGAGATACAGTATGTATGAGTTTTGATGCAAAGAAATGCCACTACTGCTTGCTTTCCTCATTCTTCTTTGGTGCTTCTTCTGCTTCCGTTTCTTGTGCTGCAGCTTTAGTGTTCTTCGGTGCCATTAAGTTGTCGAATTTCTCGGTTTTTTCCAGCACGATCTCGATCTGATAAAGTAAGTACTTAAAGGATTGTTAAACTTGTTCATTGATAGTACTGAGTAATTAATTAGTTTATATGATTTGTAGAGAAAAATTGCAGGAATTGTGTTTGATTTTTACCCTGGCTTTCTGGACCATGCGCCCTTTCGCTTCGTCTTTCATTCCAACTGTTGATGTTAAAACCTCTGCACAATTTTTACAGAGATTTCATGATAATTATAATAATTACTATGCATTATTATTATTATTATTATTATTAATTTGTCTTATTATTATTATTATTTATGTGGGTTAAAGATGGAGAGAATGCTTACTTTTCTCAGTTGCAAAGCCATTGTTCTTCAGAATCTCAGCCACAGTAACAACAGTGGTGATTGCTGTAAATTTTTTGTTCAAAGAAAGAATTGGTTATTGTCCCAATATTTGCATAGGAGAATGCTAGGGGTATCCCGATAATTGTACAACGTTTGTACACCAAAGACAAAAACGACTCCATCTTTTATGTTTGTGCCCGAATATGTATGTGTTTGTCTTTTATGTAGAAACGTTGTACAATTGTTGGGTACCCAATAATTTTTCATTTGCATAACAAGAAGAATATGAGGGCAAGAAACAAAAAAAATGAATGTTAAATGAAAAAAAATTCAAAGATAGTTTTTTTTTACCCATGCCAAGGGCAGATAGTTCAACCTCGTTATGCTGCTGAATGTACCTCTGCAAGATAAAATTGTTATATTCATTTTATAATATCTACTTAATTGATTATACAACAACAAAAACAATAAACACAATAAAATCTCACAAAAAAATGGTGTAAAGAGAACACAATAAACACACAAAAATAATTGAAACTTATTTGCTCACATATTACAATATTAAACTTAGCTTGTTTTCTATTTATAATCCAAAGTAAAATATAGTAAACCTTTTATTTTTTCAATTGTTTTTATTACGGAGTAAAATAATTCTCCGTATGTACTAGTGATTAATTACCATTATTATGATGTCATATTTTTTAAAAATTAGTTGAAAAATATGGTAGGAGACCACATTAGATGTCTGAAGTGTAAATTCATCAATTTTACTCACACACTAGATTCATCTGTCAAAAAATTGGGAATATATTTGTAACAATGCTTTCAAATTGGGACCATTGACATATCTCTTAAATTGAAATTATTGAGAGAATTATGTTATTCTTGTTTTCCAATGCATAAGTAATGAATGTACAGATAGCATCACAATTCATCATCACAAACTTGTTAAGAACTTTTTTTTTCTTGTGTGAAATGAAAATTTATTTTTGCCCATAATTGAATTGGGTATAGATTACTCCGTCATTCCTACAAAAAAGAATTTTCACTTTCTTTATTTATCCATCTCGAAATGATTTTCTTACATTCCAAGTTTCTCTATTCAAAAAAAAACTATAGAGTATAGAACAATTTTCTTTTTCTATTAAATTTCAAGTATTCACTTTTTGCAAAAAAAAAAAAAAACTAAACTAAAAAAAACCATCATTTGAGACAGAGAAAAATGTATAAAGGAGAATGAGAATTTGGGTATAGGAGAAACCTTGGCAAGATTAACATAGAAGAAGAGAGGCTTCTTTGTATTGGACACTTGAATCCTATTATTCTTCTTCGGTGATTCAGTGTTATTTTTTGTTGGTTGGGGTGCCACCACGGTTTCTGCCACAGCTTCCATCGTCATCTTGTAACAAATTTTGTGAACAAAAAAAAAGAGAAAAGTGAAACAAGCTTTTAGCTTAATTAGTTACCCTCTACTAAATATTTTTTTTACTTTTGAAGGGAAAATATGACAAATTATTGGTAAATGTATTTGAGAGAAAAGACATGCAAGTTTCAAGGCCTTTAATATGATGACATTGAAGGGTATTTAATTAATTTGTTGTCCTTTATATAAGGCACAAAACATTGAGAACCAAACATATGAATGTTTTGACTTGGTAAACATCCATTAGATTTGGAGATGAAACAATGGCCATCCACACTCATAAACACAAGCCATTCACATTTCCTTTCTATCCGGGCGGGACTCTATTAATTATTTGGCATGCATCCATATTATTATTATTATTATTATTATTATCAGAATTATTTTTATAATTATTACTATTATTATTATAAATACTATTATTACTATTATTGTTGTTGTTGTTTTTTTATTATTATAAGATAAAAATAATTAAATCAAATTTATCCAATTTTCCTATAAAAAGTTAAGTAGTAAACTAGTTTTTACCCGTACTTCGCACGGGCTCGCATATTTTTCTATAAAATATTTCTATAAACTTGTATTATATTAAAATATAAATCTAAAATTAAATAAATAAGTGAATTACTATTAAAGTTGTTCTATCACACGGTTTATTGATTGAATACATAAATATTATGGATTAAGTTATTTGTACACCAAAATTTGTAACTCATTTTGTACCAAAGACATGCACTGACATTTTGTGATAGTCTGATGTTAGTGCAATGATTTACTCCAAAGTTAAAATTAACTCTGGGGGTGCAATTGAAGGGGGTGGTGGTGTGTTCGGGTCGGGATGGGGTGGGGGTTAGAGGAGATAGCAACCGTCAATTTTACGAATGGGACACCGGAGCACCCTCGGGTCATCCCATGACATTAATCTCAATGTCATGGGAACCGGCCTCAAAACGATATGATCATGTTTGATCTTTTGATATCATTTACTTTTTAATTCAACATTATTTTTTTTAAATAAATTAAATTGAAAATGATTTTAGTTAAAAATTCTAAACAACAAGGAGTAACTCCATTCTTTTTAGTGCTATTAACCCTATAATTACAATGTAGTATTTGTTTAAATAATCTTTTCAACTTAATGAAGCACATCCATTCAACACTCCCACTAAGAGGGGTGTATTAACAATTCATAAATCAAATTTTATTTACTTTCTTTAACTATTTCTGTTATTAATTTGATAAAACAACATGTGTCACTCTTGTTTCAAAGAATATTTTATTTAGTGTTTTAAAAGTATATCATTTTATTTTCTTTTTTCATCTGAATCTTCAAATAAATAAACTTAAAAGGAACTTTAGTCAAATATTATAAACTGAAACAGATACTATAAATTAAGATGAATGGAGTATATTTTAAAATAAATATCCTTCTTGTTAGCTAGATTCTTTTGGATAATATGTAGCTAACAAGAAGGATGATTTTAAAATGATCCTTCAATATACTTCAAGAGCAAAATACATGTGACTATTTTAAATTTTCTTTAAATTTTTATTTGTGAAAACCCATGCAACTATATTTGTTTTTTACTTTTTAAAAATAAGTTAATGTCAAGTGCAATAGATTTTAGGTGTAAAAGGCATATAATTATTTTTACGTACGTGATTATTTTTTTAGAATTTTTATGTGAAAGAAATGTATTTATAATTCTTTTTTTATTTTTTTTGTAAATAAACTCATTTGACAATTTCGGTAAAGCTTTGCATTAGAATAAATGATTTTTTTAATATAAAAATAAGTTTTTTTGTGTAATATATGTAATGTGACTATGGTTTTTAAGTGGAAACTAAATCTATTTGATTTTTTACTAATTGATTTCTTTTTCCAAGATATTCTCTCTTGTTTGAAGTCATGCATGATTTTTTTGTGGTCTATTATGTTTCATTGGTTTGAGTCTATAAGTCATTTATTGATGTTTGAATAATATATTGTTCTTGATCCCTAGTACTATAATAAAATGTATCCAAATCTATACAACTCCATTTAGAATAAAAACAATTCATTGACTTTACAAAATCTATGTATTATTAAAAATCTGTCAAAATATTTTAAAATTCAAATAGAATACTCCCATTTAATTAGAAAAAGACTATTTTAGGAACATAATAATTAAATTTAAAAGGACTCATTATTGTTTATTGATGTCTGATTTTAAATCTTTTTTTAAAAAACCAAAGCACAAAATTTAATATCAGGACTCTCCAAGATATATATACTCCCTCCGTCCAAAAATTTCTTTCTTGGTTTGACTTGACACGAAGATTAAGAAAAGTTAAAAAGTGTAAAGACTTTTGATGCGTTGTCCTTAATATGATGGAATAAAATGAATAGTCTTTCTTAGGGATGGTCTTAGAGTGGTGCATCATATCATTACTCAATAACATCCATTCTTCCTCAATTTATGGTTAATATAAAGGCCGGTCCCGAAATATGAAAAAATAAAATTGACCCAGTTTAAAATTTATATTTTGAGCCTTATTTTATTTTTTTAAGAATACATATACTTTAAAATTAATACCGAATTTAAAATATATGGGACCCTGAAAGTTTAGGGACTCTGTGTGGTTGGTCACTATGCACCCCTCCGAATTTAAGCATTTTCCATCCCCTTTTTCCTTTCGTTTATATTTTTTTATGTAGTGCAAGAAGAAAAAACATTAGGAATACCGATTTGATCTCTATCTAATGCTCTTAATTCCTCCTCTACGTGGTTCAAATAATTGGTCGTTTTTTTTGTTGGAAACATAAAATTAAAGAGTTTTTTGGTGAGCTTATTGGGCTAGCATTTTGTAATAAAAAAGGAGACGTTGAAGCAAAAGAGAGAAAAAAACAAAATGTCGAAGCAATTTCATGAGGCGCTATGTGATGGTTGGTTTCACATGAAGCGTCCTGTCAAAATCAACTTGTGTGGTACAATTTGAAAGAAAAGAATAAGGAATAACAGTATGCTGTGATTTTGAGATAGAATGCAACTGCAAAATTAATACTACTCAGGAACTAAGATGAAAAACTGTGTATTTGATCTGCTGAATTTTTTTCACAAAAACAATGAAATCAGATGGCCATATATATAGGTCACCTTACAACCAACAGAAGCTAGAAAATAGGCCTAATAACAAACCACTAACATATCCTGTGATAGGGATGGTCTTCACTCCAAGCATGTCCCTCAACTTGGCAAATGCATCAAGCTTCAATGGTTTGGTAAAGATGTCTGCAATTTGATCTTCAGATCTGCAGTATTCCAGCTTGATTGTATTCTTCCCCACTTGGTTTCTTAGGAAGTGATAACGAATATCAATATGCTTGCTTCTTCCATGAAAAACTGGATTCTTAGCCAAATTAATTGCTGAAATATTATCAACCTTAATTGTAATTGGCCCTTCAATATCAAAACCAATTTGACTCATAATATTGCTAAGCCAAATTGCTTGACACGCACTTGATGCTGCTGCTACATACTCAGCTTCACACGTGGACAATGCAACAATGGGCTGTTTCTTTGATGACCATGAGAAAACAGTCTTTCCGAGCATAAAACAATGACCACTTGTGCTTTTCCTTTCGTCTAAATCTCCACCCCAATCGCTGTCTGAGTATCCAACAATCTCAATCTCCTTGGATGATGAGTAAAATAGACCAAAATCTATAGTACCTTTGATGTAGCGCATAATTCTCTTTACTGTTTGTAAATAGATATGTCGAGGTGACTCCATATATCGGCTAATCAGTCCCACAACATAAGAGATATCAGGTCTAGTACATGTGAGGTACCTTAGGCTTCCAACAATCTGCTTGAAGTATGTTGGATCAACTGTTCGCTCGTCACCATCCCTGGTAAGTTTAAGTCCGACTTCAACTGGGGTCTTAACCGGGTTTGAATCTTCCATTTGAAACTTCTTCAAAAATTCAGCAGCGTACTTCTTTTGGTGAATGAAGATTCCTCCATCTCCCTGGATAACCTCAATGCCCAAAAAATAGGACATAAGACCAAGATCAGTCATCTCGAATTCCTTCATCATAATATGCTTGAAATCACTGACCATCTTGTGATTATTTCCTATGAAAATTACATCATCAACATAAAGACACAAGATTAGCAAGTCCCCATAATCATTGGCCTTCACATATAGGCCATGGTCTGATGGACATTTTTGAAATCCAGTGTCATGAAGAAACGAATCAATCCTTTTGTTCCAAGCTCTTGGTGCTTGCTTAAGGCCATATAATGCCTTATTAAGTCTGTACACTTTCTTCTCCTTTTCAGGTTGTATGAAACCCGGTGGCTGCTTTACATAAATCTCTTCATCAAGTGGGCCATTAAGAAATGCCGACTTGACATCCATCTGGTGAATTTTCCATTGCTTTTGTGCAGCCAAAGCAATTATCAATCTCACAGTTTCCATTCGAGCCACTGGAGAAAATATTTCTTCATAATCATATCCTTCTCTTTGCTCAAATCCCTTCGCCACTAGCCTTGCTTTGTATTTGTCAACCTCACCATTTGCCTTCACCTTGATCTTGTAGACCCATTTAACATCAATGGCTTTGTGTCCTTTTGGAAGGTCAGTAAGCTGCCATGTGTTGTTTTTCTCAATCGCCATCAATTCTTCATTCATAGCCTCTTGCCATTTTGGATTTTGAATGGCATCATCGAGTCCCACAGGTTCCGAATCTGCAAGGAAAGCAAAGTGGACTAATTCTCCATCATCGATCTCATTGTCGAGATTTACCTCACAATCTTGAAGACGTGCAGGTTGTCGGTGTTCCCTTCTTGGTCTTTCCGTAGTAGTTGCAGAAGGGGCTACAACATTGGGTTGGACTGCTGGTGTTTTAAGATTAACTCCATCTTCTGCATCGTCATTCATAACGTGAACATAACACGTTTTGGAATCCATGTCGCCTGATATATTCCATTCTCATGCCTCATCTTCTGCGAATGTAACATCACGGCTGACTATCACCTTCTTTGTCATTGGATTGTACAGTTTGTACCCCCCTTGCTTATATCCAATGAAAATGGTCTTAACAGCCCTATCATCCAACTTCGTTCTTGTTGCAACTGGAACGTGAGCGTAAGCTACTGATCCAAATACCTTCAGGTGTTGCACATTGGGTCTGAATCCTCTCCATGCCTCAATAGGAGTAGTGTTAGGAACACTCCTGGTGGGTGATCTGTACAATATATATACTGCACATGATACAGCTTCAGCCCAAAAATAATTTGGCATACCTTTTGCTTTTAGCATACTCCTTGCCATATCAAGAATTGTTCTGTTCTTTCTCTCTGCCACTCCGTTGTGTTGAGGAGTGTAAGGAAAAGTAATATTATGCTGCAACCCGAGTTCTTCGCAATGACTCTTGAAATCATTGGATTTGTACTCACCTCCTCCATCACTATGTATCATCTTGATTAATTTGCCACTTTGTCTTTCAACAAATGCTTTAAATGTTTTAAAGCACTGGAACACCTCATCTTTGCCCTTCAAGAGATAAATCCAAGTTTTTCTTGAGAAATCATCAATAAAGGTTAAAAAGTATCTGTTACCTCCAATTGATGGTATGTTCATCGGGCCACAAACATCTGTGTGAACTAGCTCCAAAGGTAGTTTTGCACGCCACGGCTCCTTAACAAAAGGTAATCTGTGATTCTTTCCGAGAATGCAAGCCTCACATAATTGATCAGGATGATGAATATAGGGTAAACCATTCACTAAATTGTGTTTGGCAAGATTTTCCAGACTTTGAAAATTCAGGTGCCCAAAACGTAAATGCCACAACCATGATTCATCATTCACCGTTGCACTCAAGCACTTGAATTCGCCTCTATTAAAGTCTACTGGAAACATACGATTTTTTGATAAAAAGGTTTTGAGAATCATCTTACCTTGTTTATCAAAAATTGAAAACTGATTTCCAGAGATGTGCATCACATAGCCTTTCTCAGCCAACTGTCCCATACTCAACAAATTACTTTTCATATCAGGCACATAGAAAACATTTGAGATGTACCTATGATCGCCATTCTTCAATGTGATAAGGATCCGTCCTTTTCCAGTCACTGGAACGAACCTTCCATCGCCAAATTTCACCCTCGTGCGAAACGATTCATCAAGATCTACAAACAACTCTTTATGACCACACATGTGATTCGTGCAACCGGTATCCAAATACCAAGTCTGGTAGTTTGGATTTTCATTTGATGTTGATACCATCAATAATGCATGATCTCCTTCGTCTTGTTCGTGATTTCGGTCTTCTTGAGCACAATTGGCAGCTTGATTGTCACTTCTTGATCTGCACTCGTTTGCATAATGACCACGTTTGTGGCAGTTATAACACTCCACATTTGATCTTCCATTCATGTTCCTACGTCCGCGACCTCGTCCTCTTTGTTGCCAAGAGGAATTTGGAGTGGAATTCTGATTGGAACCAAAGTTGTTATGCTCAGCACCTCCATAATTCTGACCACCACGACCTTTGCTGAAATAGCTGCCACCACGTCCCCGTCCTCTACCTCGTGAGCTACTGTTCTTGTGATGAGGATTACCAATTGAGGCTTGTGCTTGTAAAGCCTGTTCAATTGGTTTTTCAATCTTACTGTCATTCATCCGTTGTTCATGCGCTCGTAGGGAACTAGACAGCAACCGTAATGTCATTGTTGACAGGTCATTAGCTTCTTCAATTACAGCAACAACATGTTCAAATCTAGGAGTTAAAGACCTCAAAATCTTCTCCACCTTTGTCTTCTCTGACTGTGTTTCACCGTTGATCTTCATCTGGTTTGTCAGTGATAAAATCCTATTGATGTAAGCATCAACAGTTTCTGTGGTATCCATCTGCAGCAGCTCATATTGGCGTCTTAGTGTTTGAAGACGCATCCTCTTGATTTTGTCATCACCTTTATAGGAGGCAGACAAAATGTTCCAAGCCTCGTTTGCAGTTGTTGCTCCTTCGATCTTCTCAAATATCTCGTCATTCATTCCTTGGTGGATGAAATACAACGCCTTCTTGTCCTTCTTCTTCTGTTCGCGATGCGCTACTCGTTGCGCCTCGGTCGCATCATCAGCTAACGCCGACACCCCATTTTCCACAACATCCCATGAGTCATGGTAATCAAACAGAACTTTCATCTGCACACACCACCGGTTATAATTCTTTCCATCAAGGACAGGAACTGATAATTGGATAGTGTTGTTCATGATAACAGACCGTATGGCTCCGATACCAACTGAAAGAAAAGAATATGGAATAACAGTATGCTGTGATTTTGAGATAGAATGCAACTGCAAAATTAATACTACTCAGGAACTAAGATGAAAAACTGTGTATTTGATCTGCTGAATTTTTTCCACAGAAACAATGAAATCAGATGGCCATATATATAGGTCACCTTACAACCAACAGAAGCTAGAAAATAGGCCTAATAACAAACCACTAACATATCCTGTGATAGACCATAAAAATAGGATCACTAACTAACAGGCCAGTAGGCAATACTCTTAACAGCCCTGAAGACTAGGACAATTATTCAAGAATAATTCAAACACTAACTTATAATTAAAAATCAGAATTAATAAATAATTAACCAAATTATTCAACACAATTAAAGGGGATGGAAAGTGTGTTTGGGTCGGTGCCGGATGGGGGCTTTATTGGGATTAGGTTGGTTAGAAACCGTCAATTTTACGAATGAGGCACCGGAACGCCTTCGGGTCATCCCATGACATCAATGTTCAATGTCACTTGAAGCTTGTGTCTCCCAAATTTCTTCAAAAAAAAATTATTCTCCCAATGGTTAAACTAGTCTTCTAGGTCGGGAGTAACTTTAAACCCGAAACATAGAAATCAATCACCTTTAGATTGATTGAGCGATTGAAGGAAGAAGAGAGAAAAAGTTGTGGGAGGAGGCGAAACTGCACTGTTGACGACGGAGAGATCTCCTTACCTTGTTCATATCTGCAGCTCAAAGGAAGAAATCTTTGTAAGATTTCCATTTCTTTTTCTGCAATGCGTGCTTCGATCTGAATCTCTAGATTCATCTTCAACAATATCTTCGTTCATCTTAGCTCCATCCAAATCTCCGTTTCTGTTTCTCTATTAAATATCCGTTTTCTAAAGGAAAAAAAAACTCTTTTCTTTTTCAAATCTTTCGTTGAATCCGGGTTTGTTTTCTTTCACCTTTTAGAGATGGTTTGAATTTTTTTGAGAATTTTCGTGTGCTTGTGCTTTTGGGTGCATTTCACCTTGCAGAAATAGGACTTTTTTGCCCTTTATTTGAAGATTCAGTTTTAATTTTTTTTTTCTTTCCATATTGAAATGCTTTGTGTTAAATTTGGCTACACTATCTAAATATGGAACATTCATGAATGGGCTCCATCCTAGTATGTATGGATGCAAAAAGCGCCTTCAATGTACATAGGTGTCATAGAATGAAAGGATGATTTTGGTATATTCTATTACCAATAGATGTGGAACTCGTCATGTGAATGGAAGCTGCAAACGCTTGTAGTCTGTTTGGTCAGTGCCTCTTGCTTATGAGTTAGGATGATTTGATAGTGTTATTTGGCTTAAAATAGTAGGTAAAAGAACTTCAGTTGTGGTGCTCAGGTTCTTTTATAGTTTGATGTGAGTTTTCAATGAGTGAAATGGTAACAGGTATGATAAGAAAACACAAATATGGAAGATAATTGACAGATGTTTGACACAAAGTGTACTTGAGTTGCTTTGCAGTTGTCTTCATGTCATTCATTATGCTATAAATGACTTGCTCACAAGCAATACCGAATTTGGCGTTTCTGATAGGACAGCGCTTTGCTCATAAATATTTCTGAGTTAAGCACCATACATCATTTTTTTTGTTTAAAAGTTCAACCAAACAAAGTAAAAGACTAAGCCAACGTTTTTTTTTAATATCTGCAATTGTTGCGTGTGTGTGATATCGCCCCCATCCCATCAGACCCACACAAAGTTTTTTGAAAAGTGTTGGGTTGCCATTGCTCTTACTCAGGTGTGCTACTTTGTGTACTTTACTTAAATCTATGTACTTCTATTTTTGAGCCAGGAGTCTCTTGGAAACAGCCTCCCAAGACCCTACTATTTTGGGACTTTACAATTTTTTTTGTTTTTTCGTTGGGTTGTTATTGCTAATATGGAATATAGATTGAATAATATGGCTGCATTTAGAAGTGTCTCACCAAAAGAAATGATGTAGAGAGTGCCATAGACACCATTCACTAGAGTTTATGAAGTGGGTTATAAGCTCTGTTTTACAGAGCTCAAAATGTAGTCACAGACTCTGTTCATAGAGCTTATTTTAGAGCCATAGATATATTCTAGTCTGATAAATAAATAAGAGCTAAACTTTAAACAAATTTCCAACACTATTCAAGCATAGTTTAATTGAGCTTATTTCAACCACAATTTCAGCAACTTTAGCTCATTCAACCACTTCAAATTTTTTAGGCCTTACCAAACATGCTCTTTATTTCTTTTCAATAATAATCCTGTTTTTTACAAAAGATTTTTTTAATTTCTCTTCTTTTTTTTGTTCTTTATATTTAAGAGCTTTCTCAACAAGTAATAAGGTTTTAAGTACCTTTTTTCTTCGCCCTATAAGGCTTGGATTAAAAAAATATGCCTGGAAAAAGAAAAAAAATACTACGGAAAGTTTTTCTCTCATGTTTAGGATTACCATGGAAAAGGATGAGGAAAATGGAATATGATAAATATTTTAATGTAATAGACACAAATAAAATGAGTTTGAGCAAATAATTTGTTCTCCCTTCCATTTTCTTTCTTTCCAAATTTCTCCAATATTTCCTCTTTGGTTTCTTTCTGTAGCCTTTTCTGTCTTACAAATAAACCCTTTTAATTTTTCAGATGCCAGATTTGATTTTTTTAGTTTGCTAAGCACAGCTTATAGGCTCTCTTTGGTATATCTTTTCTTATCTCATAGTCTATCTTTTTAAATATTATCATGTTTAACATGTTACAATTTTTTAAAGTTATTAACTTTATTTTCATTATGGAAATGAGTTTATAATGCATAGTTTGAAATAATATTTCTATGCCACAACTAAACTTATTGACACTGTAAAGTTCATGCCTCCAACCATAACTAATTGGGATTAAGGTATTGGTGATGAATATGATGAAGTTTATCACCTTATTCAATTAACAAAATTTACCCCCACCTCTGTTCATTGCCAATCGAGCTAGAAGAGCCATTACTGTCAATATTTTAGATTCAGGTAGGTGATGAGCTCAATCAAAATGGTACATCAAACTTCTATTGCTTCTTACCTTCTATGATGTCTTTAGCAGTAAATGCATTAATGCATCAAGTGTATGAAGGAAACAACCTGTCCGTCACCAACCTGTAGAGAGAACAATACTGAGAACCAACTCGATAGTGTTAGACTTGACTACCGAATTGAATGTCTCATAACATTCAACATCAACCTGTAGCGACCTGCGAATTACAGCAAGAAGAGCTTTCTGTCTCTCAAGAGACCCATCGGTAAGAAATTGATCGCACCAATTTTGGTTTTGAAGAGTGGTGATATGATATGAGGGAATGGGAGCACTGATACAAAATGGGCATATGGGTCAATACGTCAAGTGGCATGTGAGATTTGAAAATACCATGCTTTCTGCAGGTTGTGAGGTTGTCATATGGTGAGTAGGTTGCATTGGGGTGTGGATGGCGATGGCGAGGTGCTCCATAGTGGGTTGTTTGTGGGTAGGGAAGATGCGGGGCAATGTTCAACTTAGGTGGGAGCAAGGTTCAGCTCTGTTATGTGCTTGACCGTGGATTCAGTGTTGCGAGATTGGCTGCTTGGGTGGTCTTTGGGGTATACTTGAAAGTGCCGTGTAGGGGATGAGGGTGCCAAGAAGTCATAAGTAGATGATACTCGTGGTTGTCCTGCTGGTTGACAGGAAAAAGGTTCAAGTGTTTTCATCAAATGGAACATGACGGACGACATTGATTTTGTGTGGAGAGGTCACGACATTTCACTCTCCATGGTTTGTGGGAAGTCCCAAAAAAGAGAGAATGGGGAAGTAATTTTTTGGTAGAGTTGTAGAGGCTGGAGTGGCAAAGGCACCCAAAGGTGCGTGATTGAGTGTATGTTGATGGTACAGGAAACAATGAGGAGTGGAGAAAGGAGAGTTTTAGTGGGTAAAATGTTGGAGAGATAGGTGCCTAGTTGGAGAATGGGGCCAGTAGGATCATACAACAAATCCAATAGAATCTCGCATGACAGCAGAGTAGAGCTGGCAAATCGGTCGGTCAGGTCGGGTTCGGGTTTGGTCACTTCGAGTTTGGGTTATTTCAGGTTCGGGTCAATTCGGGTTCGGGTTGAGAACTGTATGTTCATGACCCAGTGTCATCGGGTTCGGGTCGACCCAACGGGTTATGACTTTGATTTTTTAAATTTTTAAATTCACATTAACAGTTACATTTTCGATTAAATAAATTTAAAATATCAAAAATATGTATTACATCTATTAGATTACTCTATTCTAAATCTTAAAATTTTTTTTAGATATATAAATCAGTATAAGGAATTTAAAAAATGTTTAAGTTTTAGGAAAAAGTAAGATAATTATGCAATATCATTAAAATTTTGTCTGAAAATATAAATTTATACATTATGAGTAGTAAAGTGTATGATTTTGAAAAACTCTTACTTTAGCGGGTCGGTTAGGTTGGGTTTGGGTTCGGTTGGGTTTGACCCATTTTTAGCGGGTCATTTCGGGTTCGGTCAACTTCGGGTTCGGTCATCAAAACTTTTGTTCAAAATTCTGTATTTTCAGATCGGGTTTCGGGTCAAAAACAGGTCGGGTCAGTTTTTGTCAGGTCTACAGCAGAGTATTACGAGGGTGTGTACGCATGGTGTGTACGCATGCCCACACTTGGAAGTAGAGAGGCTGTTTCCAAGGCCAGTAGGATCATATGGCGTTAAATAAAGAGAGTGACACTATTCATGTGTGATGGAAAGAGTCTCAGAATTGCATGACCTGTTGAACACATGTGGAGGGGAGAGCTGTCAAACTTGTGACCATTCTCACACTAGAAAGTTCCAACATCTTCTTCAAACAAATGTGATTTTTGGGTTAAGGGGAAGCCCCACATAAATTGAGTAAAATCATCTGAAATCAATCTAAGATGTAAAAACTTTCTTGGTAGGGGTAAGGTCTGCCTTCACCCCCACCCTGGGACTTGGAATTTTATTTGGTTGGTTGTTTGCATCTAAAAACAATGCTCCTCCTGTCTCGGAATAAAGTTCAATTTTTGACCAGGTGTGGTTATTGACAAAAGTGAATTTGTGCGATTGAAATTTATGTGGAGGAGAGAAATGATATGAGCCACGCAATTCGTAAAGTATCCATGGCGCCTCAGGAAGGGGGCAGGAGCATTGGTGATATGAGAGCCCTAAACAAGATAACAAACTACCATACAAGGCATAAGACTAATTACATGCAAATCCATAAATATCAAGCAATGTGTGGAGACTGTCCATCAACAAAAACAACTGCACCATGTGTTTTTGTAGGAATATATAGTTTAATATAGTTATATACATTTAGTTTACACTACAAATTTAATGTCACTGACCCCAAGTAGTTGGGATTAAGGTGCTAATAATGATTATGATGGTGATGAATAACAACAGCAATTGCTTGTGATATCTGTTTACTCTGTTTATCAAAGCGACACTTTTTTTGAATTTAGGAATATTTTGGGGGTTTAATATTTATCATTTTGTTTTAGGAAACTCTTTGGCAGTCTAATTTCTCAGATGGATGATCTCAAACACCTTGATGAAGAAGACAGTTGGTCCCTGACTTCTTCGTATCCTTTATATACAGATTTTCGTTTCTTAATCTAATGTTCCAAGTCTCTCTTTGGAGTCTTTGCCAACCTTTTGCCAATTTGAAACTGTTTTTATCCTTGACATGAGTAGTACTGCAGCATCTGTGAGAACCATCAAATCCAAACTTACCGTCCCAGTAGCCCCATCCTTTAGATCTGCCGAACGTGTAGCAAGACGTAAGGAGGTATATTTAATAATATTAGTAGGGAAAGGTTATTTTGACACCTACCCTTGGGTGTCATAATATGACACCAGATCACGTGAGATCCCTATGGTGCTCTGTTGGGTCCCCGAAATGGGTCCTACCCCTCAATCCCTCCACAAACCTCCTTCTCAGCCCCTGGAAGTGGAACACACTATAATATTTGGGATTGGGCATTTCCAAGGAGGGATGGGGTTTTTTTTGGGGGAGCCGGATCCACTTTGAAGCACAACAGAGCACCATAGGGCCCGGTGTCATAATATGACACCCAAAAACAGTGTCGAATGAACCTTAATGTTATTTCTATTATTATCAATTGATGAAGATGCTTGTGTCGATGTTGTTTCTTCCATTTCTTTTTACTGGTTACACGTATAAATGTGTGGAAGTATATTTCCTTTCCGTTCTCAGTTCTATGAGAAGTTGGGTGAGAAACACAAAGCTTTGGAAGCAGAAAAACAAGAATGTGCTGCCAGGACCAAGGTACAACACTTCTAAGTAATGGAAATAATGCTTATTTTCATTTGTGTTGTACAAATTGCAGCATTGTTTTGCATAATTTGCTTCATTCATCTCTACTCTTCAAAGAAATTAGACACTGAACCTATTGCTCTCCGTGATTCATAGGAAGAGGAGGAAGCAGCTATTAAGCAGCTTAGGAGGAACATGGTTTACAAAGCAAATCCAGTTCCAAGCTTTTACCAGGAAGGGCCTCCTCCAAAGGCTGAACTTAAGAAGGTAAACCGTAGTTTAGGACGGACCCCTTTTCACCTGACATGAAAAAAGTGATCTGATCTGATTTTTTTATGAATTTGTTTGGCTTGGTTGTTTATGGTCTGATCTTGTTTAACGTTTTCCATGAAAAATATATGCTCCCTCTGTCCAAAAAAACTTTACCATTTTGACTTTCACGGAGTTTTAAAGAAGTATTGACTAGTGAAATGTATACGGTTAGAATTTATTTAGATGAGGGAGAAACCTTGTGAGCCATGTGTTCATTACTTTAATAAGTAGGTGGAAAGTGTTTTTTGGGATGCCCAAAAAGGGACAAACTGTATAACTTCGTTAAAAAATTAGCTTCTTTTTTTGAAATCGTGACTTCCCTTTTGGGATAAAAAGTTCTTAAAAAATTCTGTTAGATCAGCATTTGTGTCTATTTCTAATGTATTCTCTCCATCTGCTGGATTTTTTGTAGTTATTGTTCATATGTGAAACTAAATCTTCTTTACATATTTTGAAAGCCACCTTTTTAATGCAGTTTTTAAATACTCTCTTTGTCTCCAAATAAAATTTCCAGCTACTATTCCAGCGTCACGATAACTTTTTGTTTACTTATGTGTTTTCATCGATCATTATAGAAAACAACAGTCATCTCTTGTTTACTTATGTAAGCTTTATTTTTTATTTATATATCAATTTTCAAATAAAATGGATTAAAAGAAACTTCATTTTACCTCGTAAACGGTAAATCCCTCTCTAACTTCTATAAACTGGAGAAAATAGCTGCACTCAAGCATCGCAAACCATGTGTATCCAATGGGACAGGGGGAGTAACAGGAGAATACATGCAAACTCTGTCCTCATTGATCACAATTGTGTACATTATGTACACAGTACATTTTATACATACATACATACATACATTGTGTGTGTGTATTATCTGTTTGACAAACTATACTCTTGTTCCAGCTACCCGTCACTCGGGCAAAATCACCGAACTTCACACGAAGAAAAAGCTGTGGGGATGTCACCTCACGGGAAGAAAAAAAAGATCCGGTGAGGTCAACTCGCCACAGCATTGGGGCTTACAGAGAATATAACCCGACGCTATCTGCTCCCAAAAACAAGGATGAGACAAGCGTTCAACGGAATACTATTAATGGGCATACCAACAGAGAGAAGGCCCCTTCCAAGTCAGTGAAAGGCACAAAGAAAACTTCAACAAAAAATCCAAAAGATCGGGCGAAGGAGATGAAAGAAACCCCAGAGAATGGGACAGAGGAATGTCCCGTGAAAGAGATGAATGGAAGAAGTCCGACGAAGGAGATGATAGAAACTTCTCACGACGCGACTGATCAGCCAAGAGAGGATATTGTTGCAGTTCAGTCATGAAAAAAAGGTTGTGTCATTTTGGTTTTTCTTTAATTTGTATCGGGAAAATAGTAGGGGTAATTAAGGTTTGCGCACACACACCCTCTGAAGACCCTGCTTTTTTGTGGGAGTCTATTGGGTTTGTCGTTGTTGTTGTATTGGGAAAAAGTTGTCTTTTTCAGTTTAGATCCTTACTGTAACTTGGATAGTTTCTCTTTATGGTCAAAAGCAAATGGCTGAACTGATGAATGTCTTAATCTGGGGGGTTGTATATTCACATTCTAATATACTCCTTATATGTGTAATACAATGGTCCGGTCCTGCTGCAAGAGAGTGAGAGACCACTACCACTTGCTGAGTTGATGGGTATGAATATGCACTTTGACTCTCTTTTTTTGTGAAATTTATTCTATGTCAAATTTATGGCATGTTGTTTTGGTACAGATGTCATTGGATTATGATGTCTGCCTCACAGAAACGATGTTTGTGTTGAAATATGATGATGTGTTTGAACCCCCGCCCCCTCCCCCCCTCACACACGTGTCGTTTGGGTCACCGCGAAATATGTCTGTATGAACCCCTCAATGGCACCCAACCAATTGTGTCGCGAGAGTATGATGCATGTCCGTTCGGTCGGGTCCGAGGGGACCCTTGGGGATGGGACCTGTCCTTTGCGAGAGTATGATATCCTTCATAGACATGTTATGTCTAATGTCTATGTTAACCTTCACTGGATCCTCACACATACGACACTTGTGCAAACCCATTTAGTAATGTCCATGCACACACAATGTTTGTAATATGCACACATAATGCATTCTGCCTATGTGTGTCTCTCATGTTTATGAGTGAGAAATCTACATAGACATGTATAGTATATATGCATACAAAAGAGCATTTGCAATGGAGGCAATTCTCACCTTGCTTTTACTCCCACTACATCAGCATTCCACTAATTTTTAGCCACTCCAAAACCCCGCAACGTTATCACCCTCAAAAACTTGCCACTCTGTTTCTTATTCATTATTCATTATTTTTAATTTAAAACTTATATAAATTTTGAATACTTTTTTTAAAAAATGAATAAGGATTGTAACAATTAAAATATTAAAAATAAGCAAATTTAACATTAAATTACGAAGTACTACACTAATAAAAAGAGAAATTTAACATGCTTAAAATTAAAATTACAGAAATTAAAAAATAAAAGAAGTGCTTAAAAATCAAAGACTTTCATATTAGATCAAATCCGAAACATCTTTAAATGTAAATACATTCAGATCAGGTCAGATTAGATCAGAACTTATTCCAATTAGATGAGGTAAAGAGAATAAGCCCTTAATCCCACTCTTTATTTGTTGGATCAAGATCACAGCAACAATGGGTGCAAAAGAGGGATGTCCGACTTCAACTCTTAGCAACAAGGAGGCAACCATGAACAATCCCACTTTTTATTGTAGGACAAAGATTATAGCTCAATATACCTGAATGAGGCCATATCCTTTGTTTACAAAACAAGAACCAGAAACAAACACATAATTTCCTTATAGCATTCATTTTTGTAGCAATGTTGTGACAAGCACAATTGTACAAGGGTGAAGACAAGCCTCTAACGAGTCGCAAATCTGTCACGCTAGAAATGCTGTAGCTATTTACATTCAAGAAAACTGCAGAAGATCTTACTGCACAGCCTGAAGAAAACCGTGCAAAACCAGTATAGGGGAGCGCGTACGATGATGCATGCCACGTTGGATTGTCTTAATAGGGCCACCAATCAGGGCCACCAATCAGGGCCACCAGGCTTCTTCACAAGAATCTGATTATACTCCGGCCTTGAAGTCTGAGAAGAAAAAGTAACCACAAATGAGTTTGCATGAATTGCAATAAGAGCCACATCATATATTACAGCAGTGAATCTTTGAAACAATTTCTCAATCCCATTCCCTTTCTCCCTGCCGAAACATGCAGAAACTGTTCAGCATTATCCATCGTTCTAATGTCAAGGTTTCATCCAACTATCCAAAATTGTTGAAACCTAAGGAACCAACACTAGATAGAAAACCTATTGCACTGCTGTCCAATTACCAGTATAAGGCTCGTCTTTACTCCTATATAAGAATGTGTATTTTTCCAAATCATCTTATATACTCCCTCCGTCCCAAAAAGATTTACACGTTTCAAAAAAATTGTGTCCCACAATCCCTTACCCATTTCTATTAAAAAACCACTTTTACCCCTTACTTTTTCAAACCCTACCTATCACATCATACCTTTTTCCTAATAATCTACACAACACATCCTACTTTTACCAATCACATCAAGGGTATTTTTGGAAAGTCAACACAAAATTATCCCTCCCTTAATTTCAACTTTAGTCAAAATGGGTAACACTTTATGGGACGGAGGGAGTATTTAACATATTGTGTTGTCTCTTATATTTGCTTCCTCTAACTAGGCTGTGATGTCCCACAGCAACAATATCTCAATATTCAACAAGTATAAGGTGAGGTTCAAAAGGGAAAAGGCCAATGAGGTACAACTTCAGGTATGCAAACTTCGCATGCCACTCGTGAAAAGTGAACTTTGATTCCCGCTCTAATCTCACAACAAATAATTGAGTTTGAAGCCACTTCTTGGTTCAAGCTCTACAAGGGAGAACTTCTGCCTCATTGACAGCAACTAGGTTTCAGTTGTTAAGAGGTGTGAATTAACACTGAGAAGGAAAATGTAGGTTATGCAGCAGATTTCAAGTAATTCATAATCTCCGGTAAAATGTAAAAAAACATCAATGTAGCCCCTCTAATTATTTAACTCGGGGTTTTAACTTTCTTATGTAGTATGTACGCAGGATGCGGCTGGGGTCCTGGGAGGCTATTTTGGCTTTGTAATGACCTTTTTATCCTTGATATAATAGTTTTTTGCATCCCTTTAATTCCCCTTCTCTTCTCTTGAATTTTTCTCTTTTGGTTTGCAAAAAAATCTTTCCATTAATTTGTCAATAAATATAAGAAACTGTTGTTGGTTTTAAAATGTTATATATCCCGTATTTAACAATGAAGGGAATTGGTAATTATGCTCACATTGCCAATGGAGCTAAAGAGTCACAATTGACAATGTTTTAGTTCCCGGCACATAACGGATCAAATCAAAATGGAAATTTAAAACTTCTCTTGGGCAGTAAATGCAGGATTATGCAACAATGGATCTAGTGTCTAATGAAAATAGCCTCTGTTTTTTTCTAGGAATAAGACTGCATACATCTTGACCCCCAAAACCCTACAGTGTTGCAATTATACTGGGTTGTTCAAAATACCTCAGGTGTAAGTTTTGTTTCCCTAGTGTAGTTTAAGAATAAACATGGGATTGAAGTTTTCCCGAAAGAGACATGTAAGTGTTAAACGCAAATTGACAAAGAGTGTGAGAAATGGTTTGTCATTGGTAGGAAGTTGTGTAAATGTTAGAAGGTAATGCGAGTTGGGATTGGGAGCAGAATGTGACGTAATTTATGTCATTAAATTGTACTCGTAGCCATCTTATAGTGCCTAAGAAAGCTAAGATCATTGCAGTGGCCCCCTAACATTACCTCAATCTTTATATGGGGATAATCCGAGAATCTCTAGGAATTTCGGATAGTCAGGTAAAAAATCAATACTCTAAACCAAAGAAGGTAACTTCATATCATGTTTTTAACATTCCCAACAAGCCAACATAGTTTGGTATTACTTGAGATATATAATTATGAGATTCCAACCCAAGACCAATTGGCTATGGAAGCTGAATATATTCATTATATTGCTTTTTTTTTGCTTGGGTATTTGATCCACTCATCATCACCCAAATGCCCCATATATTCTTATCATTACTACTCACACCCTATGTTGCACGGATTCTTAAAAAAAAATGTCATTTCCCGTGCCCAAAATGTTCCAATTTACATACTTGGGGGCAACCCAACACCCAAATCCTTTATAAAATTTGGAAAAGTTGGTGATTCTGTGTTCCCGACCATGTCCCCATATCGATGCAACTAGCTCAGACCTTACCTTCAGTTATACTCCCTTCATCCTAAATTAATATATGTGTTTACTATTCACAGAGTCAAACTTCATTCACCTTTTTTCATATATTTGATACTCATTTGATAAAATAAAATAATTAGGTCACCTCAGAGCTTTTGATATAGTTTTCAAATATATAAATTATAGTTCTTAATCCTGCTCTAATTCTCTAATAAATTGGATTGAATATAACTTCGATCAAATACCACAAACCAAAACATGCAGTTCAAATTATAACGGAAGGAGTAGCAGTACAGAAAATATACACTTTATAAATCAAGCTCAAAGATCAGACACATTCAAAACTCTGCTCGATCATAGAAATTTACACAAAGAATTTGAAGGTAAGAAGCAACATGATTTCTGCAATCCAAATGGAGATCGGAAAAATGGCTCACCAGATCTTTGAATATTACATATGCGATGACGAAGAAGAGGACGAAGAGGATCTCGAACTCGGCGAAACGAACGAACTCAAACACTTTGTTCACTGCCCGAGTCAAGAGCGAGGCGGACTCGTCCCTTCTTCCACCTCTTACCTCACGCTTCGCCATCGAGTCTCTGATTTGCCAATCTGGAGATCTAAACAATCTAAGAGCATCTCCAATGTGCTAAAAATTGGAAAGCTAAATGATATTTTAGCTTCCCAACAGTGATTTAGCATTCTACTTTTCTACCACCTCTCCAACCACATCATTTATTTTTTAAATTTTTATACTCCGTAATAATTTAGAATTATTTTATAATAATATTTTTCCACCAAATTTTGACTCCAAAGTCAAAATCAATTTGTGGGGTGCAATTAAAGGGGTGGGGGTGCGTTCGGGTCGAGGCGGGGTGGAAGGGTTTACCGGGTGTTAGGGGGTAGGAACCGTCAATTTACGAACGGGGCACCGGAGCGCCCCCGAGTCATCCCATGACATCAATGTCATGGGAACCTTGCTCATTTTATTTATAGCATATGACTAATGATCATCTATATATAGAGTATGTAAAGTTAAAAATAACTAATGCTCTAAAATTTAAATGACTCATTGGAGCTCTACTTTATCTACAGTAAAGTGTAAACTATTTATTTTTAAGATTATAAAGGGTGCATTGGAGTTGGTCTTAGACCAAATAGAGCGTGAATAAAGCTATTTCTAACGGTATAAATTTTGATATTTTCAATATCAAAATTCTTTGGTGAAACCAAAAAAGACAGAATTTAATATCTTTAGATACGATAAATATTTCAAAAGTAGAGTTTTAACATCTCCCAAATATACGCGGGGATTTGATATCTCTCTCGTTGTCATTCTCCGCCACCGGCTATCATTGTAACAGTCAACCACTCATGTTTTCGATCACCTTCACTTATCACTAATTAAACCATGATTTTAAATCTCTCCAAAACAAATTGTTTCATAACTCAAAACGCATATCATTTCTTCCAGATTTCATAACTCATATCTTATCATATCTCAAAAACTCACTAAATGGATCCTAAGTGTATCCCATTTGTACAGTCATTCTAATTGTTACAAAATATTAGTGCATAATATTTTTAGTGTACTATCTTTTTGTAATAGTATAAACAATATAGACCAAATAGTGTAAACAATATAGATTAGTGTCAGGCAATAGAGTCAACAAAAATACTAAGGATACACCTAAAGGTATACCCAAATCTATTTGCAATCCCACCATACAATTCTAATGTTGATAAAAAAAATATTCCGTAATAATTAAGTAGATAAATGATGTATGTTGAATATTGATGGGTACAAATGAGATATGCAATTTGGTGTACATCTAGCATCATTTTAAAGGCAACGTATCAAAGCTCTCCTTTACTAAGATGATAAATTACGGTGTACTCTCATAAAGTGCCACATGTGTTGTTAATCCTGTTCTGTAAAGGGGGCAGAGAAAACGATTGAAGGATAGTTTTTAAAAAATTATGAAATCAGAATCTAAATTCATAAAATAATAAAAATGAATGGAAATCTTTATAGAGTGTGAGCAAGAATCTTAAACTCATATAAGTAATAAAGCCAAATAAAATCTCCAATTCCTAAAATTTAGGCCAACTACCACACTACCTAGTAAGTACTCCTAGACTTTAGGCTCTACCATATTACTTAGTAACTACTCCTAGAATTTAGGCTCACTTACACACTATTTACTAAGTAATTAGCATATACTACCTCCGTCCCATTTTATAACGCCGGTTTCGGTTTACGATTTTTGACTGAAATTATTTTCAAACAATTTTATATGACAAATGGTATAGAATTAAAAAATAAAAATTACATATTAAAAACTACATCAAAAGATCTACAAAACTAGTAGTGACAAGAATATTTTATTTTATCAAATTGCTAACGAAAATAGAGAAAGAAAGTGAATGAAATTTGACCTTGTGAATAGTAAAGAGACATTATAATTTGGGACGGAGGGAGTATAAAATAAAACACTTGACCTCCTAAACAAATGACCCTAACTATCTTTATTGCAATTATCAATAACATAATAGGATTAACAACATACGTGGCACTCTATCATACTTTGTACTCTTGTATTCATTTATGCTAGGAGTACACCAAAGGAGTGTATCCCACATAATACCCCAAAGGGATGCACCAACAATTTAATTGTTCACATTGGCATAAAAAAATTGCATTAACACTTTGTGTCATTGTAAACCATTATACTATCATTGCACTAACACTAAATGTTGATGTATGTTTTCGAGATACAAAGTGTGGTTTAATTTTTGAGGCACATATGCTTTAATTCATTCAAAAATACAGAGTAATTACATACACCACTTTGTACCCATTTTTTGTCGTCTTACATTCTTGTCGCAATATCAATAGTTTATTATACAAAAATCACCCAAAATAATAACAAAATATAGTCTATATAGTATATATCTGGATAAACGTTACATATTTTTATTTACAAAATAAGATTATTATGATGTGATAAGGAGTATTATTTACTGGTATTTCATAGTATATTTTGCATAATATGTTGACATTACAAATTCTATTTTAAATAATAAGCTAAGTTTAATGTCTTATTTTGAGGAGGTTTCAATTCCATTTATTAATACAAGTACACATGGAACCCACGGAGTATAAATTTCCTTTATTACAATATTTGTTTTTTGCCAACCCAAAATAAATAATCTTTGGAATAACGTTGACTTAGTCGTTGCAGTTGACGAAGCTGTAGTTGACTGTAAGGTGGCCCTGACGGACTCCGTCTCCGTTAGTGTCCAATTGGTTGAACACATTCACGTCCAAATCCAACCCTCCGTTCGAGCACCGGTCCACGATCCTCACCGTTACCTGAGCGCCCGTTGCCGTGTTAGTCACCTGTTTAATGATTTTGTCAATGCATGGTAGATATTAATTGCAAATAAAAATATTAAAATTGAACGTTGTCGTTTTGATAATGTTAGTTAATGATGAAACTGTTGTCAAACTAACAGATCAAGACAATATTTATACGAGTGGTCAAAAATATACTCTCACTGTCAAATTATACACAGGGCCGGCCTCGAAAATTGAAAAAATAAAATTGGCCCGGTCCTAAATTTACATTTTGGGCCATATTTTATTTGTTTAGAATACTTTTTCTTTAAAATTATTAACAAATTTAAAAATATAGGGCCCTAAAATTTTAAGGGCCCTGTGCAATTGGCCACTTTGCACACCCTCCGGGCCACCCATGATTATACATTTGGATGTGCCATATATTTGCCTATATATTCAATAAAAATCATGTAACGTATAAATGTACATGCATCAATATGTGGTTTGCATGTTGGAACATAGGTCATTAAAAGTCAAATATTCTTTCGTGAAAGTAAAATAACTTAAATGATAGATAAATCATTGGTAAATATTCATAAATGATGAGCAACAATTTTGTAAATAATCTAGTCAAAATGAAAAAACGAAAAAACTGGCTTAAAAAATAAGTACCTAATACCTACTTATTTTTTTTGATTTATAAGCAACTTCTATAAGTCAACTTATAAGCAAACAGAAACACGTAATCTGAAGACTTATAAGTTAAAACTGTTTATAAACCATTTTGATCAATATATAAGCACAGAGAAATACCCACATGTCACCTTTTATCATGGCATAATACATAAAGATTACTCACTCTTAGACACTTTCCGCAGGCAGCTTGGCCGGATTGCCCGGCGGGCCCACAAAAGGCGGTCCAACCATACTTCTGCCGCCACGAAAGCGGCCTGCCGGCGTCGGTGGTTGCGCAGAACACGCTCGCCGTGTTGTAATTCCACCCGATGTTCTGCGGGTTATAGTTGTTGTACGTCGCCCTCACGTTGGTGGCGCTCTGTGCCGCCGCACCGGCCGCCATCAGCACCACCGCGAGAAGCGCACAACCCGCCGTCACCGCGGCCGCTCTCCCCGCCCCCATTGTTTTTGTATACATGCTATATATATCACTTTGACGTATTACTATTGTATTATGTAATTGATGTGGTCTATGTTTGAATTGTGATGGAGCTATGCATATATATGGTGGGGTGTATTTATAGTACTCCCATCCGGGGTTAAATGGTAGCCTAACTTTAGTGGATAAGGGTAATGCTCCCAAACAACTACGAAGTATACACATTTATTATTTGTGCACTTTTCTAAATGATTAAAATAATTTTAAATAATTTAAAGAAAAATTGGTACTCCCTCTGCTCCTATAAAGATAGGGACGGTTTGACTAAAGTGATAAAAAAAGAAGAGATAATTTTGTGTTGACTTTTCAAAAATACCCTTGAGTAAAAGTAAGAGGTGATGTGTAGATTATTAAAAAAAAAGGTATGATGTGATATATAGAGTATCAAAAAGTAAGGGGTAAAGGTGGTTTCTTAATTGAAATGGGAATGACTTTTAGGGACACAATTTTTTGAAACGTGAAGCATTTTATGGGACGGAGGGAGTACTAAATAAAACTAAAACATAAGTCATTTTCCAATATAGGACTTAAACTTTTTTATTTTCTAAATAGTACTTAATAATGTCTAGTGGGAGAAATAATGTCCAATGATGATAGACATTTACTTGAATAATGACTAATGGATAATGATCAATGATCCTACATTAGAAAATAAAAACATATAGTCTTATATTAAAAAGTTATTGTGTTTTAGTCCTATTTATGTAAGTCCTCTAATTAAAAATAAAAAATTAAATACACAAATACTACATAGTAAGTTTATATATGTATTTTGTATTCAAGTTATTTTTGACTTTAGCATTACTTAGCAGAAAATGAAGAACAATGACTAATGGCCTGTTTGGGAATAGCGTTAGTGATTAGCGTTAGCGTTTTAAAAAAGCTATCTACGGGCAGCGTTTAGCGTTAGCGTTTTTAAAGTAATCTACACCGTTAAAATTTTATCTAAAACGCTAATGTTAATCTCTAACGCTATTCCCAAACAGGCCCAAGACAATTCTGTTTGGGAATAACATTAGATTTAAGCCTAACACCATGAGGTGCGTAAACGAGATGACTCTTGATGCCATATCATCAACGGGGTGGGCGAAAACACTGACACCTCATATGCGGTCTTAACCCTTAAGTCTTATCCCGGCTCCGCTTCTCTCTATTTTTTCTTCTACTCTTTCTTTGGCTTGGTTCTCCACCCTTAGTTTTTTTTGTTTATTTTTTTAATTTAAGTTTTTTTTTACTTTTTTTGTTATTAGTTTAAATTTTTTACTCTTTGTAAATTTTTTTGTTTTTAATGTTAGGCTTTTTTGTCTTGGTTAATTAAAAGTTTAAGAAATTAAGAAAAAATAAAATCAACGAAATGTTAATATAATTATATACTTTAAAATTTTCCGATTGTCTAATTTTAAATGTAATCTCGATGATGAGTAGTTTTTTTAAAAAACTTTTAATTTTGTATATGTATTTTGAAATTTAATATTTATGAAATATTTATATTATATTTTTAGTTTAAGTAATTTTAATTAAAATAGATGTAAAACAATATAAAAGAGAAGAGAGAGGGGATGGCAGGGATCCTCATGCTCCTGAATTTAATTACCCCGGAGTATGAGATAAATAAAAAATAAATACTCCCTCCGTCTTAAAATTTAACTACGATACGTGAAAAAAATACATTGTATTATGATACAAATTTATATCAATATATTTCTAATGAAACATTGTTTTGAAATAAGGAATTTTTTATAAAATATATATGTATAAATATAAATATTAATGGTAAAAATATAATATTGGAGAGTGTGAAAAATCAAATAGAGAAAACATTTTCGAACAAGATTAAGACTTTGAATTTATTTTGAGAGTCCATTTATTAGGTGCTGTTGTTTTAGGTTGAAAATGTTGACTTTTCAACTCTTTTTTAAGTTCACCCACTTTTCTCCTATTCCATTCTTCTTAATTCTTTCCAATATCAATTTAAAAAAATATTTATATATGATGAATATATAAAAATATTATAAGTCTAAATTTATAATATACTATCTCAAACATAAACAAAGATTCGATGATTTTTTTATCCAAAATTAAAGTTGTCTTACATATTTATTAGAGTGATTATTGTTTTTTGAAACATTTAACTAATCGTAAGTGAATGACTTTCTAACACTTTAGTTTTTCTAATATTTTTCATTGTCTCTTTCTAATTTTTTCTAATTATTTATTTCCGTAAACTATTTTTTTTTTGAAGAAACCAGTACTAAACGTAACTATGAATTTGGCAAGTTGAGTCAATTACGAAAGTACTATAGACTTTTATAATACGTAGTATCATTCAATTCAATGCTTCACGCGTCACGTTGTATTAACTGCATGCATGAAAACGTTTGATTTTTATACAAACTTCAAAGTTTGAATGTTTCACAATTGAAGTGGGGTGGCGACTAACATCCTTGAAAATATTTCTCCTTTCTTTTTTTATCCGTCCCAAAAAACACTTCTCATTTTTATTAAAAAATCATTTTTACCCCTTACTTTTTCATATCCTACCTATCACATCATACTTTTTTCATATCCTACCTATCACATCATACTTCAATACCGAAATACACTTCCCTTAAATCCCTCTTCAAAATCAAAACTCCCATGTTTTTCGGGACGGAGGGAGTATTTAGAGAGTTTTTGTGTAGTGTACTTATTGATTTATTATTTATAATAACAATTTTTAGAAATTACTTATATGTTAAATATTCTTTTGTGAAAGTAAAATGATATTAAATGATATATACATTATTTACAAATATTAATAAATGGTGAGACATAATTTTATAAATAATATAGTCAAAATAGAGAAATAAAAAAACAACTTGAACATAAGTAGGTAAGTCCTATTTTTTTTATTTATAACCAAATTATGTCCGGTAGGCTTATAAGCATAGAAAAATATCGTTTGTATATAGGAGTTATATTAGAATTGAACTTGAGCTGATGTTTTGATTACACATAAACCTGCTATTTATAATAACTACTAGATGGTTTAGTTACTGGCCCATCTATCTCTGTCTAATACTAAACTTAATATTGGGAAAATAGAAGATAACACGAATTTGTTTGAGAGTCGTGCAAACACTTCCAGATTGATTATTTGGACGTTCACTCCAAAATCAATCGGATAAAACTCAAACTTTGTTGATCTAGAACAAATATGTGTTGCGATGAATCCTCCGGACTCCGAATTTTTGACAAAACTTTGCCAAGGTTTTATAGGAGCAGAGAGAAGAGATGTGCAGTCGCGTCTTCTACTTAGAAGTGGCAATTTTTTGAAATTTTGTTTATACCCAAATTTCAAAAATTTAAAATTCAAGTGAATTTTTAACACAACACTTCTTCAAAATAAAAAAAAAATTCGAGTCCAGCCAGGGGCTCTAGGGCCCCGTAGGGGCTGCCGCCCCTCGAACCTTGTTCGGGGGCGCTGCCACCGAACCCCTGCCAAGGGAGCAACACCCCCTTAGAGCCCCTCTAAAACGGAACTTCTATCATAACAAATTCAACGAAGCATGTACTCTGACCACCAAACTTCTTAGATGATTCTTATGATAGCATTGGTCAAATAATTATTTCAATTACACTAAAATATACTCCCTTCGTCCCGTTTCGAAAAAATGGCATCCCTTAATAAAGTCCGTCTCATTTCTATTAAAAAACTACTTTTACCCCTTATTTTTTCATACCCTACCTATCACATCATACCTTTTTCTAATAATTTACCTATCGCATCCTACTTTTACGCATCACATCAAGGGTATTTTTGGAAAGTCAATCTCAAAATATCTCTTTTTATTTTACCACTTTAATCAAAATGTCCCAATCTTTTTGGACGGAGTCACGGAGGGAGCATTACACTTAATACCACGTAGCACACACGTTATCTCTAGTAGGGTTCAAACTTATGATCTCCCTTTGGTAGAGAGTCATAAATCACAATGATATCAGTTGACCACGATGGGACTGCATTTTATGGAACACAAAGGAAGTTTGTTGAATAATTAATTTACCTCACTTTGAAGTCTACTTTTTTGAAGCATTGTTTTAAGTATCATGGATTTTAAGGGTCCATTTGGTACGCGAAATTTAAATGATGGAATTGAAATTAGAGACAACAATTCCAATTTTGCTATTTTAATTTGTAGCACAAAAATAAATGTGAATTTGAAAATGGTAGCGCCAAAAATGAATTGAAATTGGAGAATTCAATTTCATCCAAATCAACTTCATAGAATTTCAACTCTCAATGTAATTCTAATTTCGTCAATTTTGTGTACTAAACGGATCCTAAGATTTATGGTCTATATTGGGTTGTTTCATGAGATAACGTAACTTACGTTGATGTTTTAAGAACCTCATTTTTTATGAAGTGTTACGAAGCCGGAAAAAAATTAAAGTAAATGCTTAATTAGAAGCCCAAAAAACAAGGGATGAACAAACTCAGATCAAGCCGGGACGAGACCTGAGGCTAAGGTTGAAGAAAATAATATTTTGGAGGGTGTAATTGAAGGTGGTGGATGATCGATTCGAGTCGGGGTGAGTGAGTTTATCGAAGATTAGATAGTATGAATCATCAGTTTTTTGAACGAAACACTATAGGGTTTCCAGGTTATCCCATGACATCACAAACAATGTCATGAGAACCGTCCCCTAAAAAGAAATCAAAAGCTTATTAAATATACGTAGTACTCCATATTTTTTTACACGTGAGTTGCAATATATTTTTCATACATTAAGATTTGGTTTCCCAACATACGTCGTACTAAAAAATTATGGAGGGACGGGGGAAGTAACAAATTATTGCACCAAAAAAAGATAATTAATTAAGAAATGCATATATTACATGAATAAAAGAAAAGTACACACATGCATTATTTAAATTAAGAAAAAACACGTGTAAGGAGAATATGGAAAAAAACATGGTAGAAATAAACATATGAAACACAAAAAATCTAGGCACCATCACGTTTGGCCTCATATACTTTTCTTATTTTTTATCCTTCGTCATCTCAATCAAGACAATATCACGTTTGTCCATACCGTCATACTTCGTGCCTAGAACGCCATGTTGATCACCATTTGACGATTTCTTTTTAATTCGATGGAAGCTCTTTTCACCTCCAAGAAATTGGTCATTTGAGTGGAAAGGATTGCAATTCCTCTCGGTAATTGCCGTCGTCCTTGGAACCCGATCCGACTTTCTCTTTACTTCTCTCCTTCGCCTTTGACCGATCTTGTCCTATCTGCCTCGACACATCTTGCATGTAGATCTCATCGTCCTCTTCCTCGTCGTTGAGGTTGATGTAGCAGTGGGTATCTGACCCTTGACTTTCAGTGAAAGGGTCATTGAACGATGAAGTGTCCGACGAACTTGCTGACTTTTTTCTGTAAGTCGCGCCACTTATTCGTCAACATGTCTACCGTACAATAGTGCTCTATCTCTAGTATCACATGAAATTGTTTGTGGGCGCGATCCCAAAAAGTGTTCAGTTTTTTGTTATTGGCTATAAATTTAAAAATATTGTTAGACAAAAAAAAATTAAAACAATTGTACCAAAAAAATTTATTAACCTTAAATTGGATCGATAATTGGATCCCCCGATAGATCGATCCAACTTTCAGCCTACGCACTCTCCTCCTCGTCCAATCAAATGAAACTTGTTCTTTTCGCCAGTACCGGCTCTTGGTTAGGAAGTGGAGTCTTTTTTCTTTGAAGCTTTTTTCATCTTTTCAGACTCTGCCACGGACTGAGTAGCTTGGTCATGCGGAGATTGCGTCTCTGGCATGTGATGAGGTTGCGTCTCCGGAATGAAGTTCGAAAACATTAAGCCTTGAGAGCCGCCCGAGAAGAGGTTCGGGGATGAAGTCCAATACTCAAATCTCTTGAAGTCAGACGATAACAATCATCAAGCATATTCTCGGCATTCTCGGAGATAATTATTGGAATTGTAAAAATACGGAAGATTTGGATTGTTTAGATACATGGTGTGAGTAGAGATATGAAATTTGAAAGAAATATAATAAAAAATGAGAGAATGAAGAAGTGATTGTATTTGAAAATGGTTAGAATTGATTGTTTAAATAGAAGAGGGAGAGAGTTAGTAGGTTTCAAATTTGAATTTACTGTATTATATTTATTTATTTATTTTTGGTCAAAATGACCGTTGGAAGCAAATGAAAAAAGGTCCAATGGTCCACTTATCGTGAACGTGACCACGACGGGTCTCATGGCCTGTGGTCATGAAAGGTGAGTGGGGGGGTGTGTTCCTGTGAAAGAGAAGCCGACATGGCTTCGCCACACGGGATCACGGAGGAGCGGTGCCGACATGGCTTTGCTGCGCAAGCATTACCACGAGTCACCTAATAGAAGTTGTGTCTGTCCACCATTTTTTCATCAAGTAATATAATTGGTCATTCAAAATAATCAACTCAATCAATCATTCAAGCAATAAACAACAACAAACAATTATCTCATAAAGAAGGCCTATTTTCATATCATTAACTATCATAACATTAATTAGGTATTTTTCTGTGATAAATAGTTTTTAACTTATAAGTCAGCTCATCACATATTTCTGAGTGTTTATAAGTTGACTTATAAGCGAGAAAAAATAAGTAAATTTTATTTTAGGACACGATTCCATTGACATTCACCAATGTTGACATTGCATTTTTATAGCACATCCGGTGCTCCAATCAGAAAATAGATAGTTTCTACCCCTGACCCACCCACCCCCAACCCCTAAACCCCCATCCTAGCCACACATTGGGAGGGGGCTTAGGAGGGGGTGGGGTGGATGGGTAGAGGTGGGGCTAGGGTGGAGGATTTAGGGGATGACTTAGGGAGTAAGAACCATCAATTTTCTGATTGGAGCTCTGGAGGTGTTCCAAAAACGTAGTGGGACCGCTAGTGTCACCGTTTGTGAATGTCAACGAAACTCCACTCTTTATTTTAAGTTAGTTTTTTTGTTTCTTCGATTTGACTAGATTACTTACAAAATTATTTCTCAGTATTTATGAAACTTTACAAATGATTTATCTATTATTTAAATTATTTGACTTTCACGAAAAAATATTTAAGTTATAACTAATTTATAAGTTACTAAGTACAATTTATTTATGAACAATATATCAATGAGAGCGTCTAAAATGACACCAGTTGCTTATACCAGTTCGTTTGTAAAAATGACGGTTCCTACCCCTTAACCCCTAATGGGTGGGGCAAGGTGGAGCTGGATGGGACACGAACTAGTCATTAACAATTATCAAGAGCAGGGCAGTCTTGTGGCAGAGGAGCGTTGAAGGAACTTCGCCACCTTGAAGACGCCCTCTCGCTCTCGCTTACTTACGGGGATTAATTTTTCCTCTGGTTGAATTTAAAGGACTGTGGGTTTTGTTCGACTTTGCTAAGGATTCACTGAGGAGGGGCTATTGATTCCGAGATGGACGAAGAAGAAATCGAGAAAACAGTGATTGCTTATCTGAAAAAGAAGGGTTTCAAGCAAACGGAGCTTGCATTACAGGAGGAGCAGCAGCAGAGCAAAATCATCACTGACTCTTCGGCTCTAAACTCCTCAGATACTTCCCATGCTGACCCTCTTGCCAATGACATTCTCTCTATCTCTCAGTATGTTATTTTTTTCTTCCTCTTTTGTAAACCCATATATATGTGTTGCCCAGATTCTTCAAGTAGGTGTGTGCTTAGGGTCCCAAAAACTTCCCGTTAGGGTACTCGGGGACGCCCAGACTGCCAAATCCTTTGTAGAATTTGGAAAAGATGGTTTTTTTGGTACTTGGGATGTCCCGACTGCCAAATTCTTTGTAAAATTTGGAAATGTTTGTGTTTTTCTCATTCCCATTGTACAAGTACCCGTCTCTCAATGCAATATACTACCTCCATCCTAGTCCTCCCAGAGTATTCATCGCGTTTCACTTTGTCTGAAAGCTTTCAAAAGTTTATTTCAATATATTTGTAATTGGCGATTAGAGTTCGTCTAGTTTGACTTGAAAAGTCATAGTGGGCGAATCTTCGGGATGGAGGGAGTAGTTATTAACTACTAGAGAGTGGTATTGTTCCTCCATTGACAGTTCTTTTTTTCTTGAATTATGTAGATTGTGACTGGTTTACATGTGTTTCCAGATCTGGAAGTGTTCCTGCAAAGTACCGTGATGAGTACAGCAAGCTTCGATCTTGGGCAGATAGTTCTCTTGATTTGTATAAGGTTTGTTCCCCCCTGCATCATTTTAGTGCTGCATATAAATTTAATGAAGCAGTTGCAATTTTGATGGTAATTTGATGCTAGTGTTTGCTTTAGTATTTTGAAAAAAGACTCTTCTTAATGAATGTCTTCAATTGAAGTGGAGAGGAAAAAATAAACATTATGGAAAAGGCTGCATGCTTGAAGTACTGCACAAGTTAATCTCTAGGTGCAAAATAGCAGTTTGCACAGTTGACCAAATCTAAATGCGAATTACTCGATAATGAATTTGCCCAACAAATCTAAATGCACTTTTAGTATCACTTCCTTTTGAGCTATAATGTGTTAATGGTGTTACAAATCTGGATGATGCAGCATGAGTTGCATCGTGTACTGTATCCTGTATTTATACACTGCTTCATGGATCTAGTCGCTAAAGGTCACATTCAGGAAGGTACATTTTCAACAGAAGTTTCTCTCTCTAAAACGAAGAGCTTGCATGATTTTCTGGAGTTACTTTAAATCGCTATGTGATTCCTTCCAGCACGAGCCTTTTTTAATAGCTTCAGAGAAGATCATGAGATGATTCACTCACATGATCTCCAGAAACTAGAAGCTGTCCTATCACCTTCACATCTAGAGGCATGCAATTATATTGTCATTACCTTTTATGGA
Organism: Cuscuta australis; assembly: GCA_003260385.1. NCBI lineage: Eukaryota > Viridiplantae > Streptophyta > Magnoliopsida > Solanales > Convolvulaceae > Cuscuta > Cuscuta australis. The sequence goes on along the minus strand of NQVE01000097.1, from coordinate 7,607,574 downwards.
GTATTTGTGTACTAGTGTGCTTGGACTTACAATGTTATTACTATTTCTTGCAACCATGTAGGAAATGGAGTTTGCATATTCTTTAAGGCAAAGCAAAGTGAACATAAAAATGTGTCAGGTTTTCTCTTGATTCTTCTAAGTATACAGAATTTTCTGCTATTTTATGCTTGTGAAAATTCATCACAGAAATTTACATGTTAGTATTAGTAACGGGATACCTCCCATGATTTTTTAAACATAATAATATGCCAAATAAATACAAGCCTTTTTTTGAACCATTCACCTTTTGTTATTGATATTACACACACAACAAAATAAGAATCTTCCTAAAAAGGCAGTGCTTATATATTTATATTTATGTATAAACTTTACTATGGAATATGTTTTTCGTCCCTGCAAATATAACTTTTGTTGTTTAGGGTCCTGTATTTTTGTGTGTGTTAATCATCCATGTAATTTATGTGTGGACGAAAAAATTAGTGCTATGGATCACTTCCACATCATCTTTAAAAATCTTTAATATTTTTATCCCAAAAGAGAGGCAAAGATACATTAATTGGAAGTAGGAATATTGAGTTTTGCCTAGCCCAAACTGCTTTAACAGTCAGCAATATTACAAGTGGACATGGAAATGCTAGACTATTTGTGAGACATTGTTTTTTAGCAGATGTTGACAGAGAGGGGCTAAGAATAAAACAATATAAATTGCATGGATGAATGAAAAATATATATTTTTATAGGGACTTAAAACAAAAACTATTATATTTGAATTGACAAAAAACATATTTTGGCCTTGTATTTATCACATAATGAAGGGTGGAAGCATTCCCAACAAAAGTGAAAAGTAAGTGAAGTGTACAAAAAGTGAAAAAGCTACTTGATCATTTGAAAACACTCCTAAATGCATATGATTTAACTTAATCTTATGTTAATTTGAATCTTATCAATTCTATTGGATATTATAGCAAGTTTGCATTTTGTTTTCATAAAGAGCATGTTATCCAAAACTCCCGGGGTTAGGCCTAGAATTTTTCCGATTTTCTTCCTTGTAAGGCACCGAGTACACCTGACATGAATTAACAGTTACTGTTTTGTTTTATCATATTTTCAAACAGTATTCCTATGACCTATTGCTGCAATACTTGCACAAGGCTCATGCCATGGTGATGCTAGGGATGATAAATGAGCATATAAATTTCCAAGGTATATCTTCTTTCATAATCTAGTTTTGTCAAGGGCACAGTTCCGTTGACACTCGCCATTCGGAAAATTGATGGTTCCTACCCCTTAACCCACCTCCTAAACCCCCCACCCTAGCCCCACCCTTACCCTCCCACCCTAGCCACACATTTGGAGGGGGGCTTAAGGTGGGGCTTAGGGTGGGGCTGGGGTGGGTTAGGGGGGATAAGAACCATCAGTTTTCCGATAAGAGCACCGGGGGTTCTCCAAAAATGCAGTGGCACCACTAGTCACCGTTAGCGAGTATTCAACGGAGCCCCACTCTTTTGTTAATCATTTGTTACAATAATATAAATATATAATCATGTCACCTTGATATAGTTTTTAAATATTCTCCCTTTGTCCCAAAATAAGATTCTACACTATTCACATGGTCAAACTATATCTTCTTTCTTTACGTATTTTTATTTATCATTTGATAAAATATATAAGTCAAGTCATTGTTTTGTAGAACTTTTAATGTTGTTATATACTCCCTCCATCCCGAAAAAAACTCGTAGTTACTATTCACAGGTCAAACTAACTATACTTTCTTTATACATTTTCATCGATCATTTGATAAAATAAAATAACCATGTAATTACTTGTTTTGTAGGATTTTTATGTAGTTTATAAATATATACTTTTATTTTTTATTCTACACCAATTTTTACTTATATTGATTTGAAAATAACATCAGTCAAATATCGTAAACCGAACAAGAGATTTATTTTGGGACGGAGGGAGTATAAATTTTATTTTTAAATTCTATACCAATTTTCGAGTATATTGAATTGAAAATTACTCTGGTCAAACATCATACACTACCATCAGACTTATTTTAGGATAGAGGTGTATATTTATTTTTTTAATTTTACACCAATTTTGAATAAAGTGACTCGTAGAACGCCAGAACACATCTAATTGTGAGCCCATTTTATTTTCTTTAATTTTGACTTGGATGATATTCATTTGTGAATGCTAATTATCAATTTATGCCAAGTTGACAAAATTAATACTTTCTTCGTCCCATAAAAAGAGCCATATAAGTGGGTGTTTCTCTGCGCTTATAAACTGGTCAAAACTGCTTATAAGCAGTTTTTTAACATATAAGTCAGCTGATGACATATTTCTGTGTGCTTATTAGCCAGAAAAAACAAGTAGATCTTAGCTACTTATTTTTAAGTCAGTTTTTTCATTTCTCCGTTTGACTAGATTATTTACAAAACCGTCCCTCACCATTTATGTATATTTCTAAGTGACTAATCTATCATTTAAGTCATTTTACTTCCATGAAAGAAAATTTGACTTATAAGTAGCTTATAAGTTTAAAACCGCTTATTAGTTTAAAACCGCTTATCAGCAATAAGCCAATAAGCACCAGCACATAGAAACACCCCCGTATTGTCCCCAAAAAAGTCAAATTTGAGCAAAAAGCTATTTTTCATCACATTCCATGTTTTTATGATAATAAAGTTCTCAAAACAAATTAAAAGTGCTAATTTGGGCTAATCTCTAATGAATTTAAAATTATAGTTATAAATTTTAATATGTAGCTATATTTGGCTTTGGAGTATGACGGAATAAAGCAAAAATGACTGTTTAAACTCTTTGCACTTCTTTCAAAACCGAAGTAGGAGTGTAGTACTGCAATAGTTTGTGAATGCAACTTTTGACGCTTGTCATGGGTCATTTGAAACAATTGATCTATGTTTTTTTAAACATAAGGGTCACATCTGACCCTCTACCCCGCAGTGGGTAGGAGCCTTTTAAGCGTTGTAATGTTGTTATTGTATTGAATGTGTGTGTGTGCATGTTTGTTTGTTTTGAGTGAGGGTAAGGTATACATCCACCCTCCTCTAACCCCACTCATGGGCCTTATTTTGTTGTCTTTTATCCTAATTTTAAAAATTTATTTTAATGCCAAATATTTTCAAAACAAAAAGGATTAAATTAATTTATGCAATGAGTTATTCAATTGTTGGATGTAAAAAAATACCTTTTTAATGTATGTTTTAGCATCTTGCCATCCAAATAAATACACAGGACTCTGTATTTATTATGGTTTGCTGTGTATATTGTATTATTTTATTTTATATTGACTTAAAACTTTATCTTTTTCTAAAACTAGATGACATGTCAAGATTCTAAGTCATTAAACTACTCAGAGGAGTTTTCTATCTTTTAACCTATTAATTAATTTATTTATTTTATTCATTAATTCAAGGGTTACTCATTGCTTCACCTCGAAGCTTACTCCTTGCTTTGCCTCGAGGGCCAACTGTTTCGAGGTCCGTTTTCGCCTTTCAAATCCTTGGCCTCACACCATGTCACCATCTTTTCTAATCTTACCACACATCCAGCATAACATTTACATCTCATACACACATTTTCTTTATCATTTTCCCCGTTGCCTAACATCCAAAGCCACATAATAAAGCCGGTCTTGTAGAGTTCTTGCTTTCTATACCAGGGAACTTCTCTTTGTCTAATGTGCCCAAACCATCACCATGGTTCTCCCTTTAAATTAAAAAACGGCTATACCGACCTTTTTGTGAACTTCTTCCTTGTGCACTCTATCTTTTCCGGTCTTACCATACATCCATAGTGACATACATATCTTTGCAGCACTTACGTTTTTTTGTTTTTCATTTTTCTTTTTCAAAACATTCTACAATCTTCATTGCCCAACATTGAGATCCAGATAGTAAGGTTGGTCTTACAAAAAATTTCTTCAATCTTAGGGGTGCATTGTGATCACGTAGTACTCATGTTTTTCCTTTTCATTTAAGACAACCTGCATTAATGTCGCTTGTTTTTCAATATCCTCATTTCTTTTTTCTAGATCCCAAGTACTTGAAACAATCGTTCATTGATCATTCTTTCTTGTTCAATTTCACCCACTCTGCTTCCTAACTTCAGTCTTACTAAATTGCCAATCCAAATATTCCCTTTGATCTTGACTTGTCTTAAATCCATGTGTTCTTAAAAACAACACATTTGAGAAATACATTATAATCTATGGCATCAAACTTGTTATGGTTTCATCAACTTACAATATTAATTTGTAAACATATCTTGGGGGAGGATCGTTTGACATTGAATAACAGTGCCATAATATGACAACAAGGCACCGTAGGTGCCCCGTTTGCAAAATGGATGGTTCCTACCCCCTAAACCCCTCTGCCCTCACTCCTTACTCATTGCTTCATTTTTAGACATTGATAATCAATGTCAAAAAATCCTTGCCCAACTTATAAATAGGTAAGAGTAAATTCAATAAATGGTCCTTAATAATAGGGATTTTTCCATATATAGTCTTCAATTCTAAGATATTACCGTCATGGTCCTCTATATTCGAGAGTCATTCCATAATTAGTTCCTTTGACCCAAATATTGTTTGGTCATGGAATTGTTTTCAAATATCAAGGACAACAAATGTAATATCTTAGAATTGAGAACTATATATGGAAAACCCCCTATTTTAATGGACCATTTATGGAATTTACTCAATAGATAAATAACTTATTATTGCTGTTAAGTGTTAATTATCGAGTCTTTACTTATGTTGTCTTATTGGATTGGTGTAAATCCATGTAATTATAACCATTCATTTTGTTGGCTAAAGAAAATGATTATATTTTCAAATCCAATCGCAGTTTCTCCTGGACAGCCTGGTTTGGTTTCAGATGATGCTGATGTTGTAACTCTAATTGGGAGCAGCCAGGCAACTGCTCGTTTGGTTAACCAGAAAGAAATTCACTGGGGAGTACGTCGTGATAAATATATTAAATTCCAATTTTTACATTCATATATATTTTTTGATCTTGATAAATTTAGTGAGTCTTAGCTCTTAAAGAAATACATTTTCCATGTAATCTTCAAATTTTCCACAAAACCCAAGACTCATATATCCAGCCTACATTTTCTATCTGGCATGTACTTCATGCCATGTGATGCCAGGAGTCCGACTTTTGAGTTTAAAGTTTATCTTTGTTAATGTTTACTGTTTAATTTCATTAAAGATAGAAAAGGGAGAACTCTAGAGTTTTAGAGCAACATGAGCACAACTTGAAACAAGATATTTTGGCTTGGTTCTTATTTGTGTTTCCTTAATTTTTTTAAGTCTAGTCATCTCCCCAAGGATTTGCGAGCGTTGAACTCATTATTAGTCTGCTGTTTTTGAGAGTCATTTATAATTTGGCTTGTTATAGTTGCTTGAAGATTCTTTAGAGGAGCGGCTAGAGAAGGCAGGAGGTATGCTTTTAGACTCAGAAAAGGTTGAGGGGGAGTCCAAAGATGGAGAAACTGATGATAACAAGGTTTTTGGGCCTCTTTTCTTGCTTAAATATTTTGCTTTCACTCACTCACACACACACACTCTCGCTCTCTCTCACTTTTAGTGTTGGAATTTTTGGAATTCCATGGTCCTCTCTTATGAGCAAGGTTTGAAAATGCAATTTTTACCCCCCCAAAACGGATCCAAATGATAAAACCAAATTAGTTGAACACTGTTTTTTTGGATTAATTAGCTAATTAGTTATAGGGATGCATCATGCATGAATGATTTTTTAACTATGGACCCCTAATTTTTCATAGAAGCTTACGTATTCAGAATAAGCTATACTTTTTTGCCCGGAGGTTGAACTTGTATTATTTTGTTGGCGTGGTTGAATTTAATGATAAAGGTTGCGTAGCTCCCCGTCTAGCAATTGAATCAGCAATAACATTATTGTTACGGGGAACAAGATAAACAGAAGCCAAAAGAAAACACCTCGAAAAAGCTGATAATATTAAGAAAATCTGAGTACAAATTTTTATCTCCATTTCTTCAATACTATTTGATCAAAATATGAATAAAACCAAAAATAACTAAAAGTAAAGCTCAAAAAACCAAACTAACCAATTGTATTTTGAAGTTTTAACATGAAAAACTGAACCAAATGTTCTAGTTTGATTAGTTTTTTTTTCATGGTTAAAACTGAACCCTTTTGTTATTCACCATTGCACCTCTACAATTTTATACACAAGTTTTTGGCATTGCTTACATCACATCATTTTTATGCTGGTCAATCTTGCTTCCACAAGACATTTTGTTTCCACTGTTGTGTGTTGTCAATGGTCACTATACCAACTTAAATCTAGATACATCTTTTATTTACGTGGCCATTTGAAAGAAGAGGTATGCATGAGAGGAGAAATGCTAGGATTTGGTGGAAGATCTGAATGCTGCAGGAGAAAAAGGAAATGATGGAAATTGGGAAGGCGGAAATAATGTAGAAGAGAATAAAATAGATAACATTAAAATTGTTAATAACCTATTATTTGACATCCATTATAAGGTGTAGTTTATATTTTGAGTAGTTTGGGTAAAAAATGAACTATTAAAATTCAAAGGTTTATGAACTTGCTTTCAAAGGATGAATGCGTGCACTAACATTTTGGCCTACTTTTTTAACAAGTATTTAAATATTACATGTATATTAAGTTTTGTGCTTTTTCTTGCCTGAAATTATATTCATTTTATATTACTACGTATAAAATTTCTGCATTTCATTCGATAAAATCAATTCAGGGAGGAAAGCAAGGATCGTCTATGAAGAAGTTGAAAAAAGACAAGGTTGCAGGCCCAACAGGAAAAGTTTCACACATAGAGGGTAACACAACATCTACTACACCACACGTTAAGCCCGAGTTACCTTTACCAGCAATGTAAGTGTTAGTGTAAATTTTCTCGATCCAACACCACTGGTTTGATAAAGAGTGTTAAAGTGCATCCCACATCGGAAGTTCAAGAGTAAAATAATCCGGTATATAAGCTCTTGAGTTAAACTAAATAATCGATTGGATTCAATCTTTTAATGCGGTTCAACCCAAGTGTCTTATTGCCCAATCCAGTTGTCCACACCCAATCCTAAATTTATCAAAGAGAAACCGCTCACTGAGCTGCGTGTGTTTGTGCCTTGGCCAAATAACTCATAAAAATGCAAGGGGGCTTCACCTACGCTGCCTTTTCTTTATTAAATTATACTCAACTGAAATATTTCTTTTCCAGAGATATGGATGTAGAGCAGTCTATTCTTGAAGACTTAAGGAATCGTGTGCAGCTGAGTAGCTTGTCACTGCCCTCTGTGAACATGTATACCTTTCTTAATACTCAAAATGGGTATGTTTTTGTAGTTTGAAGTTGCGTATTGCTAGAGTATATTTGTATTCATTTCTTGATTACGTTTGATGTGTATGAATGCTAATAATTATTTTGATAGACTAAACTGTGCATCTATTTCTCATGACGGATCACTGGTAGTTGGTGGGTTTTCGGATTCTTCGATTAAGGTTTTTTCTGTTTCCCATATTTAAACTATCTCGTGAACTTATGCATGATTCGTGTTTGTTTGCTTAACTATGTGCTTGTATTGCAGTTGTGGGACATGGCAAAGCTAGGTCAAAAATCATCCAATTGTAAGTTGATTATGGTAACTCTACACTAGAAGATTTTTGTTGTGTTTGTTTGTATGAGTTACACATGAAAAATGAGGAAATACCATATAAATGAAGTTGTTGGCCTAATAATTGGTTTAAGGTATTAATATGATACCAATCTCAACTAATTAGTGAGGCAACTTCTCTAAATGAAGCCTCTAGAATAAGGAAGTTATATCTATCAAATTGGTGGGCAAGGTCTTAGGAGGACACCAAACTCATACAACACTTTTAGTATCTTTTTTTCTATTACTTATGTCTTCAATAATGATTTCCCAAGAAGCTTTCACCCCTGGACTTGTAGCATCTCCACCACATATAAGGAAAGGACGCCTAGCCTTCTTCGAGCTTGGGTGGCTGTTTGTTAGGCGTTGGCGATTAGTCAACGTCTAAAGCGATTAGGCGATTAAAAAAAGACTTTGACTTATGAATATAACCCTAGGCGGGTGCGAGAACAGCTCATTTGTGGTTAACATACATTATCTCTCTCTCTCCCCCCGTCTTTGTCTTGACTCGGCCTCTTCAATTGCCCCCCATCTTAGTATTTATTTACTTACTTTCTTATTTATTTTTTATTTTCTTATTTATTTTTTTGAATTTTATTTTTTTGAATTTTATTGTTTCAGTATTTCTTTTGGTGCTTATTTTTTTTAAATACAAGTTATACGGAGTATATTGTTAGCAAATAATACAAGTTATATTAACTTGTATACTTATTAGAGTTATTACTAAGGGCCCGTTTCGTAGGACTTATTTTTTCTACTTATTACTTATTCTTATTAAAATCAGATCAGATCAGACCAGACCTAATCAGATCAAATCAGATTCAATAAGATCAGATCAGATTCAATCAGATCAGACTCAATTAGATCAGATCAGATCCAATCAGATCAGACCAGATCCAATCAGATTAGACCAGATCAAATCCAATAATATCAAATCAAGAAAAATATAAAAAATAATATTTATATTTTTCAAGGATTAAATAATAATTACTGTTATTTGATTAAATCACATTACTTTATTTAAAACTACACACACCTAAATCTTAATTAATATTATTATTTTAATTATTATTGTTTTTATATTATTATTATTGTTATTGTTATGTTTCAACTACAAACCATTATTTTTAATAATTGCTTAGCTTGTAGGATAGAAATGATGCATGGAAGCAATGTTCAAACTTAAAAAGTTGTATTTTTCATACTTTAAAAAGAGTTATTTTAAAATACTTGTTTATAAAATAATTATAAAAAACTTAGTTTTCAAAACCATAAATATTTTATACTTAAAAAGACTTACTTTTAAACTTTAAGATGATATAATATACACAAGGGTGAGTTTATGACAAAATTCATAGAGGTGAAAGGGATACTTTTAAACCATAAATATTTTGCAATAATTTTAAGTAATTTAAATCAAATTTAAATTCATCTACACCAGATCTAATTAGATAAAATCAGATCTAATCAGATCAGATCCAATCAAATCAGATCAGATCAGACCCAATCAGATCAGACCTAATCAGATCAGACCCAATCAGATCAGATCAGAACGAAAAATTCAGATCAGGTTCAATCAGATCAGGCATACGGAACAGAGCCTAAGTTGCTGACTTGGGCAATAGTGCACGGTGTATTCCAACACAATAAATACCGTACAACGCGATTATTTATTTACAAGTAACTGAATACTCATTTTCAAACTATTGAATACTCATTTTTCTAAAATGCAGGTATGCTTGAAAATAGTAAACCTTACTCGAAAATGAATATTTTGTTACTCAAAAATGAGTATTCAGTTACTCCAAAATGAGTGTTCATGCGGATGTACGGGAAACATCGTACATCTCGGATACATGATATAGATACTTGTATTCCAGTGGCTATATAAGTTCATATGTTGTGGCCGACCAGACTTTTATATTACATCGCAGAACTCAGAAGTTGATATATTTTCTTTTTTTCTTGGTTTTCAAGACGCCCGCCTTTTTTTGGTAAAGTGCCTACCTTAGTAGCGTAGTACTCAGTATTTATTTGTTATGCTCAATTAGTTGGATTTTATGTTTGGCTAGAAATTTGACGATACATTGGTTGTATCCCACTATCCCACTTATTTTGTGTTCATTTCTATGATGTGGACATTTGCCTAATTTGTTTTCCATTGTATTTTTATTTTGTTCAATTCTATTACTCTATATATCATACTCTAAAATAACTTTCTTTTATTTTCATTATCGTTTAGGTTATCTTTAATTTTAAAATCAAAATAATGGTGTTGCTAAATCCACCCCCTAAATGTCTAAATCCATCACTTTCACCTATTTTCGCTAAATCCTCACACATTAATATAAATTTGATATTGGTGTGACGTGTGTTTGAGTGAGAGTTGATAAACAAGGTCGGTGGGTGTTGCACCCGAGTTCGATTCCGGACAACTACATTGGGAGGCAATTATGCTAAGCATATGACCTCTGTAAGTATTAGGTGCAGGCTTCATTCTTTGCCACCAATATGTGATTAAAGCTCAATTTACCTTCTCCGTCTCGCCGGTTCTGAGAGGCGCTCATGGATGGGTTCATCTTTTTTTGTATAATGGTGTGTATTTAGCAAATTAGGTGGAAAGTATGGATATAACCATTGGGTGAGGGGGGGTAGATTTAGCATCATCCTTAACATAATTTGTTTATTTGTATTTTTCAGACCTCTTATGGCCAAAGTAATGAAAGTTGTTATGATCCTTCAAAAGATTCAAAACTTAAGGCTAAATCCTCGGGTCAAAGATGGTGTTATGGATTTTGACAAGAACTTAACAAAAGAGGTGAGATAGAATGCACTTTATTTGATATGCAGATTAGTAGTGGAGTGAAAAGATTGAAACAACCTCTCACTTAAGGATACATAAACGTTAATGTCAAATGAGTACTACTTCGACAATGAGAGAGAGAGAGATGCATGTTTACTTGAATTCAAAAAGAGAAATAAATTGGTTGTGTTGGGTGATGAAGATGAGGCAAATGAAAATAATCAAGTACTAAAGATGGATTCGGGTAACACATTTCAAGAACTACCACAAGTTGGAAGCGGTCAATGTTCCAATTTGCAAAGCCGCGTTTAGAGAAGCTAATCAAATTAATTGCAAAGATTAACCAAAAAAGTCATGTAGAAGTGGTTGCACAAGCTCAACACCACAAACAATTGAAGTTTGTATAAGGAACAAAGAAGAGGACAAAGTGTGCATGCACACATAGCCAATTTTTTCTTTGCTTGTGGCATACCTTTCAATGCTACAAATTTACGAAGCTATGAAATAATGATTGAAGCAATTGGCCAATCTGGTAGCTCTCTTTTTCATTGATATCATGAACTGCAAGTATCTCTCCTATAAAAGGCAAAAATAGACAAAATTAAGAGAACACAAGATTGCATGGAATGAATTTGTGTGCATATTTATGTATGATGGGTTGAAGGATAAGATGATCTTCATTCGATCAATTTTCTTGCCCATAATCTAGAGGGGACACTTTTCTTGAACTCGGTTGATGCTTCGAGTGAATTTTAGGTCAAATTTGTAGACAAACAAATAGAAAACGCTTGTGAGGGATAAAATTGTTTACGTGGTGATTGATAATGTCTCTAATTAGAAGGCAATAGAGAAATGAGTTATGGAGAAATCTCAACTTTAAGGATACTACAGTCAATGCCAAGTATGTTACTATGCTCATCTACAGTAGGTAACACAATGACGGAGAAAAAACAGCGAGATCTTTTGAGGCACGGTGTAACTCGATTTGCCACAACATTTTTATGTTGCAATACAAGTACAAAGATGATTTGAGAACTTTGTGATGATTGGAATAAGTGTAAATTGGCAAAAATAGATGAAGGTAAAAAAGTGTAATATATCGTACTTTCTACCACGTTTCAGAGAGGCATGGAGGATTGTTTAAGGCCTCACCGCCATTACATATAGTGTTGGGATAATAGATGGGGATGAAAGGCCAACTATCACTTAGATTGTTGCAACAATGGATGTGGCAAAAGATAAGCTCCATGATGTTCTAAGAACAAGTCCTTATTGTTGAAAAAAGTCTTGAACATTTTAATGACCCGTTGAGAGGGGCAATAGTTCTATATGGTTGCGTTGTATCTATCACCATATAAAATTTTCAATATCAAAACAAAAGATTGTGATTATGTCAGAGACTTGTGTTCGATGTTCAATAATGAGCTGGAGAAATTGGTTGTCGTGATGAAGTATTGCAAGAGAAAATAAGTAATTAAGCTGATGATTACTATTCTATGTGGGGGACATTTGAGAAACCGGTGACAATCAAAGAACATAAAGCAAAAACTTTGTGTAGTACTAATCACCCAATATCAATATTTTCATATTGAAGGATTTTATAATTTTAAAAAAATCATATATAGTAGTTGATTGGTAGGCGGCCTTTGATAATGATGCACATGATCTCCAAAAGTTAGTAAAGCGTTCCATATGGTCATCCTTTGGTGGTGAATGCAATTGGAGCAACTTTGAGTTCGTAAGTTCAAAAGTTAAGTCTACTGGCTATCAATAGTACATTGACTATCAAAGGTGCCCCATTTGCACTCACAACTTGAAGATGAACAACAAAGGCTTCTGATACGCTTCACAAGCTTTTGAAGGTCTCGTGCGTCATTATCAAATGTTGCCTATGTACGTTAACCAAACTTTTGGTTACTATTTTCTCTTGTAGTAAATCAACAATCATTTTCTCAAGCACATCATTGAACGTGGAACGCAAGCCCCTGGCATAATTTGAATCCTTAGTTATGATGTCGAAAAACTTATTAGGTGATAGATACAATGTAATCTCATTAACTTTTTACCCCTCCAAACAGGTCATAACAATGTTCATGATTTTTTTTCTCAATAAGGCCAGTTTGTTTTTGAAAACATTACAGAGCTTATCTTTCACCACATTCATCGCTCCAACAACCTTAGTCATAGATAGTTGTTGTGAGGCTCTTAAACAATCATCCACACCACTCCAAATCGTAGTAAAAAGGACAATACATTGCATTTCTTTGGCTCCAAATGTTCTTTGCCAATTTACACTTATTTCAAACATCGCAAAGTTATCAAAGGATCTTTGTACATGTTCATCAACTGTAATGTAAAATATATTGTGGCAAATCGAGTTACTGGATGCCACACAAGATTTTGTCTTCTCATTTTCTACCTCATCTCGTCAAGGAGTTTATTGTGCATGTATATAAATGTAGCAAAACACTTGGCTTAATTATAGTACCCTTAAGTTCTTTCAAGTGACATATGTTCTCCATTAGAAGGTCTTTGCGGTGGGCGTCATAAGGCATTCAAAATAAAGTTGGGGGTTCACTTGTTGTTTCCACGCTTCCTTAGAAATAGAGACATTATCAGTCAAATTTGTTTTCCGACTCATCAACTGAGTCTAAGAAAAACGTCACATATGGACTTCCGACGACAACTCTTATCCTTTCGCCCATGAGACATAAGTGTGCACCCATATTCCTTTCGCTCAATCTTGTGCTTTTCTTTTAATCTGTGTCTCTGCTTTTTCCTTTTGTGGGAGAAATACTTGCAATTCATGAAATGAAGAAGGGCTTTAGTCGAGGACCATATTGGTTCATTGCTTTAATCATTATTTCATAGCTCTGTGAATTTATAGCATTGGAAAGTATGCCTCATTCTATAAAAAAAGCTATGTGCATGTAAAATTTTCCCTTCTCTTGTCTTTTTATATATACTTCAATTGTTTGTTGTGTCAACCCTTCATTGTGCCTCTCTAAAACCACTTATTTACGACTTTTTTGGATAATATTTGCAATTGATTTGTTTGGTTTCTCTAAAGGCGGCTTTGCAAATTGAAGCATTTATCGTTTTCTTTTTGCGTTTGTTCCCGAACAATGTTTACCGATTGACTACAATAATGTGCTATCTAAAGCCATCGTCACTAGATTGTTTTGGTTTCCCCATCTTTAGCACCCTACACAACCAGTTTATTTATCTTTTTCAAAATCAAGTAATCGTGCATCTCTCTCATAACTGAAGTAGTCATTTGGCATTTCACATCTCCACATCCTCTAGCAAGATGTTTCAATCTCTTCACTCCACCACTAATGTACCTATCACATAAGGTGCATTGTATCTCATCTCTTCTGTTAAGATTCAAGCAAAATCCTTATTTCCATTCTGGATTTTTGGATTTAGCCTTATGTTTTAGATTGTTTGACGGATGATAATTACTTTCACCCATAAGAGGTGTGAAAATATGAATAAACAAATTGCTTTAATTTTAACAAAATTAAAGATCACCCAAGTGAGAAGAAAAGAAAATTGTTTCACAGTTCATGAGTGAATAACAACTAAGATGATATACAACTAATGCATTTGTCAAATCTCTGACCACAATAAAATCCAACTAATTGAGCGTAAAAGCTATGAGATAATAAAATAAATTCGAGTATATACTAAGTACTGAACTACTAGGGTCAACACTTTTCAAAAAAGGTCGATGAGTAGGAAGACTAAGAAACAAACATTGTGACTTACTTTCGAGTTCGGCAATGTATGATGGGAGTCCAGTTGGCGACGATGGATGATGGAAGTCTTGCCAGCAATAGACTTACGAAGTTGAGAAAAAGACTTAAGGATTTAGTTTTAAAGGTCAAAGTCTAATTTTGTTTAAACGCCTAAGTCATATTTGGCATCACCTCATTGCCAAACAGGCGCCATACTTTCTTGATCTCAAACATGGCAAGGCATCTATTGCGGCATCTCCAGAAAGTCACCACAAATTCACAGCGCCTAGGCAACACCGTAACAGGTATGATCCAATGTTCAAAACTGGTTCCAATGCCTAAAACAAGCTAGAAACACACAACAAAACTAACCAAACTTGGGGAGCATAAGCTTTGGAACTAGCATCAAATACGACCATATCAATCACTGGAATGCTCTCAAAACCCTCAAAAATATGCTCACAAAGCTTGATACAAGAACACAAACTAAAAGTCCAACAAGTAAACAAAGACAAAATATAGACTAAAGAGAGAGAGAAAAGTTTCCATTAGCGATCACAAACATAGAGGCCACACCCACATGACCAACCTAATTGTAAGATACCTAAATACCCACTCTACCCTACAACTCTAATCTTCGACCTTGAGAGACTCCTATTTACGGACATGTCCTCACCGAGGTGTAGAAAACTGAAATCCTGCATAATCGCCTCACTCCCCACCTCCTCTTAGGTCTACCTTTACACTTTATTAGATTCCATATGGCCAACCTCTGAGTGTTTCTCCTTTGCACGTACCTAAACTATCCCAATCTAGCTTCATGCATCTTATTATCCACACAACTACTCCCACCTCTGAGATTATGCTGTTCTGAATCCTACCTCTGATAGTGTGTCCGTACATCCATTTTAGCATCCTCATTTCTGCCACCCTCATCCTTTTCATGTGGTTGTTCTTTATTGTCCAACACTTCTTATCATACAACCAACAACATACTAAGCATAGTCGGTCGAACAACTACTTTATAATGCTTTCCTTCGAGTTTAAATGACACTTGAGAATACAATGTATTTCGTATGAGTTCGTTGAATTGCCATCCTTTTGATCATAGTGAAAAATGCAGCATGTAGTTACTTTTTGGTGTGATTATGTCATGCTTTCTAAATTTCCGTTATATGTGAAAAGTTTTCGGTGCTTGAATATTTGTATCAGCTCTCTTGCAGGGTGATATTGGTTCCCCCCAAAATGAGCAGGTTCTTGGGGAAAATGGACAACGAAGATGTTATACACTGTTCCATGGTCATTGTGGACCTGTTTATTCTGCCACCTTCTGTCCATACGATGATTTTTTACTATCGTCATCGTCCGATTCTACTAGTATGTTGATCATAGTCTCTTTTGTCATTTTTCTTCTTAATATGAGACAATCATCTTTCTTTGTTTTAGTGTGTTTAGTCCATTGATTTTTTAATTCTTTTGTGTAGTTCGGTTGTGGAGCACAAAATTTAATGCAAATCTTGTTTGTTATAAGGGCCATAATTATCCTGTATGGGATGTTCAGGTGGGTGAAGAGTACTTCATAATATTTTACTTGATCTTGTCTGTATTTAACAAGTTGGCAACAACAAAATTTCAGTGGTGTTGAATTGATTCTATGAATGATAATGATAACTTTAATAATAATAATAATAATCTTATTTCTAATAGTATGTTTGACAATAAAAAAGACAATCACATTATTCTCGTTTACCTTTTTTTTAAGTCACGCTTCTTCTCAGTCATATTTTGTGCAATCATGAAGAGCTCGACTATAGAATCATGAAAGAGCAGCACAATTGTTAAGAACCAAATCATCGCCAAATACTTCTAGGATGCTGGAGTGGGTTGTTCTGTTCACTGAATCATACATAATTATAACATATTATTTTTTAAGCAATTGTTAAGGACTTAAGGACATCATTTATATAGTGGAACACCAAAAGTAATTATTCTTGCATCCGTTAATGAATTCTTGGCCCAAACATTCACCAAGTCAAGGTTTATTGGTTCTGCTTTCAATGAATTTTGCACAAACTAAGTCAAGGTTTATTGGTTCTGCTTTCAATGAATTTTGCACAAAAACATTTACCGAGGCAAGGTTTGCTGCAATATTGGTTCTACCTTCACTGAGTTTAATCTTGTTTGGTTAGAGGACTTTGGAGGAAAAGGGTGAAAAGTAGGGTGGGGTGTGTTTAATTGGGGGAGTTAGGGGAAAGCAGGAGGATGGTGGATGAGCTATGGACTCTTCCAAATTCTTCATATCTCACCCTCCCAATTCCAGAGATTTTAGTGCCTTTTTTCTTAACTTATTTTCAACATTTTTATGAATATTATTTTGCATTGTTATTTGTATTTCCATGCATATTAGAAAGTATTTTTTATCTATAGCAAAAAATTATACCAAATAGTTCCTTTGTTCTTAATTACATGCAACATTAGGCTTGACAAATTTGCCGATGCACGCATTAAACCATTAATATCTTTAGTTGTGTATTAGTAAAAATTATAGAAAGGAGTCATTTTTTAAATGTTGTAGCTTTGGGTAAATAATGGGTATTCAAAATGGCACATTAGCTTCGGAGTGCATTCAATGTAGTTTTGGGTAGTAAATGCATTAAGGGTTTAACGTAAGTAGCTAGCCTCTCTGTTTTTTTACAAGGGTAAGAGTGCTTACATCTTGACCTCCGAGACCCCAACATCGATGGGATTATATTGGGTTTGTTGTCGTTGTTGTTGTTGTTCCAAAATATTAATTCCTCATTAGTTTTCCATTTCCCTAAAGGAGTTGGGATTATACTAGGTTTGTGGTGCTCTCTTCTCTTTTCCTCCTCCTCCACCCCTCCCCCCCCAACCCCTGTTTTTTTTCTATTTGCACATAACACCATTCTTTCCCAATACAAATTCACCATTGCTCTATCCAATATGTCTCTGAAGCAATTTCTGTCCTGGGTCTTAATTCTTATGATGCAGTTTAGTCCGGTTGGGCATTACTTTGCCAGTGCCTCACATGATCGAACAGCAAGGATCTGGTCTATGGACAGGATACAGCCTCTAAGGATTATGGCCGGCCACTTATCTGATGTTGATGTGAGTTTACTCTTGGATTTTATATTCTTTCTGTTATCTTTTTGTGGAGTTAGTGAGATTTGGTCTTCAGTATCATATTCTATTACATTTATCTAGTGGGGTAGTGTTAGGCTTCAACTCAAGGTGGAAGGAGGGGGAATCAGGATAGAAGGGATTCAGGGAGACAGTAGGTATCTAGGGTTGGTTTTGGAAGAAGATTTAAGTAAAGGCGTGAAAGTATTTAGAAGAGGGATGTCCTGATAGAAGATGGCAGCAAAGGGAGGATAGGTTTTAGGTTATATTTTGTATAAGGAAGAGTGAAAATGAATTGTATTTAGAGGAGGGAATGGATGGGCTGAAAAAAAAGGCAGGAAATTCTTTTGTTGTTTTATTTTGGGGATAAACCAAGTTGGTGTTTAAGAGATATAACACACTCTTATCTTAACTTGGGGTTAAGTCTAGAATTTAATTAAGATATAACACACTTAATTAAATATCTAGAACCTAAACTCACACTTAAGGTAACCACCCTTAAGATATAGAATTAGGAATTTAAACAAAGAATACAACAAGTGTATTATTTGATAGAAATGAGATTATCAAACTGTGTTTTTTACCAAGGCCTATGGCCAAATATATACATACATGCACAAGGAATACAACCACTCATAATCCTATTACAAATCAAGAAAATAATGTCCATTTGTCACATGTCCTTAGTGGAATGATTTAAGGGGAATAAGGATCTTGTTTGGCTTGGTTTAAGGGCTGTCTCATTCAACCATATATGGGAGGATCATCACAAGATGTTATGATTGATTAAAGTGATTTCTTTTGACTTATTTTGAGGAAGAGTTCGACCATATGATAAGGGACAGAGTGGAATATTAAGTGGCTGGTTTTGGATGATTATACATTATGGATTTTGTCATCTTGTGTGTGATTTCAAGAAAGATGATATGGAGATTATAAAAGTTGATTTCCTTGGTTTTATTGGATGGCCTAGCTCGGCTTTTATTGAAGGAAAGAAAGGGGAATGACTCTCTTTGTTTGATTGTGAGAGAAGTCAACAAAGAGACAAATAGCTACTGTTCACCTTTTGACTTAAAATGGACAGGGATTTTGGCCAGATTATGGGGTGGGTTTTAAGTGTTTATTTTAGTCAAAAACATGATAATTTTGTTGAAAAACAGGAGAAGGATTTTCGGCCAAAGAGGGGAGTACAGGATGGTCTCCTTTTGATGGTGGTTTGGGTTGTTTTGGGGTGATTGGTTCGGCCTTTAGTAATCCAAAAGGACTATTGCTAGGATTTGGGTTTTGATGATAAATTCATTCCAAAAAGGATCAAGACACCTAGACATTAATCCATTGATTTGTTTAAGGACTTGGGATTCCATATTAGTAACCCGGGGTATAACAGGTAGGAATCCATATACATGAGTCGACAGAACGAATTCCTTCATTTAAGGAACTTGGTTCTGAGGATAGGAAAAAGAATGCGGCATAGAAAAGAGGATATGCTAGGTTAATAACTTTAAAACAAAGTCCTCGAGCTAATTAGCTAAAGCATGTCTATTTTTCCACAGTTTGCCACTTCCCCTCAAATTGGAGTGTACAAATCATATGCTCCGAATATATTTTGTCCTACAGCCTCGATTTTGTTTTGTCAAAGATGTTCGGAAGTTGATTGTATGTGCTGACATAATAGGCATTATAAGTGCCATAACACGATATTTTGCTTCAACACCCAATGACCTTGTCTTCCAATAGATTAAGTTTTGACCAATTAAGATACCCAGCTCAGTGAGCCATCAGTGTCCCATAGAGGTGTTCATTCGGAAAAACCAAACCAAACCAAAATTTTGGTTATTTTATTTTTGTACCAGACCATATAAAATCAGTTCGGTTTGGTAAATATAAAAAATATCTCGGTTTGGTAATTGGTGAAACCGGAAAACCCAAAATAACAAAAAAAAATAGTTGCAATACCATTAGTCCCCATTACATTCTCCAAATCTTAAAAAAACAACTAATATTGGGAAAAATATAATAAGAAATTAATTGGTTCGGTTTTTGTTGACTTGCATTTTAGGTCATAAGTTGTCTACTCATTTTAGCTCTATATCTGTATGCGACTGTTAGTTGCATGAAGTTCCACTGTGGCCCAAGCAAATTACTTTAAGAGAAACACACGAGCACTTAAATTTGTTGTCTCTCTCTCTCCCCCCTACACACACTAATATGTGCACACCCATATTGCACTAAAAGACAATATGTTTCTTGCATCTTATCTTTAGAAGATGACTTTGTCTTTCATATATAAAATAAAAAAAGATGAGTATTGCATCATTGTATGTATTATAATGTTATGCCGTGCTTTTTTTTCATTTTTAAAAGATACTATTATTGTATTTGAACAGTGTGTGCAATGGCATGCCAACTGTAACTACATCGCAACAGGATCGAGTGACAAAACTGTTCGCTTGTGGGACGTCCAGAGTGGCGAGTGCGTCAGAATTTTCATTGGTCACAGAGGTATGATATTGTCACTGGCAATGTCACCTGATGGCCGTTATATGGCATCAGGCGATGAAGATGGGAAAATCATGGTATGGGATCTTGCAAGCGGGCGCAGTATAACACCTTTGGTTGGTCACACCTCTTGCGTATGGACACTTGCTTTCAGGTTGAAACCAAGTTCTTTATCTAATTGGATTGGTACCGTCTTTGTACTTTGATAGTAGTAATCTATATTTCTAAATGTGAACTTTCAGTTGTGAAGGCTCTATTCTTGCATCTGGTTCTGCGGATTGCACTGTGAAATTGTGGGATGTAACCACAAGCACCAAGATTCAAAAATCTGATGAGAAGTGAGTTCGTGTACACATTTTGCTCATTCCATGTTTATTTTTTCAACCTTCTGTTCCCTTCTAAAACAGAATAATCTTCTCCTTGTTAGCAAATCTGGGAGTGCCATTAGACTCCGATGGTTGAAGACATTGGCTACCAAATCCACACCAGTATATGCTCTGCGTGTAAGATTCCCTGTCAATAATCCCCCCACACTTTTTCTTCAAAAAAAAAGAATACCCCCCACACCCACCCCACCCCTTTGGGGCTTTTTCACAGTAATCGTCTTTATCCGCACGTTTCTAAAATTAATTTTCATATTGTTGTGGTAACTGTTATTGGAGCAGTTCTCTCGAAGAAATCTTCTCTTTGCCGCTGGTGCATTTTCTCCAATAGTGCATAAAACTACATGTTAACATTGAACATTCTGAAGTGGCAGTATGGTTTCTGTTATCTTTGGTATGTCATCAGTCTATAGTTGCCTAGTTGCCTTCAGCATTTTGTTTCTCATTTTATGCTAACTGTGGTACTTCTGGTCCTCGTAAGAAAGAAAATGCTGTTTAAATCCCAGAAATGACACCAAGGTTCACACCGGTAATCACACACAGATAGGCCCAAGACCAAAAAAGTTAGAACTGTAGACACCATCTTTGACACTAGTGTGTCTCACACGCACAAACAATAGCTATCAATGCAGGAACTGTGTCTCTGTGTCTGTGAGACACAATGATCTCAAACAAGGAGTTCCCCTAGCATGGCCGGTCATGAGACACTGGTGATGTCAACCTTGGTGTCATGCGTGATGTGTAGTGTGATTGTAGCATGACTTTTCTAAGAATACTTTTTTTTCTTTCTTTATTCTTTTTCTTGTTTTCAGCTTACAAGAAATGTAATTCATGGAACAATCCTGAAAACCAAGGGGAACATTGATTGCTGATTGATGATGGATGATTAAGGAAGCCAGATTGCGTTCTTACATATATATAGGCACACAACTTTAACTTATATTGAATAAAATGTACTATATTCATGAATGTGACATGATGGACAAAACGCCCTTGATGGATATGTGACCGACTTTGTTGTTAATTACTCCCTCTGTCCCACAATGAATAACACTTTGTTACTAGTCTGGCATTTCAATAATAACTTTTATTTACTTGTGTTCATTCATTGAACATTTTTAAAGTAAAATACTCCACCTATTATTTATACAACTTTTAACCTGATTTTTAATAAATAAATTATATTTTTAATTTTTATATCAATTTGAAAAAAATTAACACGATTTTGTGTCAAAATAAGAAGACACATCTTTGATATACTCCGTAACTAGGTCGTTGTTGAGATTTTACACATAATTCGAGGATTGATTCGGATGGATGGAGTAAGTATTACGCTTAATAGTTCTCCCATAGGTCGAGTAACTTTGTACCTCTCCCATAGGTCGAGTAACTTCGTACCTAGAGAATTCGTTGAACTATGTTCAACTCATTCGACCAACGGGAGAGGACAAACCCAATGAATGATCGAACAGCTAAGTGGTGCTCTTTCTTAGTTACAACATGTGTTTGGTGAGAATGCCCCGACCGGCAGCTGCTAGGTTTCCCGATCTTCCCCCGGTCTTTGGCCCGAGCTGTATGAGGCAAAAACTCGTTCCACGTACGGTTCGGAGGTTGAGCCCCACCCCAGCAGTAAGGGTGCGGCTTAGGTCAACTAACACAAAAAAGATACAGTTCACTCAACGATTGCATTTGGATTCCGAACTCCATATAGGGAAGGAGCGTTGTTGTTTGCAAGGTCTCGATCATTTACATGGACCCACTTTTCATTCCATTTGAACTACTTGAGACCCGCAATGAGACGGTCGGATAGTATCCAATCTGAAAGTGAAGTAACCTGCCCTGCTTGATCACGGTTGGACCGGCATCTTAATCTATTGAATGAGATCAAGACAGTCATGACCCCATGTTATTCCGATGGATTAAAGTCCACCAACACTATTCTCATTGTTGAGAACCATTTTCACCAAAATCTAACCTTATTCGTTTTATTTCATACAAACGACCTTCGATTCTTGTGAAATTTTAGAACTATGATCTATAGTACTACGTATAAATTAGTAACTCCAATCCTACAATGAGTTCGACAAAAAAATGACTCAATGGAATCCCACACAAAGTAGGGTCTATGATGGGAAAAATACAACTTTTCTTCATTAAACAAGGGAAACAAAGTGTTAATATTTGGAACAAAATTTCAACATACAAATTTACACCAGCAGCTCTCGTATTCCCAGAACGTTCGACAGTGTGATTGTGATGATGACGATCCTCAAGAACAATGAATTTAAAGCATTTGATGAACAATCCGAATGCCAATCAGTGTTTTTGAAAATCAAATCATATGAGGAAAAACACATTATCAGCTGTACAAAAATGATTAACCTGAGTGTGTGTTTTTATATCCTGACTGACCTATGGCATCTTGATGCTCTTTTAGATGACAGATTCAGTTATGGTATGGCATTTCCAATTGGCACACTACTAGTGCCTTCTCTGAGTCCTTGAAGGGAAGCATGAAGAGTTCTCTGAATGCCATCTGCAACAACCCTGAGTCTGCCTTGGCTCACATCACCAGCAGAACTACTTGCATCCACAATCCGTGTCACTCTCTGTTTGCACCTCTCCCAATCCTCAGCTCGCACCCAGCATGCCCTCCCACCATGGCTCCCTTCCATTTGGAGGAACGACACAGCGGGGTTCTCCCCAAATGCGTACCTCAACCTGACAGACACACAGTAAGGCAACCAAGCAGCGCCACCCGCAGCGTTTATGTGGGGTATGTGGGTGGGGTCAAGGACGACCGTGAGAGCAAAGTCGACGGAATTGCGGGGCCTGTCGTAGTGGATGTTGCTTTTGGAGCAATGGGTGCTCTCGTCTGCGCCACACCCGGTGTGGTTCTCAAGACACAGTTCGATGCGCGATTTCTGTGCGGGGGCGGGGATGACATCAGCAGCACCTTGGGTTTGGGCCAGCCCTTTCTTCCAGGCAATGAGTTTCAAGAATTCTCTTAGAATTGAGATTGGCAGAGTTAAGAGTGTGATGAATGAAGCGACGCGGGAAGCATCGTAGGGCTCTGATGCAACGCGGCGGCAGAAGTAGTCGCAGATTTCTCCGATTTCAGATTGGGAGAGTTCCTCTGAGGCAGCTGAAGGATTTTGCTGCTGCTGCTGTTGTTGGGATTGATGGAACTTTTTTACACTGAGGACCTGGAGAAGAAGTTGAACTCTGTGTACACTGACCGCAAACACATAGCCGCTGCACGAGAGAAAAAAATAATGAATTTAGACAGATTTGTTTATTCCACAAAGCGGAGTTCCAAAAACTATTCGAACCAAAAGCGAAATGTTTTAGCAAATTAGGGACAGAACCAACTCCGCATCAAACCTCATTACCCAAATTAAAAATCTTGGTATGATAGCGACTTGACAGAGAGATGCAACACTAAATCTTAATTTTATCTGCTGAACCAATAAATTGATAGTTAAGTCCACTAATGAATCCCGATCACGTAAATTTCACCTGCCTAAAATACAGTGTAAAAAACCAAACGAGAAGAACAAATTGGGACAAGAGGAGTATGTCTAATATACAGGTCCAAGCATATGTCTACACTTATTGATACATATCACCAATGATGACAATAAATTTTCATCGTGCTTCCATAGGTACCTTATTGTATGTCTTCTCCCAATATATAAAACCATGCACATGTTTAATTCATAATATGATCACAACATAATACTCCCAGGGTTGTCTAATACGCAGTAATAAGTTTTCTAAAATTCTATGATATATCAATGTATTTTCTTAATCTATGATCCATTACCACCCTCTCCTAAACTTCATGGTACTCATGGGTTGTATTCCTGTTATAGTTCGCATAGTCTGGCACAACTTCGTTTCACTCACAGATGGTAAGTCCAAAACCTACCACCCGCTTTACCAACACACACACACACACATATATAAATGAAGAATCTTACCCAACAAAAAACCGCAAGGCGGGCTGTTCTTCATCTAAATTCAATAGTGAGCCCTCAGTCTCCTTAAGAATTGACCTCAATATCTCTTTTAGAAGATCTGGTAACTGTGCGAATAGCCACAATACTCCAAGATATTTGAGAATGCCTCTAAGTACTTTTTTGAGTGCAACAAGAGGAACCCATCCACCACCATATCCTCCATCATCTCCAAGACCGATAATTGCAGTGTTGAGTTCCCCCCTCACATGTGCAGGTACACCTGTACCAGATGGTCTGCGTAATGGCATCCCTGAATTCATTCCATATAAACTTGATGACGGTGGAATACCATTGCCAACACGATTCAGAGCAGAAACAGTAGTTCCTGACCGAACCACTACGGTAGAATTGGAGAGGTTCGGCCTGTTCGCATTGGCAGCTGTAAGTTGGGTTCCTGAATTCAAATTTGAACTATTTGAATTCACTAACCCAACTGCTTGTTGACCACCGGAGAAGTTAGAATCTATACCATTTAACTCCTGAGCAACATGTTCCATGATGAAGGGTCGAAATTGGGGACAAGGCAGTGACCCTCCCACTGTAGAACCACCTTTAGGTGAAGTTGCTGGTTGCAGCCAAACCTGGTCTCCAGCAAAACACCTCATATCGACAGCAAAACGTTTCCTGTATATGATACGTATCCAGTAGGGACCACGAAGTACTACAGAGACATCAATAGGTAACAGTGAACTAGGAACAATTCCAGGCCCACCTCTCCCAGTAGCAGCTGCTGCAGCTGCAGCCAACATTGCAGCAGTATGGTGGTTTGGAGCCCCAGGAGGACCAGTGTTTGATGCTCCAAGATTGCTTCCAGGACCAGATGAAGTCTGGTGGTTAACACCTGCATTCGAGACATTTGGTAAATGCCCCTGAGGTAGCAGATTACCAGTCTGTTTTGAAATAGAAGTAGCCGGTGTTGCAATGCCATTAACTCCCGACACAGGAGCAGCTCGTGCAGGCCGTGTTGCAGATGCAAGAGCATGCAAAGGTCCAGCCGTGAGGCGAATACAATCCAAGAGTGGTGCAACCTCAGCTCCATCAATAAAATCTTCAAGAAACTGCATGTCAAAGAATCACAGAATGAAATGGACTCATCAAGGAAATGGATGTCAATAATGTCATGTCATGAAGTATTGATAGCACTAACCAAAATGTCCAAAAGGTCAATGTTGCCTTGCTAAAATGGATACTTAATACTAAGATATACATGTATCATTACTGCACTATACCCACAAAAATTAAATATTTCTAGTGTTCTATCATAGCTGTTGTTCATAAACCATATACTAACACAGAAAAGACCAAGTAAATGCAAAAAAAAACATAGTCAAGGTACACTCACAGCCTTGAATAAAATCAATAATGAGCAGTAAAGTATAGTCTTATACACTTTCATATCCACTCAAGGAAAACAAACCTTCGTATGTGGCCACAATTGGTCAGGTGAAACATGCATTGTGCAGCCTTCTTTACCCGATTCCCATTCAACAACAAACCGAGCAACGACACCCTGACCATAACTAAACCATAGACTCATAAGTCCAACAGCTTCAATTATAAATGATCTTCTCAATTGGTCTGACGTCTTATTGGTCGACTCAGTACCACTTTTTAGTCCAATTTGTAGTTTACTCTCCAAATTTGGACTGCTTGCTTCCGAATTTTCATCTGTTCTTGCACCAAGTAACTTTCTCATTCCAAGTGCAAATGCACGAGCATTAGAGAGCCTTTGTATATCAGCCACTAGTTTTTGGATACTATCAGCCTCAACAGAATGATAACTCAAAGTAACACCCTCTGAATCATAATGGATATGAGCATCTGCATCAGACGTATTGGCAATCCGAACTCCAGGCCCCCATAGAGTACTAGTCCCACCCTTTTGAAGCTCCCACAAGTCCTGAAAGTGTTGGTCAATGATTCTGACATCCCAATACATACTTCCAGGTCTCCCAAGCCGCAAGCATATGTGCTGCCATGCATCATCTCTAGCGAAAGGAAGTCGAAACCACAGCTTTGAAGATGCACATCTGAGTCCCACCTCTTCAACAAATGGGATGCCAATTGCATCCATCTGACTAGTAAGTTGGGCGTGCTTGATACAAAGAGAGCAATGCCTAATAACATGAAGAAGAGCAGAAACATATACAGTAGAAGGTGCATTGCCTTTATGAGTCTCAGTTAATAGGTCAGCATAACTACAATCATCCGTTTTAGCAGGCATCTCAAAAGAAATTTGAATTTGTGACTGAAAGTGATGAGTGCTAGCTGATTTCATGATCTTCCTTCTCTTGTAAGATCCCTCATTGCATTCTATCCCTTGAAGAGATCGAAGTGAATCTAATAAATCTGAAACTGTACGCTTTCTGGGCATTTTATTTTGTCTATAAGCTGCACCAAGACTTGAATTTGTACATGTAGCAGAATCAGTTTCTTGGGCTGAAAGCAGCAAGAAAGAAACTTAAGAGGATGATCACAAAGCACAAAAAACAAATAAGAATATATATACACAGAGATTTATTTTTTCCAGAGGAAGTATCTTACATAGGGGACTCGTAATCAATGAGTTAGATACGGAAGCCCTAAGGTTTCCAGATACCATCTCCAAAGGAGAGCTCTTTGGGGCACTTGACGTTCCAGCTAATGAAGGAATTGGATGGGTTGGTGGAGATAAAAGTTGACTTCTTCCTGAAAATGAGGGTAGTGAACTAATGGATCCCGGTGGTACCACCCCCTCGTACAAAGAACCATTATAAGTATTAATAGCATTGTTCTGAAACGTCTGCACTCCTCCCCATTTTGGAGATGATGAGCAAACTTTTGAACTATGAAAATTTGTTGAGTCGTGAACAAAATTAGAAGCAGGACTGGCAAATCTTGATGAGGGGGCAGCACTAATCAGAGAAGGAAGAGAGGACCCTTTTTCCAGTTCAAACACTTCATCAACAATGGATGAAAAAGTAGGAGCAGCAGAACTAACCATAGAACCTTCAAAGCTAGACTTAGAAAGATCACTGCTTTCAACTTGTTGGGTAGTGTTATCACACTGCAAAGATGACAACAATTTCCTGTAGTTAAGAAGACTCAAATTTAGTACATCCTCGTAAATCTGCATCTGACCAACATCAACACTTTTGGAACGGACAACATTGGTTGAATCACCAAATGATTGAGCTTTTCCAGAAGAATCTGACTGAATTTCCAGTAGCTTGAAAACTGGTTTGAAATCCTTGTCAAGTTGCATCAACAAATAATAAGAACTTCCACATTCTGGAAATCTCATAAGCAAGAGACTTGAACCAATGTTCATAATCTTTGGCAGCTTCAGTGATGCTAAACCATGTTCAAAAACCTGCAGGAGTACATGAAACTATTAAGTCAGTCATCTTTCAAAAAGAGAAAGACAAGTGTAACTAATACAATGATGAAAGTTAAAAACTCAGTTAAATCATCTAAAATATCACGTTACAACAAGGCCCATGTTAGACAGCCAGTGACAGTCATGTGCCATCTAAACTTAAAAGATACTAGTACATGCCTAATCAAAGATAGGTCAAGACTACTCAAGTGATTAAAGTAGAGTAAAATTACAAAATTCAAGAGAGAAGATGTTAAAAGATAAAGCACACACATAATTTAGAATAAAGTACTAACTACATTTGGAGAGCATAGTGGTGGAACATGTTCTCTGTTGGACAATTTATTTTAATATCAATTTTCTATCGGCCTTGCAGTCCATCTTAAGGGAGTAAGGGACATGTATGCACTAGCCTCCTTGGTCATCTTACCCATACATAGTTTGAGACAAATTTTATGTTTTGAAAAAAAATCATTAGCTGGATCAATTCATAAAATGATTGACAAACTTTTTGATGATCTGTCTAAATTTGTAATGTTTTTAAGGGGGGCCATATTCATTCCACAGTTCACTATTGTAATTCAAGTCACTTTTCTCATATTGTGCTGTAATGTGCATACTTCATAAATATTGATGGCAGTATACCAACAACAATAATGATATTATGGCCCCCACATTCCAAAAACTACTCAACTCACCCTTTTTTATTGCTTATAGAATTCACATCAAGTTATTATTGTTGTTCTTTTTATTGTTATTAATGAGATATCCAGTACATAATAGTTATAGTAATAGTAGTAAATGAGATTATTATGATTTAAATAACAACAATAATAATAATCACAAGTAATGACTTGTTAGGGAAATGAGAAACTCTCAATACTTTGTTGGCGTAGGATTTTGAAAGAAATATGTTTGGTTTGGTGATTGAGTTGACTTAACTTGTTTAGAAGACGGGTTTATTATAAGTTAATTAATGTTAGAAAATAAAATTAACAAATTGAAAAGGTTAAGTTTTATACTCCCTTTGTCCCAACATAAACTTCACACTTTCTCTTTCTGTTTGTCCCAAAATAAACTTCACACTTTTCTTAATTCTTTTTAAGAAAAGGAATAAGTTATTAGACAGGACCAGATCAAGGCAAAGTAGAATATTTTATTCTCGTGAACTTGTACAGGATTATTTGTGTTCTCTAAATATAAATAGAGAATAGACCAACATGACTTTTACTAACCAACACAACTATTACAAACCAACACACCTATTAACAATATATAGAAACTACCAATAACTGTCTTTTAGAAACTACCCACTGTTTTTTTAATTAATTAAATATGTAAAACACACTAAACGACACCACAGTAACTGACTCTATACTAATTGACCCGAACATTGACTCGTTACCCATTTGGTTATATGTGAACAAACCCGATTAAATCTAACAATCACGCCCTTAATTGTTGTTTGTTCACACTCTTCACAGCAACGTTGGTTCATCATCTTCAATCAAATTTGCAATCTGTTCCTTTTGATCCCATTTTGGACATTCATTCAAAAAATGCCCTAACTCATTGCACTTGAAGCACCTAACGTGACTCTCATCCCGCTTAAACCGATCATCATCCTGACCTTTCCCGAACCCCCGACCTCTACCTCGGCCACGTCCAAAGTCTTCTCGGTTTAAGCTCCAACAACCAGCTCACATTTGTGCTCCTGAACCTTCTCTTTTCCATCACCTTAAGTGAAGAGTAGTTTACCATGTGTATCTCCTTCCTCAGTTGGCTTTTTAATGCGTTCCTCGAATGCTTTCAATCTTCCAACCGCTTCTTGAAATGGCATTGCGTTAATGTCGGCAAACTGTTCAATTGCAACAACGATCTGTATGAACTTTTCAGGTACAGAACCCAAAAGCTTTCGAATCAATCTTTTGTCTTCAAATGCAGACCCAAGGTTATTTGCTTGTGTTGCAAGTTGACTAATTTTACCAGCAAAATCATCAAGTGACTCATTGTTCTTCATCTTTAGAGTCTCAAAATCTGATTCAAGTATATGTAATCGTGCTGTTTTAACCCTGTCCAAACCAACAAAGCGAGTCTTCAAAGCATCCCAAATTTCTTTTGCTTCAGTAAACTGAGCAACTTGTAACACGATCTCTTCTGGCAACGCTTGAAACAGATATGTTATTGTCATATTGTTCTTCTTTGGATCGATTTCTGTTCCTGGTTCGATCACCTCCCAAATCCCATTAACATTAAAAATTGCTTTGATCTTCACAACCCAAATAGTGTAGTTTGTAGCAGTTAGAATTGGAACCGTAAAAGATAGTGGACTATTCTCCCTTGTAGTCACAATCTGTCTATTGTCTTCCATTGCACGACTTTAATTCCTTTGACAATTTTCCCAAAATTCTTAGACTTTGATTCCTTCCTGGTCGTAAGCCACCTGCAATCGACCCCCAACCAAAAAACAAGCCCCTGCTTTTTCGTCTTCCAAGTCACTAAACGAAAGCTACCCTGTTGATTCGTTTTTCCCGCGTTGTTTGGTTGGAATCCTTTTTCCAAATGAAAAAAACTGGCAACCTGCAATTTTGTCCTAGGCGAGGAAGAATCTTGTCGAAGAAACTTGATCTGCTGTCAAGGAAGTCTCTAACGCTCTGGCAGCCCTTCTGCTCCTGATCACAAGACAAACCCCTCCCTTTGATTGTTGGGTCCTTATTGGATTTTCGCTCCGATACCAATTGTTAGACAGGACCAGATCAAGGCAAAGTAGAATATTTTATTCTCGTGAACTTGTACAGGATTATTACCAACATGACTTTTTCTAACCAACACAACTATTACAAACCAACACACCTATTAACAATATATAGAAACTACCCATAACTGTCTTTTAGAAACTACCCACTGTTTTTTTTAATTAATTAAATATGTAAAACACACTAAATGACACCACAGTAACTGGCTCTATACTAATTGACCCAAACATTGACTCATTACCCATTCGGTTATATGTGAACAAACCCGATTAAATCTAACATAAGTGGTACTGTGGCTCATATCATTGCTCTTTCTACTAAACAATTTTTAACCATGCACTTTTCACGTTTTAACATTTTTCTTAAATTCCGCAGAGTCAAAACCACGAAGTTTATTTTGGGACGAAAGAAGTATTAAATAGACTCGGGCAAATGTTAGAACTTAAAAAAATATCAATGAAAATAAGCGAACAAAAAAGAATTAGTTTGACCTTTAAGTAGTAGCAGATCAGGGAAATTGCCCATTTAGTCAGAGCCCGCACAGGAGAATAATGAAAAATTGTACATATATACCTCAAGGCCTAAAAACCTTCCAACAAAGGCAAACAAGTGCAATAAGCTTTTGCTTCTCAAGCTTATAAAAGCTTCTGCTGCAGACATATTCCCCTGGTTTAAGGCATCTTCATGCTCGATAAGTACTGATGATGCTATTATATTCTCTGATGACTGAAGAATGAAGTGTCCTATCCTAAACGAGAGAAAAATAACACGTGTTAGGACACCGAAACATGATGTAAGCAATTACGTTTCCAGTGCACCTTAATACTAACTTTCATAGCATGCCACATTAAATTGTGGGTGCAAATTCTTAGTAAAATCAAAGAGGCTTTTGCTTCCAAGTCATTGTATGCATCACTTCCTTAATCTCAAAAATACTTTGTAGCTTACATCAATCTGATGTATTGTCACAAATACATAATTGCCTGCTACTGACTCCATTAAGAGCCCATGGCATCTCACATTTAGATGTTTATTGGGTGATAACCTATAACACGAGCAAGTGTTTCTAAACAAGAGCTATTCTAGTAAGTTTTGTTCTACCATGTCTTTCTAATCTCCTACTAACAAATGCACAACCATAAACCTTTATTGAACATGTTGAAACCATTTACTATGTTCTCTACCAATTTATCTAATAACTTGTATCACCTGCATATATTCAACATGATCCTTTCAGAATTTTGCACACATTCATTTAGCAATCTAATCATTCTCATATCAGATATGGCTCATTTATAACCATTCTGCTTTGCAGTCTTACACTGATCCAGTGCCAAGTGACAGATTTTTTTCAACCTTCAAGAAGTCTATGGGGTCTCCACTCACCAACCAATCACATTTTATGATTTGTATGTTATGAATTTTGAGGTGATGACAACCAGAACGGTCTGGAGTCTAGAAATGAGGTGGATAAGAAAGGTACAAAGGAGCCCTTGTGTCACTGTGAGAGGTTAGTAGTGGGGAATTTGAGAAGTAGGAGTAGACTGACAAAAAATTGTAATGATATGATTAAGCATACCATGTTTATTTGCAGCTCACTAAGGACATAACACTAGTTAGGGCAGTTAGGACTTTGGAGGTCGAGAATAATTTATAGGGTAATCTGAAAAGGGTCTCCAATTGTATAAGGGAGTTATGTTTAGGGGGCCTTTCTAGGGCTTGTTTATTTGTGGCCTATTCTTAATTCTTCCTACCTTTTTCTGTAGTTCTTACTGTTCACTTTTCAATATTTCCTGTTATTATATTTCCTTGGGACAATGGTCCCTTGGATTTTGGAACAACCACTATGCCTTTTAAGGTAGGTAAGGTGTGTGTACAGCCCTCTCCAAACCCCACATGTGGGATCTTACTTAGCTGTAGTTGTAAATCATGCTTCATCAAAACACCCAGATGCAACGAAGAAATATGATCTAATGATATATAAAAGTAACAAAATACCAAAACTCAAGTGCAACGAGGAAATGAAATATAAGATGAGGAACTTATTAAAGATCATAACTACGAAAAAAGTTGAAATTAAGTTAGATACTTTTATATTTGTATGTTGGTCTTTGTGGTGAAAAGAAGGCGTAAGGTCAAGATTAAACATACATGTTTTGAATAAATACTGGTTGGGGGAATAAAGGTAGCAAGATGAAAGACACCTGTAAGAGGCTAAAGTGCTAAACAAATTGCCAAAAAAGTGGTGTTTGACTCTAAAGTGAAGGTTATTGAGGAGATGCACACGCATTTGGAGAACAAAGGGAGGATTCATATTTATAAACTAGCAAAAGCTATGGAGAGTAAGCTTCAATACTTAGGTCTTGTAAGTAGCAAGAGGAACAAGGAGTGGATTTTGGTTAAAGATGAGGGCATCAAAGAGATGAGGTGGGTATTTTCTCAAGTTATTTAACAAGTCTATGGAGAGGGACTTTGTCTTAGAGGGAGCAGGAGAGCATCATCATCCACGCAACAACAATCATTGTGGATGTATCAGCAATGGGGGAGTGGGGGGGTAGCACTAAGACGATGGAGAGGGCTTAGGCAATAGGCTCAGATCATATCCCCACCGCGGTCACAAATATAGAGCAACAAGGTGTTCCAACTTCCAACCCATGGTACGCCGGGTGCTTGTTCACAAACAGTACTTCATTGGTTCACAAAAAACAGGGAATATTTATTTACTTATCATAGGAAAATAGCACTGTGATTTGCCTTCCTAATTCATATTGAACCTTGCAATTGTGCTGCAATTTAAGTTTGACAATCAAGCAAGCAAACCTTAACAATTACAATTTACTGGAGTTAAATCTCACCTTCCACAACAGTTTCTTGTCTATAGCTCTTCTTATTAATTACCCTCTTTGTCCCAAAATAAACGTCTCGCTTTCCTTTTTAGGTTTCCCCAAAATGAATTTATCATTCCTTTCGAAGTTCACATTAATTCTCTCTCCTTTGCATGAAACTTAACCACACAATTTCACCTTTTTTTAAACTTTGTGAAAAAGGAAACGAGAAATTTAAATTGGGACAAGGGAGTAATTTATTAATTAATATTAATATGTTGGAATATTACTAAGAGACAAGCCCCTACCACTTGTGGAGTGAAGAAACCCTACCGTTACCATCCCAAGACTGTTGCTCTCATGTAAGGCTTCACAAATTACCATCTGGAAATTGTTGCTTGAGAAATATAGAGAATGGGAAAATGCTAATGGTCTTAGATTTGCTCACATGGTGACCACGGATTACGGAGGCGCACCGGAGAGGAGAAAATGGATTTTTGTGAACAAGTCATAACAAGGCAATAATTTGAATAATGAGTTTAGTTTTTGTGATCAAGCGACTGGGCATACGATGGATAAGAATGTCATGTTATATGCTATAAGAACAACATTGAGGTGTGGAGGTGCTTGGGGGGAGGAAGGCACAAGGTGAGGGACCTCTTTAACATCATCCTGAAAAATGCAAAGAGAACTATCTCTAGCATCAAACTGTCTTTAACATCATCCAAAAATTTGCAAAGAGAAACATTTTTAACATCATCCTTGAAATTGCAATAAAAATTGCAGAGATGTTCAAGGAGTAAAAGTTGATCATGGAGATGAAGCTCTATAGGAACAAAGACAAAACACAAATGTGTGAGAGTTAAGTCCAGGTTGTGGTGCGAGACAGAGGTGAGTGAGTGAGAACCAATTCAGTTCCATAAGACATGGGATGAGTAGCTGATGATTTGCTTAGCTCTTTGATTTTTGATGTTGTCATGTTGTTGGGTAAATGTTAGTGCATTTGTGTTTTCCTTGTTTTCGTGCTCCTTTGAGTTACTACATTCCTCACACTTCATGTCTAATTTCAAAGCTCTTCTTGAAACAATCTATCTAAACTTTGGGTAGAGGTAAAGTCTCTGTGCATTTTTCTTCGAAAGTGGATATATTGTGTATGTTTTTTTTTGCAATATCAATCACAAAATGAACAAAACAAAAGCAACTATCTCAACTCATAGAATGTCTTGTAGTGTTTTTCATCCATGTGGAGATAATGATGATGATTCTCATTAACCATAATTATGTTGGATGCCACCATAAGGCATCCACTTTAAACATTTCAAGTTAGCAACCATGTGTTTTGCCTAAATTTACACTGTTAATTTACATTGTTAATTAAGTTTAGACAATTCATTGGAGCTATAAATTTTATGCCACTGACCCCAACTAGTAGGAATTAAGGTTCTGATAATGGTGGTAATGAGAAAACCTTATATTTATTCCGAGAGAGAAAAACGAGGATCCATAGGCACGTACAAGCAAGACTTCTTGACCTTCATATTTCCCAAGTCCAATCTTGTCATCCCTCTGCGAAAAGAAAAGGCACTTATGCATCAAAAAATTTAAGAAACAGCACTTGTACTAAAGAAACTATTGAAGTTGTGGCAATAGCCTCTGTAACTTTGAGTCAAAAGAGACTTGAACATGAAATAAATAAATTGGCCCATAATTGTCTTAAAAGGCTAAATGAAAATCAACAAGGCAACAATAGTTCAAACTTCAAAATCATGACTTAATCTATGTAGCTATTTCAATAAAATATAATGTGAAATGACTGACCATTTTGTATTCAGCATCAATTTCACTCTGACACTTAAGTTGAACATCTCCTGGAGCTCGACAGACCTGAGTATTTTTCACCAGTTCTTTATAAATTTCAAGCAAGCGAGTATATCTATTGCAACGGATTGCTCTGAGTAGCAACTTCTCGACGTCAATGCAGTTCTGGTCAAGGAAAAATTGTGCTTCCTTTCCCGTCACCGGATCAATGACAAATGTGGTATGGAGACACTTTATTTGAAGGTCTGGACCTGGTTCAATTTTTATATATGGGCAAGATCCCAGGTCACTGGAACTTTTCTCAAACTCCAGCCAATACAGGATTTTTAAGCCAGGAGTACGTAAACCAGTGAAATCAGTTTCTCCATCTTGATTCATTTGCATAGAGCTAGCAGTCCCTCCTTGCCCAACAGTACCATCAGATATGAGCTCAAATCGAATAGCATCTTTCCATCTTCCTTGCCTAAGTGTTTGAACTTGCCTTATAACAGTATCCATAACAAGTGCAATGCAAAGCTCATGCATGATAGAATACAAAGTCATGAATGGATGCTCTGCATTGGCCATTCTCCGTTCCAAATCATCTCCAAGTGCATGTCGTCGTGATTCTTCGAGCTTTATCATCCTACTTCTCTCGCCAACAAGAAGATCCAGATGCAATATCCTCCACATTGATAAGTGACCTCTGTAACCAAGAGTAACTAGAACCTTAAATTCGCCATCCACACGAAGCAAAACAGTACCATCGGACACCTTAACTTCGGTAATTTCCTTTGGAAGAGAAACGTCAAGGAGTTTAGACCTAACAAGTACATCCAGCTTCTTTAGAGCTGGTTTTTGCTGATCTTCATTTAGTGTGCTCTGCATGCTCATGTCATCTATACATTTTGGCAACCGTAAGTACGATCCAGTAAGAAGAATTTCTGTGGCTGAAGGAACATCATAGATGGGAGCACGAGCTTGTTGTAGCCCTTCATGCATAAAAAACAATGAATCTGCAGCTTGAGTGAAACATGTGTCATGACTCGATAATGTTGATGCGAGTTGTTGACAGTACTGTATCAAGGGAACCTGTCCAATTTATACATATAAAATGAATTTTCATAAGAAATTCAAAAAAATCCTAAATCCATGACCTCAGGATTTCACACACTTATGAAGCCAATGAAAACTTTTCAAATTTCAACCACATCAAATAAGATAAGAATTTTAAAGTTGTGTATCTATAACTTCAATTCTTGGACTTGAAGAGATTTATCTTCATTCTTGGACTTGCAGAGATTTTCTTCAAGTAGAAAAGTGGACTTAAAATGTACTCCCTCTTTCCATTAAAGTTTCTCATCATTAGTCTATTGAGATGTTCTACCACTTATTATACTAGAAAATATTTATTCATTTCACGCTAAAAAAAACTTTGAATATGACTTGAATAAGGTAGAACTAAATGTAACCATCTCGTAGCCACTTCTGCACAAAGTTTATAGCAAATAACCTCCATGTACTGCACAACTGAGTGTTCTAAAATTTTAGATGTTGACTTAATTCACCGAGTGCCACAAAGCCACAATGACCTTGGCCTTTCCTGAAAAGGCATATTAATGGTAGATGGCAGACTAAGATGAGTGGCAAATATTCCATTTAAATGGTGCGGCCTGTGTACTGCAACTTTCAGGAATTTA
Organism: Cuscuta australis; assembly: GCA_003260385.1. Classification (NCBI taxonomy): domain Eukaryota; kingdom Viridiplantae; phylum Streptophyta; class Magnoliopsida; order Solanales; family Convolvulaceae; genus Cuscuta; species Cuscuta australis. Next base: position 7,570,847 of record NQVE01000097.1, on the reverse strand, counting down.
TGTGGTGTCTGGAAAATTATGGTCAGGTCATAACGACATGGCTGCAATTTAATATTATTATATTATGAAAAGAGGAAAGATACCAAATTTGTACAAACCAATGAAGGTAAAAGTAATCTATGTCACCTGCTAAAGCAAAGTCATCGTGATTATGAATGCTTTAGAAGCATCTAGCTTTCTAGACATAAAAGAAACACAAATATTAAAGCCCTACAGCACGCTAAAACACAATGTTATGAAATAGTCTTATAATGGATCTCTCTTATGTTTTCCATCTCTCTCATTTCAGTTTCCTTATAAATTCAGTTGTTCTAACTTTTTCTCCACACCTGCATCCAATCGATTGTTCATAGAATTTTTTGCACGTCCTATTTATGTAATCTTTCTTGCATTGTGGTGTATATCCAGAGCAAATGAAATCCCTTTCAAACCATTGAAGTTTCTCCTTTCAGATTATCATGACACCTAGCTTGCACCAACTTTTGACAACCAAACATTCCTCATCAAATCTTTTCATTATCCAATATCCTATATCTTCACTCAACCCATTATGTTCAATCCCCTACATTTTTATCATATTTTAAAATGAAACAGCTAAGGTTAAGATGAGGCTATTGAAAACACTACTGCATGAACAACACAATAACTGCCCATCAAAATGATCCAGTCTTTCTGGTCTCGCCTTCTTTCGAAAGATTTAGAAAGATGAAAGCTTCAAGCGATACAAGAGTATAAACACTAACCTGCTGGCACCATTTGGCGAGGACATTGAGACGGAGCATGCGCTGCTGGGTCTTGACAAGGTACTGGAGAATCCCAATCTTCTTGTCCGAATCTGTGAGGACGGAGGACCTGGACTTCTCCACCAGCTCCTTGAGCGAGAGGTAGGACTCGTCCGCCGCGCGGCTAACCAGCGCCGAGAATTCCACCGTCTTCTGCCCTAATTCCGCCGCCGCCGCCATTCTTGAACCCTTCTGGTCCAATAAACTCAATCCTTACTCCCCCGCCGCGCGAGCCTGGTTGAGCAATGCAGGTCAGGGTGCCGAGATTCTGCAATTGAAGAGAAACCTCGCGAAAACGACCCTCAAGCTGAACTCCTGGTTTAGTGGCTTCAAAAATCTACCATCATCATGGATGAGGAGAAAGAATGAATTAGTCAAAGAAAAGAGAGAGGATGTCATGTAAATAGAGACTTTGGACTCCTAATTCTTTTCTAAGTTTTATTTTCCCTTCTTACAAGTTAAATTTTTTAGGTGTTCTATTTCCTTTCACTTCGGTTCTTTGGCAACTTCTGAATATGTAATTGTTAAATCAGTAAGAGGTCTGAACCATTAAGTGTTAAACCAATAAGAGGTCTCAACCATTAAGAGCTAGTATATTGCTTAACTATCCAGAAGCAAATGTCTGATCAATTCAGATAAAAGTTCTTAACCATTCAGACTCTGTATAATACTTAACCATTCAGAGGCAAATCTCTTAACCATTCAGACACCTGAACCATTAAGAGGCTGAAACAAACAGTCTGAATCATTAAGTGCTGAACCATTTAGACATCTGAACCATTAAGATGCTGAAACAAACAGCACCTAAGTTTTGTTTATTTTATGTTAAATGTACATTTTATGCTTAAATTGGGTTGTGCATACATTTTTTTATTTTGTACTTTTAAGGATAAAATAGTCAATTTAATATAAAAAGTGTGGAATTTTCCAAAATGAGAGTGAATATATAGCCAATATTTTATTATTATTATTATTAATTACTATTACAATGTAATATCTATTTATACATACTATTTCAATATATCTAAACACACAAATAATTGTTGTCTCTATTCGATTCAAACTCGTGATCTCTCGTTTAAGAAAGTCATGGTTAGGAGTGTGCATTATTCGTTCCGTACTCAGCCTGATGCGAAACTCGGTCAAAATCAGAACAGACCAGCTCTTTTATAATTTCTTTGTCTTTAGAAAGTCTCCCTGGATATGAGTAAAAAAAGTATGAACATATGAGTAAAAAAGTATGAGAGTTCTAAATCTTTTAATACCAAAATAGAAATATAATGGTTGTGTGAAATAAGAGTATGTGTTGGCAGTGCATTGGAAAAAATGATGACACTGTAATATGTCAGTGTGATCGGCCAACCGTCGGTGATCCGCAACGGCACTCAGGTGACTGGCAGGGACAGATGGCCGTATGGTGGTGATAGTGTGGCAGTTACAATGTGACAATGTGCCGAATGTGTTAGTTTAACAATGACAGTGTGTGTAACACCCCAATTCGTATAACCCGGAATTATTATAATTAAGGTGAAACGGGAGAAATATTTTTAAAACTTTTTCCAAATCATTAAATAAAATACATAAAACAAAAATTCAAATACAAAATACTAAATTTGGATCGATCCTTTTACAAAATGTTGAAGATAGCGAAAAACTTAAATAATACAAATACAATGATGTGGGTCAAACCCAAAACTTCAAATGCAATGATTGTGAAAATCATGCATGTCAGCCTGCCATCCTATCGTCTCTTCGTCCTCCGGGTGGTTCACATAATCTGTGCTTCAACCTACGTGTAGACAAGAAGACTACACGCTCAGCATAAAGTTGAGTGGTACGATAACGCGAGAGATCGATAACATAATTATACTTAAATACCATGCATCACATTGACCACATAAGTTTTCATGCTTGCATAGTAGATAGCACAAGATATAAGATACATGTATACATATCATGGAGATTCATTTTGGAATATTATCCAAATATAAATACCTTGGCCTTGTCGTCGACGGTGTTGGAGATGAAGTGCGGTATGTTTCGCAATAACACACACAAATTGATAATTAAGATTTGCATAATTAGTTACAAACTTTGCAATGCCAAATGATTCATGATGCATGAGTTAGACTGCGCAGGGACCCCTGCCCTTTGGTGATCATCCCCACACGGTAGATGAGCCGAGGAACGCCTTAGTCTCCTGTAGGAGACTAGAAAATGTGGGTGATAGCTGAAAGCCTAGATACCATGTACGTACACAAGCCCTCCTGATGAAACCCGTTGGATACCGAAGGCTCCTGGACGGGCCCGCGGAAGCGGCGCACTAGGCCTGACCTCTTGATGTGGTATGCAATGGAATGAAACCCGTTGGATCCCGAAGGCTCCTGGACGGGCCCACGGAAGAGGCGCACTAGGCTTGATCTCTTAACGTGGTATGCAATGGTTTGCCATAATCCTACGACATGCGTCTAGAATGATGATATGATGTTATGAATGGTATACTACCTTTGGACTTAAGTGAGCATGTTTGGATTATGATCCCGAAGACTTATTTTGAAAGCTAAGTCTCGATTTCTAATCCATATTTCAATTATTAATTCTTACCGTGAAAGCACTTTGATTTCAGACCTTTCTAAAAGTTCAGTAGTCCTTGATAATCGATTATCACTTGGTGATAATCAACTGTCGAGGTTCAGCAGCCCTTGATAGCCGATTATTACTTAGTGATAATCGACTATCAAAGTTCAATAGCCCTTGAGAGTAGATTATCAAAACTTAACAGTCTACTATCACAGTACTCGGGTTCGACTTTGGCCTGTCGAATTACGTTCAACCTTCTGAGAATTATAATGAACATTCAAGATTATAATACATCCACATATGTGTATGTATTATAATACCATATATCTTTCTTTTAACGAGTGTCATACCATATATCTTTATAACGAGAAAACTATGATCATACAGATTCAACGTAGATTATCCCAAGTAGTTGAGCATATAAAATAACAAATACACATTCGCTCATACATATAAAACACATATATATTCGGGCATGGAGTTACGTGTTCATGTAATCGTCTAAATGTAGTCTAGGTGTTTCCCAACGTTTTCATTTATATATCAAATTCATACACCTATATGTATTAAGTGGTGCTATTACGATATTCAATGGTATTTCCTCAAACCTAATCATATTCTTCATAATTTAACCGTTCTACCACTTTTATTTCAAAATCCTTATTGTTTATGTTTGAGTCAAACATCCGTTTAGCCTTGTATAACCATTCAATCTCATAACGGTTTCTAATCCTCATTATTCTCTACGGAACTTTAATAGATTAAGAACATAACATGGTATGAATCTATATACAAATAACCATATAAACAACAAACGTATTCGCATATAAATATATTAAAGATTCCTTTGTTATATCTAGGATGTACATACATCGAATACGACACAAAGTCAATTAAAGGAACTGAATGAATCAACGTCAACAAACGGTCGTCAAACCGTCAACCTTCCGACTTCTAAAAAGCTTCTTGAGTTTCTTTTCTTCTTGCGAATATGTTATAGGGGATGTGAAGAGTCGGCACGCATCAAAAGAATAGCGGAATGGGTGAGATGGAATGAAAATGGGGGCAGAAGTTGCAAACCTCGCGTTTTCCGTCGCCACTGGACCAGATTTGGTAAAACGGTTGTATCACCTTCGTTACTCGTCCGATTGACAAACCGTTTGCGGCTGTGGTTCACCGAATCGCAGGGCTACGACTTTGGTCAAGAAACCACGACCAAAGAGTGAGTTGAAGATGGACGAAATTCTGCCCAAAGTAGACTGACGGGATTTTGCTTCCAAAAATCAGCACCTCCTTCTTCTTGTCGTCCTTCTCCTTCTTTCTCTTCGCCAGAGCTCCGTCGTCTCCTGGAATTCTACTGACCGGCGTCCATAAGGAAGGGGGAGAGTGAGGGAGTTGGATGGTTGTGTGTTAATGGTGTTGGGGGTTACATATGGTGAAGAGATGAAGGGAGAGGGGGTGTTTATATTCAAAGGGGAATTAATGGGAAATAATGGAAAATGAATGAGAAATTAAGAGGGAATATGAATGGTGAGATATGGGGTAGCGCGTGAATTATTATTGGGGAGTTACCTCCCTAAATCTCACTCTGTTGTGTAAATTCTGATCTGAGCGGTACACATTTTCCCTGAACTTGCCCGAATTGAAAACCGATTGCGTTTTCGGAAATAAACAGTCAAAACTAAATTTATGATATCTTTGAATTTTTTTATCAAAACTTTATTTTCAAACTTACGGATCCATCCCTATCATTAATTTATTTAATTAATGTCGAGAGACCCGTTATTAAAACATCTTTTTATAATTAAAATACATTAACTTTTGAAGCTCATCTAATGAGATCAAAATCTCAATATTTATTATTTAAAATAGCGAGTCCCAATAAATGACTAATATTTATTTAAAATATTGGCTAACTATTAGACCGGTTCGTGGGGCGTTACAGCGTGAACTCTTATTTTAGTCTTAAAGGACTTATGGCCCTTGTTTTGGTAATTTTATACGGAGTAGTTTTTTACTCTTATCTAGAAAGTTCTCTCTTTGTCTTTTTGGTTAGAAAAATTAACTTCTAATTTTTTTGGTGGTACCTGCAATTAATAAACTAAATATCCCAATTTCTTCCAACTTCTATCACTTTTTTTCAATTTTTTCAATTTTTTAAAACTCTTTTTAGTTTTTTTCCAACAATAATTTAAAAAATATATTTACATACAATAATTATACTGTAACACTATTTACTCCTTATCTAAACTTATAACATAATACCTCAAATACCAACAAAGATAAAAAAAAATTTATATTCAAATTTAGTTTTAATTTCTTACATATTTATTTGGGTGATTGTTTAATTGAGTGATTTTTTAAATATTTTTTTAAAATAGTTTTCAATTCTTTTTAGTTTTTTCTAACTCTTTCCATTTTCTTCTAACTCTTCTAGTTTGTTTAAGCTTCTTTTATTTTCTTTCAACACTCAACTTTAAATCTTAACCAAAAAGAAAAGAGTCCCAGTAGATTAGTTATATGAAAAGAGTCATAACACCTTGCTCAAAACTTTAAACGAGTCCAACAACAAGTACTTTTAGTTTGATGGTGTAAATTATTGATCAATCTCGCTATTCTTAAATGAGCCTAGAACAAACAATTAACGTCTTAATCTAATTATCAAAGTATATAACACAAAGATTGGTGGAAATGCTTAAACTTGATATAATAGGTTATGGTCTTTTCAAAATCTTTCATTATTAAGACTTTTTAACAATTCAGGCATGGTAAACTAATTTTTACCTTAAACTTGAATTAATTAATTGGTAATGGTTAGATAACTATAGTCATATCATTATTTGAGGTCGATGTTGGTTTCGCGGACTCAAGAAATAACTCAAACAACTATTTACCAAAAATTTGTTTCAAGATTTGACCGGTCAAACAAACTTAAGTTTCTTACATCTAACTGTGTTTTTTCTATTCATACAAAAACAAACTCAGTGTACTTTTAAATTTGGCAGACAAATTTTTAGATTTTGACTACAAATTACAAAAAAATATTAATTATAATGTAAATTGAAAGCAGGAAAGATTGATTTTGAGAGGCAAATTTAAAAGATCATACTTTTATAATACATCTATATATACAAGTTACAAATATAGATATTAACAATTAAATTTACTCTCTCCATCCTAAAAAGAATATCATAGTTTTACTTATTTGGTCAAAGTATGACACACTTTAATTACAAATTAAATATAATTTTAAATTATTAAATGTTATAGAAATTTGATATATTAAGGCTATATCTTAAAATGAGTATAATTTTATTAAGTTTACATTATAACTAAATATAATTTTTTCATTATTTATGATCAAAGTGTTGCACAGTTTGACCAAAAATATGAAATCGTGATAATCATTTTGAGACAGATTAAGTATAATGAAGACTCTCTAAAATTAAATTGGAAGAAAGATGTTATACGCATGCAGTAAATTTAAGAGTGACTAAGTCACAAGATTAATGTTGAGCTTATAGCCAGACGACACAAAGTACACTAATTTCTACGCTGTCCCCTGCGAATTAAGGATTATGCTATGTGTACCCCAAGATTTGTACATTTTGTGTTGGTGTAAAACTAACTTTTGTTAAACGCACCAACATTTGTGTCCGTGTGAAATTTTTATTAACGCACCAACACTTGTGTCGGTGTAAACCATCGAAATATTTGTGCAAACCTGTGATATACAAATGTGGTATATTTGTTGGTGTAAGTGTAGCATGGTCCGCGAATTAAACCCGACTTAATTTGGGAAATGGTGTCGTACGAGACTGAATAGAATTGAAAACTTAAGCTTTTTACTTTGAAGTAGGTAATTTAGGTGTAGGTGAACCCTCAGATAAATCACCTGGTCCGAACTTGTATCTTTTGGACTATCTTTTTTGGAGATATAAATTTTAATTGAGAACTTCGTAATTTTTTAGTTTTCATAGTAAGTTTTACCTTAAATTTAAATTAATTGGTCATGTTCATTTGAAAATCTTTATTTATTAAGGCTTAACATTTCAGGTATGGTACGGTATGAATGGGTTATGAACTTGTTTGGGAATAACGTTAAAGATTAGCATTAACGTTTTGGATAAAATTTTAACGGTGCAGATTGCCTTGAAAACGCTAAAACTAAACATTGCATGTACATACTCTTTTGAAAACGCTAACGCCAATCTCTAACGTTATTCCCAATCAGGCCATATATTGAGCTAAGGACTATTTCAAAGTTTGAGGTTTTTTTTTCTAAAAATATAGTCGTGTCACTATTAGATCGATGTTATTTTTCGGACTCAACAAAGAACTCAAACAATTATTCACCAAAAATTCATTTCAACATTTGACCGGTCAAACCAACTTAAATTTGTTCCTACATCTTAGTCCATTTTTTCAATTAATAAAAAAACAAGCTTGGAGTGTAAGGCCTCGTCCCGTTCAACTTATTTTTTCTGCTTTTTTCTTATTCTTATTAAAATCAGATCAGATCAAACCAGATGTGATCAAATCAAATCAGATCCAATCAGATCAGATCAGATCAGAACTACAAAAATTAGATCAAATCAGAAAAAATAAGTTGAACGCAATGGAGCCTAACTAGTACTTTTTTCTCACATCCGTTTCCATGGACAATTCTTTTTCATATCTTTTTTTTTAAATATAAAATTACTTCCTCCTTCCAATATTTTTCGTACACTTATTTTTGGCAGATAGTTTTTTTTTTTAATTTTGACTACAAATTACGAATAAAATATTGCAATTATGATGTAAATTTAAGACAAGAAAGATTACTTTTTAAATGCAATTTGAATATCATATTTTTTTATAATACGTTTCTACAGGAAAATTACAAATAGAGATATTAACAATCAAAATATTACTCCTTTCGTTCCAAAAAGATTACCGCAATATTTGGTCAAAGTATGCCACATTTTGAGTACAAATTAAATAAACTTTAAATAATTAAATGTTATAGAAACTTGAAGGCTATATTTAAAATGGATCTAATTTTATTAAATTTACATTATAACTAAATATTTCATATATTTTTTCATTATTTATGATCAAAGTGTTCTACACTTTGACCAAAAATATAAAATAATTGTGACAATTATTTTGAGACAGGTTAAGTATACTGAAGATTCTATAAAATTAAATTGGAAGAAAGATGTTATACGCATGCATTAAATTTAAGAGTGACTCAGTCACAAGATTAATGTTGAACTTATAGCTAGATAACATAAAGTACACTCATTTCCACGTTGTTAGTTGTCAGCACACAATTAATGATTTGCATGTTTTTTTTTGTTATATTTCTTTTTGGAATACTCTATTTATCTAAATACGATGAGGTTTTTTGACACTAGAATTGAATTACATGTCATAATCGGTTTGAAAACTTTATTGTTTCTCAAAAGGAACATGCTTATTTATAGCTGAAATAGTGGTGCTAATATCAATTATTGTGACATGTCACTATAGACATGTGATAGCTACTATATACATGTCATTATCCTCCTTCCCGTTTTAAATCGACCGTTTTGACTTTTGGGCATATTTAAAGAAGAGAAAAAATTGGATTAATTTTCCAAAATTGCCATTATTTTTTATGAGGGGTGACGATGAATAATAAGATAAGGTGCAGAAGAATGACTTATTTTAGTGGTAGTTTAGGTATTTTACTATTAAAAGTTTACGATAACAAGTTACATGCAACTTATTTTGGGACGGAGAAAAAAGGCAAACATGCAATTTAAAATGGGACAGATGGAGGAATAACTTACGGTAGCCTTTAAGATTTTAAAATATAAATTATTGAAAAATGAGCATATGATTTATACTCCCTCCGTCCCCCATGTATTTGTCCACATTTGATTTTTGGAACTGTTCATCTAAGCACTTTGACTCATCAAATTCTCTCAATGTGTAAGCCTAAATATAGTCATGTGTGATCTTGTTTGATTTGTCTTAACATATAGATTATTAATATATAATTTTTATTATTTTTTAATATACAAATTACAAGATAAAATGGATCAAAGAAGTGCATTGGATGGTGTGTAAAAATGAAAGTGGACAAATACAGGGGGACGGAGGGAGTATTATTTTTACTCTCGATGCAACTAAGGCTCTGTTCCGTTCAACTTATTTTTTTCTGATCTGATCTGATTTTTTGTAGTTCTGATATGGTCTGATCTGATTGGATTTGATTAGATCTGATTGGATCTGATCTGGTCTGGTCTGATCTGATTGGATCTGATATGATCTCATCTGAGTTTATAATAACGTTTGAAAATTGTAATGATAATTCATATTATAATATAATCAATATTTTTTATTTTATGATTATTTTTTAATAAAATAACATTAGTTAATTTATATACTAGAATAATCATTCATATTTTAATGATATAATATTTTTTATTTTATGATTATTGTTTGTGAAATAAGAATATTGATTTAATATTTTAATAATTAGTTCATACATACATTAGAATAAATATTTAATTTATATAAAATCAATACAGAGAAGAGATAGTATTTTTATTAAAATATCTCATCCTTATAAAAGATCAAAACTTTAGAAACTCAAATTACAGGTAGCAATAAAAATGTATTTTAAAAGTAGAATTAGATTGACATTGTCAATGTATTTCAAAAATGATTTTTTCGACGTCTAATAATTAAGGATTGATTTCTCAGTTTTCTATTTAACTTGTTTCTAAAGTTTATTCTTTTTCATTTTTAAGAATAATAATAATAATAATAATAATAATAATAATAATAATAATAATAATAATAATAATAATAATAATAATAATAATAATAATAATAAGAACAACAACAACAACAATAATAATAATTCTTTATGGGATCATCTGATCTGGTCTGGTCTAATCTGATTGGATCTGATCTGATTAAATCTGGTCTGGTCTGATCCGATTGGATCTGATCAGATCTGATTTGTTCTGATCAGATCTGATCTGATTCGATCTGATCTGATCTAGTCTAATCTGATCTGATCTTAATAAGAATAAGAAAAAATAAGTTGAACGAAACAGGGCCTAAGTGACTAGGTTTCCCAGCCCAAGTGGTCATTCAGCTCATTCTCATCCCTCACGAATTAAGCCCGACTTTATTTGGGAAAATGGTTTCGTGCGAGACCGAACAGAATTTGACAATTTTGGCTTATTACTTTGAAGTATGGATGACAACACATCGGATTCGGTCGAGTTCAAATATTACTTTTTCGATTTAGATTCGGTTTAAGATTTGGTCGGGCCGGTTACAGACTTACAGTCAAATTCGAGTTTTAATACTTACAAAAGTATTCATGGTATTTTTTGGTTCAAATTCAGATATTATAAGCTCAGGTCAGGTCGGTAAAGATCAGATTCGGGTACGATTGTCATCCCAACTTTGAAGTGGGTAACTTGGGTGTAGGTGAATCCTTAGATAATCTGCTTGATCTAAACTTGTTTTTTTTGAGTTATCCTTTTTGGAACATAAATTTTATCCAAGATAAGTGTATTTGTAGAGGGTAATTGGTAACGAGACGACGAGACCTAAGTGCCACGAGATTAATGTTAAGCTTATAGCTAGAGGACACAAACTACACTAATTTCCCATGTTGTTATCTCATCACACACAAGTAATGCATTCTATCTTTTTTCGGTTATATATATTCATTTTTTGGGGTCAGACCAAGGTGAAGAGATTTATTGAGACTTAGGTAGGGTATAAATTGTCATTTTTTTGGATTGGACACCATAGGACTCTTTGTTAGGGTGCATATCATAGCATGACATTTATGTTCTATGTCAATTGAACCTTCAATTAAGCCAAAGAAATTTATGAAATCACCTTAAATATGAGTGAAATATAATATTTATTTTAAAAATAAGAGTTTCATGTTTTCATCACTAACACAAAAGTTTACATTGAGGCATTATGACATTGTATAATATCATCTCACTGTTTTAATGGTAATATATATTGGCATTGTACTCTTATTTTGAAAGAAATGAAGAGTTCATATTTTGGTACTTTTTCTCCATGTTTTACTCCTATTAGGGTTGTAAATGAATCGAATATTTTTTGTTCGATTCGTGATTCGTATTCGTTTGAGGTGATTCGTATTCGACTTTTTCGAATCCGAATACGAATACGAATCTGAATAAATATTCGAATCCTTATCGAATACGAATATGAATAGGGGGTATTCGATTCCTGAGTTTGACAAATATATTCGGAATATAAATCTAATTATACAAATTGTATATGTATGTGTGTGTGTGTATAAATCAAATACATATAAAATATTTTAAAATCTAAATGAGTCAAATATTTTTAAACGAACCGAATATATTTAAACGAATCGAATTTTTAAACGAATCGAATATGTTTAATATATTAAACGAATCGAATATGAATCTCAAAAAATATTCGAACCGAATTCGAATATCGCTTCATCTTAACGAATAGGAATTTTTTCATGAATATTCGATTCGATTCGGTTCGTTTACAACCCTATGCACAAGTACCGAACAGATACAAAAAAATCTTGAGAAACCCAAGAAAATTGAACAAAAAATATGGAACCGAAAAAATTCCATTTAAATACTGAATCGTACCGAACTGAATGCTCTGTTTGGTATTTGGAAATAGTACGAGATAATTTTCCATACCGTAAATTCCAAAACAAATATATACTAATATGTTATAAATATAATAATATTTTTATTTTTTATAAATGATAACTTTATTTTTAAAATTTGGATCAAATTTTATTATTTATACATTGTACTTTTATTTCAATTTTTATAGATGAATTTAAAAATATCAACACATATTTAAAATATAATTTTGTTATCATCTGCTCACTTTAGTTTGTGAAATATAAACTAAGTTTCATAAGCATTTCCTACATTTAATTTTTCATTGTTTAGTTTGTATGTTTTTTTATTTAAATATACTTTTGATTTTTCAAACATAACATGTTTTAACGATCAGCCAATTCATCATGTCCGTAAAACTAGCTAAGCTAAATAGTCATTCACAACAGCTAGCACAACCTGCTAACAGCCAACAGCTGACAACCAACATCCAGATAAGGACAATGCTCCGTATGTTTTATTTTAAAAATAAAATTTAGTCTTTGTTTTTTCTAATTGGATTTATAAAATTGGATGTTAAAAAAACTAGAAGAAGGGAAAAGAAACTGTAAGGAGTTGGAAAATTTGAAAAAAGTTAGAAAAAATTGGGTGTTGGAAAATGTTGGAAAAAATGGTGTAAAAACACTCAATTATATAATCACCCAAATTAATATGTGCGAAAACTAATTTTGGATATATAAGTTTATTTTTATCCATATTTGAAATGTTATGTTTTAAATATATATATATATATATATATATATATATATATATATATATATATATATATATATATATATATATATATATATATATATATATATATATATATATATATATATATATATATATATATATATATATATATATATATATATATATATATATATATATATATATATATATATATATATAATGTTATTGTATAACCATCATCTATAAATACATTTTTAAATCGTAATTGAAAGATACTGGAAGAAGTTGATAAAGTCATAAAACTGAAAGGTGTTAGAAAAAGTTAAAAATTATTTTTTCTAACCGAAACAAACAAAGCCTTAATAATTAATTAATTAAACGTCACTAATTAATAATATTCATTTGCTAAATTATTTTTATATACTCTTCTGTCTCAAAATAGATTACACAATTACTACTCCGGTCACCTGATAACTTTTGTTTGTTTTCATATTTTTATTGATCATTCGATAAAACAAAATATTTTTTGTCGACACTTATTTGATAACACTTTTGATATAATTTTAAATATGTAGCTTGCATTTTTTACTCCCTCCGTCCATAACTAAGGTTTCCGTTCCGTGTAACGATGTTTGACTGAAGTTATTTTCAAATCATTTTATATGAAAAATGGTATTGAATTAAAAAAATAAATATTACATATTTAAAAACTATTTGAAAATATCTACAAAACTAGAGGTGACATGACTATATTATCTTATCAAATTTGAAAACAAAAATAGACCAACAAAGTGAATAAAGTTTGACTCAATAAATAAGGAACGAAAAATTTATTGTTGGACGAATGAAATATTTCTATATCAATTTATAAATAAATTGAATTTAAAAAGTACATGGTTTTGCATGTTTTTCAAGTTATGTGATCTAATTTGGGACAAGGGTGGGGGGGGGGGGGGGGGCGAGGGCGGTGAGATGGAGGGTTGGGATGAAGGTGAGGGATATCATATAATGAGATAGAGCACCTAAAATGTTACATTGCGTCTAATAGTTGTTCTTACCTCTTAACCCCTAGCCCCTCCACTCTATTGCCAAACAGTCAAAGGAGAGAGAGAGAGAGATGAGGTGAGGATTTGGAGATTTAGGGGGGTAAAAGTCTTTTTCGAGACCAACAAAGTATTGTAGGTGTCTTAAATGCATCAATGTCATACTATGTCATTCGTGTTCAATATCAAAAAATCATTGTCGATTATAATATATAAAACTAACTACAGAACCTTACTTCACGCTTAACTCTCTTCTCCCTTCAATCTTCTGCTTATTTAAGAGTGACTCACTGTCTTCTATATATATGGGATTTTTTTTACAATTTCTACATCACACTTAATGCACAATAATGTTTTATACGTTTTTTAGATTTACGCCTTTTGCGCCTGTCCGCACATCTTTCTCGCTAGATCCATCGATCATCACCTGACCTTCACATTTCTCTTTCTTTTCATCAATCTTCTATTAAATGTTCCACGTAATCTGCACATCACGCCATCTTTGTTTTTTAAATAGCTAGTGTCTCGCACCCATTGTTAACCACTGGGCATCACCATCGTTAATCTCTAGTTTTGAATTTCCTTTTTTATGAGATATAAGAACATTGAACATCGTTGTCATTGTTCGTTTTCTTTTCGATGCAAAGACATTGAATACAATGGGCATTGTTCTTTTTCTTCACGATGCAAAGACAGTAAACATTGAGAGCATTAGCTTTTTCTTCACGGTGATGAAGGCAGATTGTGTTGGGTGGCGGGGTGATGAGGGTTGTGATGGGGGGATGCCGACGATGCTTGACTCTTGCAGAGGTAGAGTTATAAATTATGGTTAGACTCGCTATAAAATCATACTCCGTAAAAAGATATTTTTAGGTTCATCAGAAAATTGACTATGTTTTATTATTCCTTTTTTTCGAAAAATATTCTCACTTTTTTTGATCTCTTAAGATATTTTCTTTGCATATCCTTTTGTGACAAAGAAGCTTATCTAAAACATCAACTTTCATCCATCCACTTTTAATATTTAGATATCAAAACATCATTTTCATCTATACTATTCACTTAATTTAAGATTATTCATTCAAGTAAAAATATAATAGAAGTTAATGATTTTTTGATCCCTCATTAATATGAGTGTCTAGTCAAATCGAGAAGAAGTTATTTGAATAGAAAGATAATATTTAGCTAAATTTTCCTTTCGTGTATTGAATAGAGATAAGGCATGCGAAGCATGGGAGGACTTAGAGTTTGTACTCATCGTCTGATTTGATTAGATTTGATATGACTTTATTAATATTTGATATAATCTAGTCTTGTTTGATCTGATTTGGTCTAATCTGATTTGATTGTAATTATATTTAAATCTATTTCTGATCTGATCTAATATGATTTGATCTAATCTGATCGAATTTAACATGATTCCAATAAAATAAGTAATAAGAATAAATTGAAGAGAATAAACTATGGCCACTACACTTTATTCTTCACATTTTAGACACTTCTTCTGTCGTAAAAATCATATCTCATTTATTTCATTTTTTTGTTTCTTTTCATCGATTATGTAATTAAATAAAATATTGTTATTATATCTTATTTTATTTTATGGTAATGCAGGTTTAAGATATATAATTTGTAATTTTTATTTGCATACTAATTTGTAAATAAGATAATTTTAAAAATAGATATGATTTTACAAGTAGTTTGAAGTGACTCAAGTGAGATAAGATTTTTAGAACAAAATGTTTGCAAATCTAAAGTAGTTTGTAGACTCTGAGGACTCTCGATATTGAGCTTACAAATTTCACTATTTCATATTCTATCTAAACGAGTAGTGATATAATCAATAAAAATAATTTTAAAAAATATAATCTAACTATATACTCCGTATAATAAACAAGAAATTCATCTAGGGTCCAAAACATTATATTTTTTTACTTCAATTTAAAGGCTACTTAGAATCGATCGGATAGGTATCTGAGAGGAGACAAATGGAGTTATAATCAAGAATGAAGCATGCATTTAGTACTTGAATAGACACATACTTAATATAATTGTTTCTCATCGCATTTGAAGAGGATGCAAACTTGCAATTTAAGGTGTGTATGATGAGCAAACAAGGGACGAGTTTTGATATCCCAGTATATCAAAATCTTTTTCCGGTGTTTGGCAAAGCTAAAAGAGATATCGAATTTGATATTTCCAGATATCATAAATCTTTAAAATAGAGGATTTCGATATATTCCAAAATCAGGAGGTATCGATATAGAATTTTGATATTCTTCTAAATCGTTGATCATTCTCCATATCACTGACTACTATTGTCACCGTCAACGGTCACTCCCGCTTATCACTAACTGAATCATAATTTTAAATATCTGAACGTAAATTATTTTTAGAAGTGTTGAAGTGGAGATCAAAAGGTTGTAAAGGGAGTGAAGACTGCACAAATGAGTATCAAAAGCCACGGATGGTTATAAGTGTGAACTCATTCAATGGATTCTCGAAATCCCAAATCACCTCCCTTTGTGCGTAGAGAAGTTAAACATGGATAAGGTGCTCGCGGTTGACGAAAGCGCCAACCCCTTCCGTGCGCCGCCGGCCGTGCGCCCCTTGCGGGCGGCGGACGTCAACACAGAGTCATCGCACTCTATGATGATGAGCCGTAGCCCCTCTGAGTGTGCCTTCCAGCGCTTCCTTCAGGAGGCCTCCGTTTCCGTTGACTACAATTCGCCCGCCCCTGCCGGGTCTTCTGCCGCCGCCGCAGCTGCGGCTTCTCGCTGGATTCAGCCGCGTCAAATGGACGGCGTCGAGATCGCGGATCAGAATCTTAGAACTGATCGGAATATGAAATTCGGTCACCAGAGCTCCGTCCCGGAGCCCGCTACTGATAGCGCGGTAGCTGCGTCGCTGGGTGCCGGAGCTGCTCCTAATGTTCCCGTTGATTCCGAGGAGTATCAGGCTTTCCTCAAAACGCGCCTTTATCTCGCCTGCGCCGCCGTAGCGTTCTCACGTGTGAGCCCCAAAACCGATTTTTTGTCTGGTGCGCAGAATTTGCGCACTAGAATAACGCAATGGAGCACAAATTTTGTGAACTTCGCTTTTCCAGCTAAGATATTTGTCTATTACTCCAAATTTAGAATTTTGAGAATCCTAAGATTTCATCTTTCTCCATGAATCCGTTTCATGGCCGACGAAATAGTTTGAAGTTGGATCTAACTGATTTTTCCGGGCTTCTGAACCCTTTCTTGATTTGCTTTCTGTTTATCTTACCTTTTAGGGAAATTCTGCTGAGCCAGAGAAGGATTCAGCTAAGGTCCTGCCGGAAAAAGGATTCGAGTCCACTATTTCAAATCCTGAATCTGTAGTTCATTCTAAAGGTTAGGGGTGCTTCTCTAGACGATGCGTGTATGAAGTATTTTAGTTGTCTCAAGAGCAACACATTGTTATTATTATTATATTATTATTGAGTATTATTATCATTATTATTGTTTATTACTATTATTGTTGTTGTTGTTGTTATTATTATTATTACGGAGTATTATATTATCATCGTCACCACCACCATCACTATCAAGCTGAAACCACACCTCATTGTCTTTCTATTGCTTTTTATTCTGGTATTGTGTTTGGTCATGGAGGTGATTATTGAGTGTCTATATCCAAGTATGAAATTTTTTGCAGGCATCAAGACCCATGCAACTCTTTCAGTGTTCCCTTTTGCATTGAAATCTCGGGTTTCTTTAATGATATCGTGCAATCAATAAAATATCTGGAGTAGAACATTACAACTAATGACTCTCCTCTCTACTAAAGTTGGCCCTTTCATTTTGCACTTTCCTTCTTGAACTATTTCATTCAAGATTAGGAAGGTTCTTGGACATGCTGTTAATTTTTTCAACTTTCAAGAACTGATTTGACCTTGTCTGGAAGACATCTTCTTTTATGTTCATTTTCTACCAAGTGGTTGAAATGTAAAATAATGTCAATACAAAAAGATAGACTTTGTCTCTCGGTTTGTTCCAGTCTTAACCTCATTGTCTTCCACCTTTTTATTCACACTGTTTGTAATGACTGATAACAGCAGCACTGCATCAACTTTGAGAAATAATATGTGCTACTAGTATTAGTTAACACATGTTATAAAAATTTCCTGATGTCATTTCCATGTCCAAAGAGTGTGTCATAATTTGATTATATTGTACAAAACTTTCACCTTTTTACTATTAAAATGTAGGATCTCGGAATGGCTTACCCAATGGGCAAGAGAAGAATGTTGGGTGGCATGTTGGAACACCTACATTACCTACAGTGCCTGTGAAATCTAGTGCTCGGGTACGGTCAACAAGTGGCTCAGAACAATCTGATGATGACGAAGCTGATGGAGAAGCAGAAACAACTCACCAAATGGATGCAACAGAAGTGAAACGTGCAAGGAGGTTAGAAATTATATTCCCCCCATCCCAAAATGGATGCCTTTGTTACTATTTCGGCCTCTTTATAACTTTTGTTTGTTTCTGAGTTTTCATTGATCATTTGATAAAATAAAATATTCTTGTCACTTATTGTTAACGGTGTAATTTATACTTTTTATTTCTATACCAGTTTCTAATTAAAATAATAAAATGATTTTAAAAGTGATGGGATTTTGCACATTATTTGGAAAGTGGCATTCATTGTGGGATGGAGAGAGTAATTGTTATGAGACCAACCTTTTGCTCAATTTGTTTGTTGAGACAAGCAGCAACTCCACAAAAAAGAAATAAAGAATAGTGAGATTTACACATTCATTTTCAATCTAGAAGGAATGAGCAATAGGAAATGCCTTGTGATGATGCCCATTTTGAAATTTCATCTCATAATTCCTTTGTTCGTAGGTTACAACATGAAGGCATCCGGCGTAAAACTTTGCCTTGATTTTTTTGTGCCCGAATTTATGGTGTTATCTAACTTTATACTATAAATTGGCACTACATATTTCATGCGGGATGAAGGTTATGATATTGATATTATTGGTGCTTACACCATTTCATATTTTTTTGATGCACACTGCAGTTAATCTTTTATCAATAAATTGTAAACTTCTAATTCTGAATTTTGTTGTGAGTTTTCACATTAGAAAATGGTATGCTATCTCTCTTGATTATTGAGTGCACAACTCACCTTGTCTAAACATGCATTAGGTGTGAGAAACTTGAATTGAATGGCCACCCCGTCATTCATTTTTAAATATAATTGTACTTTCAGTGGAAGAAAGTCTCTTCATAGTCTAATCTTTTTTTAACCTTTATCCCAAATGGCTCTTACATTTTTGCATGGTGATCTAGGTTGTTTTTTTAATGGCTAAATGCAAGAATTAATGTTATTATGGGTGTAGTAGTTGACATCAAGTGTTATCCAATTTACGAATATTTTATGTTAACCAGAATGCTATCCAATAGAGAATCAGCTAGACGTTCTAGAAGAAGAAAACAGGTCCATCAGACAGAATTGGAGACACAGGTATTTTCTCTTTATTTGTACTTTTACCAGTTGATGTTCTTTGACTAGTTTGACCAAGTATTACCCATAATTTTCCCTAGGTTTCTCAATTGAGACTCGAAAACTCCTCTCTGTTGAAGCGTTTGGCTGACATAAGCCAAAAGCATAATGATGCAGCAGTTGATAATCGAATCTTGAAAGCAGATGTCGAGACACTAAGAGCAAAGGTAACAACAGCTTCATTTCATGCACCAATATTATCCAAGAAGAAAGAATAAAATGAAAAACAATTTGTTCGATTATTTTTAGAGGTCACATGAACATATGAAATCACGAATATACTCCCTCCGTCCCATAAAGTGTGTCTCTATTCACCAAGATACAACCTTTTTTTTATTGCAGTTGAGTACAAAAGTTGTAAATCATAAAAATTACTCCAAACTATTGTATTCGAACATTCAAACACTCCCTATGTTCACAAAATATGTTTCAATCGCTTACTCAAACACCCACCCGATTCCATTTATGCACTCCTAGTGCTTTGTAGAACACTATTGCTGTGCATAGAGAAGAGTAGGAGAGTTTTTTAAATGCAGTAACTTTATTTTCCATCATCTTCGATGGTGTAAAAAATTCACTATTTTTTTGGCTTTGGGGTGATGGAATAAAGCAAAATGGATCTCTAAACTATCCGCGCTTTTTTAATTAATGAAGTAGCAGTTAGGGGTGTTCAAAAATATCTGTCCACGATCCGGGAAGATCCGATCCAAAAATGGATACCCAATCTGATAGTTTAGCTTTATTTCGAATCGGATACCCGAGAAAAATTGAATCAGATACGGATTCAAATTCTGGAATTTTTCGGATAATCGGATATCCGATTTTTTTGGCTATATGTTTAATGAAATTTTATGGATATATATTATGGCTATATGTTTAATGCAATTTTATGTTGATTTTGGAATCCAAACATTTTGGACTTTTTGCATTAGCATTTTGGAACTTTTTGTTTTAGTTGTGCTTTTTTGTTTGATTTGTTTTGGCCAAATTACCAAAGTTATTCCCAAATTGAATTTGGTATCATTTTTTATTAGGCCATTACCTAGTGGTGGAATTTTTCTTTTAGTAAATCTATGTTGAATTTTATATTGTGGGTTGATTTTGCTATTTTACCCTTTTTTTGTAAATTTTTGCTAAAAAGTTAACTTTTCGGATAATCCAGTGATCCGTTCCGAAAATTCGGATATCCGAATTTTGGATATCCAAATATTTTCGGATCGGATATGGAATGAGTTTTACATGATCCGAAATTTTTGGATATCCGTATTTTCGGATCGGATCGGATCGATCCGATTGAACGCCCCTACTCTCTACTTTCGAGTAGGGGTAAGGTCTGCGTACGCACACCCTCCCCGGACCCCACTCTTGTGGGATTCAACTAGGTTGTTGTAGTTGTTGTTGTTGTAATGCAGTAAGTTTATAAACTCTGATGATATGAATATACTCTTCTTCTTCTTGCAGGTGAAGATGGCGGAGGAAACAGTTAAAAGGGTAACTGGGATCAATCCCTTACTCCAAGCAATGTCCGAAATATCCATTATGAGCCTCCCCTCCTTCACCGATAGCACTTCGGATGTCTCGGCCGATGCTGCTACGACTGTACATATGCAAGGTGACGCCGATCATCACTACTACCAATCCCTCTCCCGTGTCCCCTCTCATGGCTCTCCCATCCCAAACGGCTTGCTGAACATCTCTCCTATCGAGCAGCGGCAGGGCCCCACAATGCAGCGCGGAGATGCAGGAGGCCCGCGGGGAACTCATTGCAGGGGAACTAATGATGTGCAGAAATGAGGTCTGATAATTTAATCTCATAGCTAATTGCAAACACTGTAAAATAATGTCTGTGTCTCAAGCATTTTATTGTCAAGTGAATGCCATGATGAACTAAATCTTCGCATGTCCACACTTTTTTTTATTTTCCTGATAATTTTTTTCACCACGTTGAAAGTAAAGGCCTGCATCATGGTGGGCCAGCAATCCCTTCGATTTGAAAGATGATGTCGATCTAGTATGAATGAAGATGGTGGCGATGCCCTCTACGGTGAAGGAGGATGAAGCAAAACGATGATGATGGCAAACCATATTAAGCTGATTGCAAAGATGGAAATGAGTTGAACATAGTGAAGCATAGCTCAACGAATTCTCTAGGGACTCCCCTCTTTGAGCGACTTCGTACCTCTCTTTTTAGTCAAGCGACTTCGTACCTCTTTCAAATGACTTGAACATAGTTCAACAAAATGAGTTTCACATAGTGAAACGAATTTTCTAGCGACTACGTACGTTGGACGTACCTCTCCCTTACGGTCAAAGGACTCCCGTTGGTCGTACCTCTTCGAATGATGTTACACTCATTTGAAACGAAATGAGTTGAACTATGCTCAACGAAATGAGTTTCATATAGTGAAACGAATCTCTATTCTCTATGACTTGAGATGGACAAAGGATCGATGAAAGACGTGATGATGGCCAGCAAGGCAGCAATCCCTCCGACTTGGAGGGGAGGAGAGGAATTTGGGCTTAAACTTTTATGTTTCCTCCCCTTCATTTTTTAAAGTATACGAAGGAAGGGGTTCATTTTCCTTCCCCTCCCCTTCTCTTCCCTCCCACCCAACCAAACATATCTTTCCATTCCGGGAAGTGAAAGAATGACATTGGAAAATGACCCGAGAATGATTTTGTCATTTTAGGGTACTTACGATTTTTGTTTATAAAATTGATGATTCTTACTCTCTTCTTAAATCCTTCACCATAGCACCCCTATCCCCTCGAACCCCTGGTAGTATACTGCCGAGGGAGGAGCAAAAAGTTGGGTGAAAGACTTATGAAGGAGTTAGAAATGGTAAGAACCATCAATTTTATGAAGAAGATAGAAAGAGTAAGAACCATCAAAGTTGAGTGAAGGGCTTATGAAGTAATTGAGTACTATAAGTGTTTGGGTATTTTTTTTAAGTCAAAAGAATCGAAAGTATATGGAAAGATTTTTGGAAAATGTCAAACATCTACTTTAGTTTAAAAGTTTTTTTTAAATTGCAAATTACAAATTGTAGCATACTAGTGCTTAAATTTGTATGGAGAAAAATAATTTGTCCACGTAAACATCTTGAACACAATGGGAGGACGCACCCATGTTCCATCCAACACTACTCATTTTCAACAGGTTTTGACTTTTGAGTTCGAGTCATCCTTAAATATGAGCGAGAATTTTTCTATCAAACATTAAGTTGTTTATAAGTCAAATATTTTTTCGTGGAAGTAAAATGATGATAGATAAATTATTTGTAAATATTCACAAATGATGAGAAATAATTTTGTAAATAATCTGATCAAAACAGAAAACAAAAAGACTAGTTTAAAAATAAATAGCTATGTCCTACTTATTGTTTTTGGCTTATAAGCAACTTATAAGTCACTTCATAAGTACACAGAATCATATCATCAGTAAACTTATAAACAGTTTTGACTAGCTAATAAACATAGATAACACCCACATGCCAAGTAGAAATTCGAGAGATGAAATAGTACAAAGCTACAATCATATCAGCAAAAAGCTTCAGATCAGCAAAAAGCTTCAGATCAGATAAAGATTCTAAACAAATCATTATAAGGCCCCGTTTGGTACACAGAATTCAAACTATGGAATTGGAATTGAGGACTTTAATTCCAATTCTGGTGTTTGGTAGCACAAAAATTATGTGGATTTCGAAGTGATAATGCAAAAAATGAATTGGAATTGGTGAATTCAATTCTATGGAATTGAATCCCATTGAATTTCAATTCCAATTCCATCAATTCCGTATACCAAACGGACCCTAAGTTTAGATCTGAATAGATCAAACACACTCTAAATCCATGAGCTTGTGAAAAGTCCGATTCATAAATTATTTATAGCATATCCATTATAACTGAAAAAACTTGAATGTTAGAAGAAACAAAAAAACATGAAGAAACTAAAAAAAATTACAAGGAATTTCAAAAATTCATTTAAGTGTATTTTTCATATAATTGTTATTAAAAATGTTGTTGTTATAATAATAATGATGATGATGATGAGAACAATAATAAATCTTAATGCTATTGTTGTTATTATTATTTTTGTTAATATTATTATTAACATTAGTGTTATTATAATTATAATTATAATTAAAATTAAAATTATTATAATTCATAACAGGTAAATGGAGTGAATAAAATTCGATTATGTAAATATTGTGCATGCCATTTAATTAGAGGTAGAGAAAATGGTATAATTATTGTTTTTTAAAATAAAATATTAATATATATTTTACCCAGAATGATTTAGATTAATAATTGTATATAATTTTCAGAACATAATTTAGTGTCATGTAAACTAATAAAAATTAGTTTTTCAAAATAATTGTATTATTTATATTAAAAATGGAAGAAAAAATAATAATAAGTGCGAATCACAAAAATAGTGATATGAGAAAAAATAAAAATATAAAAATTAAAATAGTTTATAAACTATAGTATGAACATGATAATAATAATATGATGATGATGATGATGATAATATTAATAACAACAAAAACAACAACAACACGAGGTAATAACAATACATGAAAAATACATCATTTTTAGAATTATTATTTGAGAACTAGAAAAAGATTGAAGAAAATGAGAAACTATTAGAAAAACTTGAAACAACTGACGAATTCATCTCAAACACGAACAATGATGAATTTTTTTTATCCAAAATTATAGGTTTCTTACATAATTATTTGGGTGATCATTTAATTGAGTGACTTTTTATCATTTAATTTTTTTCCCAACTCTTTCAACTTTTTATAATTTTTTCTAACTCGTTCAAATTTCTTTTAGCATCCAAATTTAAAACGACAATCCAAAGAGAATAGGCGTTAATGAAGTAAATTTCATAATTGGTCCTTTCTAGCATGCAGAATTCCCTATTTAGTCCTCTATCGTCATATCAAATATTGTCCATGTGGTCCTTTATAACGTGAGGATTTCCCTATTTAGTCTTCTATTGTCATATCAAATATTGCCCATGTGGTCATTTATAACATGAAAATTTCTCTATTTAGTTCTCTATTATCATATCAAATATTGCCCATGTTGTTCTTTTTTATGGACATCTTTACACAAATAGTCCTTTCTGATCTTCTATCATGTTGATGTTAATTCGAGAGCTAAAAGTGCAATTTAACAACGATAATACATCTTTCTTGTCATACACACAATTCCAAAAACCGTTTCTGATGCGTCATTTGTGAATTACAGTCGATGTCTACTACAACCATAGTCTACAGATGTAGTCTTTCGTCGGAATCCTAGCTGAAAATCATAGTTATTATTTGTGTGTTATTCGTCTAACCAATATCATAATACATCATTCGACATAAGGTTGATGTCAAATTATATTTTTAGTCTTTAAATTAACACCAACATGACAGAAGATAAAAAAAGACAATCTATGAAAAATTATCCATAAAAGAAGGACTATAAGAGTAATATTTGATAACCGAGCAATAAATATGGAAAAGCACTTGTTAAAAAAGCACCAATTGAAATTTCAAAATTACTCCTGGGTACTAACTTTCGATTTTCTGGTAATGAAATCCAGGTCCACACTATATGAAATATACTCTCTGGTACTCTCAATTTTTTGGTAAGATTCTCACATCCCACATTATGCAAAATATATATATACTCTAAGGTCCTTACAATTTGTGATATTGTACTTTGAAGGTACATTCTATCCATTTAGGACTTAGGATTGAAAGTTCTTTAACTTTGATAATCTAAAGTTTAATTTAAATTTAATAAAATAATGATTATGAAGCTAAAATTTAATATTTGTCAGAGTATCAAAACTTTTAATCCCAATGGTCAAATGAATAGAATATGCTCAAAGAATACATTATGAGAGCTCAAAGTTTTTACTAGAAAATCCAAAAGTACCAACTAATAGGGGTGGGCGTAAAATCCGTTCCCGTTGGACCGTTCCGAAAAATCCCGGATCCGTTTTGTAATTGTACCGATATATTGGGACACATTTTTTTGGTCCCGAACCCGTTCCGTCCCAATATCAAATGGGACATGAGCGGGACAACTTAAATTTATACCGATCCGTCCCGTTTGTCCCGTTTCATCTACTCTACTAATATATAATACTAATTCTAGTCCAAAATCCAAATACACTCATTCTTTAATTAATTAGTTATTTAATTAAATTAACTTCATGAGCTTGAAATTTATTTGGACCCGTTCCACTCATTGTTTTTTGTTGGATGACTAGATGTTTCTTTTTTTGAATGAAATTTCACCCTCTTCCCCTTCTTATATTTGCGATTAGGACAAAGTAGGACGACCCGAATCCGTCCCGTTTTATTCCGATCCCGAATTTTATGGGACAAAGCGGGATGAGATTGTAATCCGAACCGTTCCGGACCGTTTATATATAACGGGACAAGACGTGTGGCAATCTAAAACCGGACCGTCCCGATCCGTGCCCACCCCTACCAACTAATACTCCCTCCGTCCTACAATGATCTTCCCACACACTTTTTATCCGGTCAAACTTTAATCATTTTCTTTACCTATTTTCATTAGGTATTTGATAAAATAATATAGTCTTGTCGTCACTTGTTTTGTAGAACTTTTGATGTAGTTTTTAAATATATAAATTTTATTTTTTAATTTTACACCTACAATCAAATAAATTGAATTGAAAATAAATAATAAATGAGCAGGAACACGGAAGGAGTAGCTATGTAGGTCTTACTAGAAGCTCATCCTACTTAGGTAGGTAGAAAAATGGCCCCGGCACTTCACAAAATCGCAGTGATTCTCTCCAAAAGAAAGCCAAATGGGCGCAGAAATGGCAAGAGTGAAGTTGGGAAGCTGCGGCCTAGAGGTACTTTTCTTTCTTTACTTTATTCTAAGGTCTGGCAAATGTAATTAAAGAAAATCAAATTAAATGATTTTTCTTAAAGATATAGTAATTTCTTTTGGCT
Organism: Cuscuta australis; assembly: GCA_003260385.1. NCBI lineage: Eukaryota > Viridiplantae > Streptophyta > Magnoliopsida > Solanales > Convolvulaceae > Cuscuta > Cuscuta australis. The sequence goes on along the minus strand of NQVE01000097.1, from coordinate 7,544,523 downwards.
TGCTTGAAAATTGTTTTCCGTGTTAAGGGCAGACAATCTTTCATTGTTCTTAATACTTTGGGGGAAATCCATTTTCTGACTATTTTCCAGTCTATTCCTTGTTCTTACTACTATCATGAAAATATTTTATAATATGAATCTAATAAAATTATTTTTTGTATCATTATCTAGTAGTCTAATACTCCCTCCTAATCAATTTGGGGTTTACAAGGAAAAGTATCTCATTTTTTTGATATCATTTTATTTACAAATCGGTATATCTATAAGAAATAAAAATTACACAACGTCAAAAGCTTAACTAAACAAGAGGCGATGAGAATATTTTATTTTATCAAATACTTAATGAAATTGCGTAAACAAACAAAAGTTATTGAGGGGAGAGAGAGAAAAAGATTGTAATCAAATTAGGGACGGAGGGAGTATCATTTTTATGTCAACGTTTGCCAATATCGACCAAAAATGTCAAAAATATACAAATACTCAGGGACCGTGGTAGTACATTTTTTGGACATATGGTTAACTAATCAACATTTGTGATGATGGATATTAAATATTAATCCAGCTGAAAATAAGAAGAGTGAATCTAGATCCTAAGAATATATGTTAGGAGAGAAAAAGTTGTATATTGCCCTTCAAGTTTTGCATTGTGTAGGTTTCGAGATTGGGGTTTGGATGTATGGGGTTAACCGGGATGTATAACAATCCGGTGGGAGAGGAAGAAGGCATAACCATAATCAAAGAGGCTTTCGACAACGGAATCACATTTTTCGATACTGCAGATGTTTATGGAGCTAATCATTCCAATGAGTATATGGTGGGAAAGGTAATAATAGCAAACCAAAAAAAAGGGTGAGAAATGCTTTCTCCCAATGCTAAATTGATGAGTGCATATTCAGGTATTATGTTGGCCCAAACCACTTATGTGTTTTCATTGTGTTAGTTATAACTAAAAGCTTGAAAATAAGCTTTCTTGTTAAAAAAATCTGTTTCAAAAAGCTCTAAACAGTTGCAAGCTGCTGCTGCTGCAAAAAAAAACTTTTTGGGACGAAAAATCTCTTTACCAAAGGCTTCTAATGACTATCCTACAGTCCACTTATTTTTTTTTTCTTTTCCAAAAAAATCTCCTTTCCAAACATCCTCAGTATATATGGGTGTGGTTACTTTGTAATTCTGTATTGTAGACTATGTAAGTGTCATTGCAGTAACATGAAAGGAAAATTAGTGCCTGGAATTCCTGGAAAGCTACTCTCCCATTCCTAAATACGGGTAACTGTCTATTATGACTTTCTATATACATTAATGAATGTGGACAAATACTATGTCCACGTACCACGTTCATATGATTCTTAATGTAACTAGAAAGTCTTAATGGACAAAAATTTAAGAATGGAGGAGTATCCCGTTAATGAGCAACGATGAGTATACTTAACATAGCAGTTTTGCACTATTTCACCTTTTGGGTATTAGAATCCTCATATGATGAAAGGAAAAAAAAGCCAATGAAGAATACAACAAAGCTGAGTATAGTCTCACCTCCATTGGTGCATGAAGGGTCAAGAAGTATACAACTTACCCCATAAACAAACAAAGATGTTCTTTCAGTTAGTTTCTTGACACCAAAAATAACCCCGGTATTTTGGGGCACCTAAGGTGCTTCGTTGGTAAAATTGATGATTTCTTCTCCTCTGCTAAACCCCCCACCCTACCCCAGCCCCTAGCCCCACCCTTCCCTAGCAATTGCCAGTATTATATTGCCAGAGGAGGGATGGGGCAATGGGAGTAATACTGCCAGGGGAGGGAGGGGGGCAAGGAGAGTTGTGTGATCAGAGACCTCAAAATTTTCCAACTGAGCGGCATGAGCGCAAGAGACTCATCGATTGTTGTGGGATCAGTCGTTCGCTCTCCCTGCTTCAGCCCGATTAGATACTACTACGTAGTTCTAGATGTAGTATTTGTGAATTGCACATCGTTCTTCTTGGGGACTTGAGTTCGTGATCCCAAAGATTTTATCTGTGCAAATATCAACTGAATATCCTATCTACTTGAGCGTTGAGCTATCTCCTATTATCAAGTACTTAATGGAGTTAAGCTTCAATGGTTAGGATTATATTTTTGTGATGTCACTCAATCACATTTGCTTCAAGTAGTTTTTCAAAAACACTAAACATACTTCATTCCTGTATACTCGTATTCTATTTCTCCAAAAAACTATTATACCTCCCCCATGTACCTGTGAAAGCGGGATATCTGTTCACTGTTTCGGAATTGTGATTGAATGGCTCTGTCTTTGTTTGCTCGCACGTAGATCATCTTTGGATGACAATTAATGATTCCAAAGATTTTATCAGTGCGTATAGCAAATGAAATAACCTATCTGCTTAAGCCATCTCCTCTCATCAAGTCCATGGAGATAGCTTCAATGTTATAGGATTACATAATTACATTCAGTCAATGTTTTGTATGATGTAGTGAGATGTATGTTTGATTTCTAAACCTACTTGTTCCAAGAATATGATTTTTCTTTTTCTTCCATTCCACAAGGGGGGGGGGGGGGTGGTCTTTCCTTAGTGTGCGTCTCATGATGAACAATACTAGTTATTTACCTTGGCAGTGAAATATTATCTGAATCAATCCCCCTTCTTATTTAAGAATGGAGGAGTATCCGTTAATGAGCGACAACGAGTACACTTAACATGGCAATTTTTGCACTGCTTCACCTTTTGGGTATTAGAATCCGCATATGATAAAAGGAAAAAAGCCAATGAAGAATACAACAAAGCTGAGAAAAATCTCACATCCGTTGGTGTCTGAGGGGTCAAGAAGTACACAACTTACCCGTAAACAAACAAAGATGTCCTTTGAGTTAGATTGTTGTTAGATTAAATCCATCATTTACCTGTAGGCTAAAACATACTCCCTCCGTTCTTAATTAAATGACTATTATGACTTTCTAGATACATAAAGAACCAAATGATTGTAGACATAGTATAATGTTGTCCACATTCATTCAAAATCTAACGTATCTAAAAAGTCTTAATAGGCAGTTATTTAAGAATGGAAGTAGTCAATAATGACTATTTTTTGCCCATTGGCAAGAGACGCAAAAACTCACATATGAAGTATTATAAATGAAAAAAAAACTAAGAGTTTGCACTGTGATATTATGATACTCCCTCCGTCCGGAAATATTCTTCCCACTTTCCTTTTTGGTCTGTTCGGAAATATTCTTTCCATTTCCTTTTTTAGTATACTTTTTAAGGATAAATATCAATAATACCCTTCTATTTTATCACAAATCTACTTTTTTAGTACTTTTTTAATAATAAAAGGAGATTTAAAAGTTTATAGTATGTGCATTTTTGAAAATTTTGCGTTTTTTTTTTACTATTCCTTAATAAGCGTGCCAAGTCAACACGGGAAGAACATTTCCGGACGGAGGGAGTACTATATAGTGGCATCCCACTGTATTTTTTGGTACTATATATTGGCACTGTACTCCTATTTAGGGGATAAATAACATAGAGCTCCTATTTTGGTACTTCATGTTTTACTCCTAGTTTATAGTTCTTTTCCCAAAAAACTGAAGTATCTTTCTTGTATCTGTTTGTATGTATATGTTATACGAAGTATTATTATTATGGTGCAGGCACTAAAGCATCTGCCTAGAGAAAAGGTACAGCTAGCCACCAAGTTTGGCATATACCAATTTGAACCTACTCAGGTTGTGGTGAGAGGCACACCTGAATATGTTCGCTCCTGCTGCGAAGCCAGCCTACGGCGGCTTCAGGTGGACTACATTGATCTTTATTACATTCATCGTATCGACACGACAGTGCCCATCGAGGAAACTGTAAGTGGTTTTTCTATTTCTTTCACCGGGAAAAATCTCACTTTTAGTCCATTAATTGTTTGACATTATGTAATACGTAGTACTTAGCACAAGCACACAACACAAACACTCTTATTACTTACACTATGTTCGGTTCAAAGATTTTGAAAGGGAAAGAAAACATAGTGAGGGGGATGGTGATTTCTCATGTTTGGTTAGAGAAGAAAAGAAAAGAAAAGTGGAAGGAAAAGAAAAAATAATTTTTTTGCCCCATTTACCCCCAAACTCATCAAATTTGCATGGTTTCCCTCCTGAACTTCAAAAATTACACCAATGGTCCCTGAACTTTTAAAAGCGTGGCATCAATGGTCCCTCTGCGCCAGATTTGGGAGCGCGTTAATCACACGCTCATGAATATACCTGTTGGAGCTTGATGAGGATGCCATGGATCACACGCTCATCACAACCCATAATTTTTCCTTATTTTTTTCCGTCCTGGAACAGATGGATGAAATGAAGAAATTAGTTGAGGAAGGAAAAGTGAAGTACATTGGGTTATCTGAAGCTCACCCAGACACAATAAGGAGGGCGCATGCAGTTCATCCCATCACTGCTGTGCAAATGGAGTATTCCCTGTGGACACGAGACATCGAGGACGAGATTGTGCCTCTCTGCAGGTTGGTTTTTGTCCTGATTTTCAACCGTCTCTTCTTCTTCTTCTTCTTCTTCAAGTCTCATAGGTTTTAAGCTTGTCTTTTCCCATATTTTTAATTTACAGGGAACTTGGAATTGGGGTTGTGCCATATGGGCCTATTGGCCGCGGGCTTTTTGGTGGAAAGGCAGTCACTGAGAGTTTGCATGCTAACAGCTCTTTGGTATGAAAAAAATCAACTTATAACTCTTCTTATTTTTATATGCGTGTCGTTTGGTTCTTTCCTAGACTCTGTTTTTTGTGAGATTTTATTGGGCTTGTGGGTTCTATTCTTTGGTTCTACCAGGGGAAACATCCGAGGTTTACTGGAGAGAACTTTGAGAAAAACAAGAGCATATACTTCCGTTTAGAAGAACTGTCCAAGAAACATGGATGCTCACCAGCTCAGCTTGCTCTTGCCTGGATTCTTCATCAGGGAGATGAATTTGTACCCATTCCTGGTAACTCATTCTTTTCACGCCCGATTTTTTTTAAACAACCTTTTTTGCGTCGGCCATTGCTAGGGTAACCCCACATTTTGACACCATGCTTGACACCAACACACCATGCTTTGTACAGACAATAACTGTCTATGCAACATATATAGTTTTTCCGCGTGTTTGTGTAAAGCATGGTGTCAAGCACGGGGTAAAAAATGTGGGGTTACCCTGACTTTATTCAACTCTCAGTAATAATTCTCATATATTTCGGTGGATTAAACTCCATTTATATTTTGTAACCAAACAAGGTTAGGGTCCGTTTGGTATACATAATTGATAGAATTGGAATTGAAATTCCATGGGATTCAATTCCATAGAATTAAATTCTCCAATTTCAATTCATTTTTTGCACTATCAATTCCAAATCTACATAATTTTTGTTCTACCAAACACCAAAATTGGAATTGAAGTCCTCAATTCCAATTCCATAATTTGAATTTCATATACCAAATGGGGCCTTATAGATTTTGGGTACATGATGAAGCTACATGTGGTTGCATGTAAGCAGGAACTACTAAGATAAAAAACCTTCACGACAACATTGGATCTGTGAAGACAAAGTTGTCGGAAGAAGACGCGAAAGCGGTTTCTGATGCGGTGCCCATAAGTGAAGTGGCGGGTCCGAGGGTCGGCGAGGCTCTGTACAAGTGTTCCTACAAATATGCACTCACTCCACCATTGAAGCAGTGATGGTATATAACTTGATAAGTGTGTGCCATTGAACAAAGTATTTGCCCCCAACTTATTGTTTACCCACTTCCCAAAGGCCAAGGGCAATTTGGACACTTCAAATCATGTTTGTTTGTTATACAGACTTTAATGTAATGTCATTTTTTTGGTATTATTCATGATTGAAGTATGTTCGGTTTGACTGAAAGAATATACTCTGTATTTGAATTGAGGGAGTTTATTTATGAAAAAAATGTGAAATGATGTTACCATGTTGGAAATGAAAAAAATGGAAATGAGTTCTTTTAATTAGTTTGTCACCCATTCATATCAATAATGTTTATACCTTGCTGGGCTGGCCCAGCCAAGGATGAGCCAAGGTGCCCTACCAGACTCACTGTTTTGGGGCTCAACATTTTTTATTTTTAAACATATTATATATTTTTAATTAGAAAATTTAAAAATTAATTTTTTAAAGTAGCTATAACGATACTTAATTATAATATTACCGAGTATAATTTTGTTATGTGTATTACTATAATATCAATTTTGGTTTCAAAGATAAAAATTGATATAAAATACTCTGTAATTTGTTAGGACCAAAATCTATTTTTTTCGTCTCGTCCAGGGTCATCGTATTCTCGGGATCGGTCCTTTACTTTGTTTCTTGTACTCTTTTTGTTTCTTCTTATTTTAGTTTTCATGGTTTTCAATGTGTTATTTTGATAACTTATAATTTTATTCACGAGAAAACTAGATTTAAAACCAAAAATGGGAGATGCGGTTCTTTTTTTGGGAGAAGAGAGGTGGTTCCACTTTTGACTCTCAATTCCATTCTATTTTCTTTTGTTTAAGTGTACTTATGATAGACACTTGGGCTGAACCATATGAAAAGTTTTAATCCAGTCGATTATCTAGTTTAACTTAAGAGCTTATATATCTATTATTTTTTTTCACACTTTTTTGATGTGGGATAATTTTTAACTATTTAAATTTAATAGAAAATTAAATGTAGAAGAAAATTATATATCATGTTTAATATTATTTTCTATGGAATTTTTTACGGAGTATTTTATTTTCTACCAAATACTACCTATATTACATAGTATTTGTCTAGTTTTGACTTTTAGCCAACTGTTTTCAACTTTTGACCTATAATTAAATAAAATATATATTGTATATTAGTTAGATAAAAAATATTTTGAAAATATTTTATATACAGTAATAAATCTTATAAAATTATTTTGAAATCATTTTTTTCTAATCTGAGTCAAAAGGGCATGTGGTTCCGGTTTAACAAACATGGAACTCCCGTTTTCTGAAACAGTCTGTTGTTCCGGTTTAACGAACAAGAAACCCCGGTTCATGATTCCGAACTGTACACCGTACCACCCGATTCCGACGTCGGAGACGCCACGCGCTAAAGCTTTCATGAAATGGAGTCCGTCCGTCATAAGATTGCAAAAGTGCCAAGTTCATTCAGGCAAGGCAAGAATCCGATTCCAGGCGAAGAAGGAAGAAGAAGAAAAGGCAGAAATGGTGGCCAGGAAGTTCTGTGTCCGCCACAATGAATCCACCTTCGACGTCGACTACGACACGGACGACGGCTTCGAAGTCCTTTCTATTGCCTTCTCTGCTCAAATCCTCCCTCCGATTCATCTTCCACAGACCCTTCTTTTACCTTTTCTCGTCCTATTTCCAGGTCCTCAAGTTTCAGATCTTCTCCCTTACCTCCGTTCCGCCCGATCAACAAAAGGTACCCTCCCCCCCCTCCTCTCACTCACTCACATCTGTGTATGGTGAATTGATAGAGCTCGAAATTCGTATGTATTTTGATGTGTTGCTCTTAAACACAGATATTGGAAGCAGATGATGGTCAAGTTGTACAGGAAGAAGCTGATTTGGCTTCCATTTCAGAAAAGCTTCAATTGGTGACAATTGGTGACGGAGAAGAGGAAATGGAGAAGAAAGAGGAGACTGAGCCTGATTTTGGGATGTCAGACGAACAATTAGCTCGGATCTTGCAGGTTTAAATTTCTTTTTGTGCAAGTATCAGTATAGCTTGACCAAATGGCTTCGCGTGTACTCTATCTTTTGTCTTTCAGCTTCTGATACTAATCGTAGAAAAGCATTTCTAGGAGGAAGAAGATGCACTTATGAGGCAGCAGGCTGTTGCTAGTGAAAGTAGTGCAGAATTTGAGCAAAAGATACGTCCTTATATTGATCAAGTTCTATTGGTAAAGCCTGCACCTTTTCCCTTTTTAATCATCTTGGTTTAATTGGACAACGAGTTTAAGAGTGAATAAATATTATTCTTGATTTTATAATTTTGCCCCAAATTTCTAGTTGAATTGGTAATATGTGTGTTATGTATGAGCACTATTGAGCAGCATTGACATTTCATAGAAACAAGCTTCCAAAAAAGAAAACAAAAAGGTTATTTTGCTATGGACTAAAAATGAAAGTGAGAAGATTTAAGGGGACACAAGGAGCATTTTATTGTTCATCATTGTTTTCATGGATGGTAAATTCGGTTGCTGGGATTCAATTGGGTTGTTGTTGTTTGCTTCATGGATGGTAAAATTGAAAAAGTCATCATATATCATTTGTTTTCTTGGAGTATTACATACTCGTATTTTTTTAAAATAATGCTTTGTATATGAATTAGGATGAGAGTATTATTTATTCTGCCAGATTTTCAGCGCAGAGATGTCAGAAGTATAGTTTCATGTCTAAGTTGTTTTGCATAATGGTCTCAAACAAGTAATATTTCAACATCTAAATGGGGTTGTGTTTCCCATGAAAAGTGGTCAAATAGAACCTTAATTCATTTTTTCATCTCACCTTATTTGATTCACTTTCCATGGAAAGTAAGAGTTTTAAGCTAACTTTGACGACATTCTGCTAAAGCTCAAAATGTGTTTGTTACAATAAAAATTGAATGGTGGAGAGAATTATATTTCCTTGGAATGTTACTGCATTCCATTATAACAAACACTCTACAGATTAGAAAGACACGATCCTTAAATTTCCATCTGAAGAACTGACATGATTTATTCTTTTTAACATGATATTCTTTCAGTATGAGGACCCACGGAAGCAGGAGGCTGCTCGGAAGACCGTGCCTATTGACAATCTTGAGGAGAAAGCATTAATTTCATTGGTCAGGGTTAGATTATTAATCTGAATTTTTATGTCTAATTTGTGTACATGAAGCTAGGCAAAAAGGGCACATTTGATAATGACTGTGCCAGATTGGTAAGGCATTTAGATGTATGGTGTTAGCTGGATGTTAAAATGAACTTAGTTTGGAATTAAGGAAACAGAGTTCCGGTTTTAACAGTCACAATTTTGCTCATTTATGATAAACATTGTCAAAGTAACAAAAATAGCAGCTATGTAAGATCCAGTGTGTTTATATACATTTCTCGGAGAACTATATATACAAAATGTCAAAGAAGTGCATTATATAGAGAAAGAAATAAACAATTTATATTTATTAAACCAAACATAAATCCAACAAGTACTAGTCTTGCTGAATAAGACATTCTGCAAGTAACCTTTGGCTGAGGTCATTTCCTCACCACCTTTCTCCCCGTCCACCTTAGGCTTGAATTCTACAATGCATCAAATGTCTCCTTGGGCTCTCAGTGGTAGTCCTTCATAGCTTAAAGTGGATAGAAATGGAACGAATGGCAGATTAAGTTGAGGATCTCTTCTTTAGAGAAAGCAATAAAGTGACATTATTTAGACTTTAGAGAAAGCAATAAAGGAGTTGTAGAGTAATTCTTTGGTTACATTTCTTTCTAGAGTAGACTTTCAAATTTTTACTATAGAATTATTATCATTGTCTTATTGCATGGTAATTCAAAGGTACTCTAGATCTCATATATTATTTTCCATCGTCAGTAACTTGGACTCCTAGGTGGAGTGTGTTTGTTGTCTGAATTATTTCATAGATTTCATAAATCTAAGCTTTTTCGTTCCTTTCTATTATGTTGGTGTATGCTGAGCTTAAAGTGCAGTTCATTATATGAGGTATAATGGATGATTTCACCATCGGCCTGTTATGTACAAATGAAACTTGTTGGCGGTTATAATATCTTTATGGTATCTGTTCTAGGAGGGAAACTTTGAACCAACAAAAAATGAACAAGAGCATGCCTTCCTGCTGCAGCTTCTATTCTGGTTCAAACAATCATTCAAGTATGATTCTTCTCTGCATCATTGCTTTTACATGCAATAATTTGTCACATCAGTGAACTCAACTGAATGTCTGTGTCCTTACCGAATTGAGCTTTCTTCAGTCAGTTGTTTAACTTGAGACCCAATATCATTAGACTTATTGCTCAAATAACGTCTAAGCCTCTGGCCAAATGTTCTCTTTGGTCCTAAATCTTTTGCATCAAACAAATCAAGTCTAAACTATAGGAATGGGTTGCGAAAATGGTTGAAATGAATTAGAAATTTAAATATTATGCATACGATTGACTCTGGATGAAAGTATGTTTGATTTTATATGCTCTCTAGCCAAAATAAACTTCACGTTTTGATATCAAAAAATTTAAAAAAAAGTGTTGAAATGCAAATTGTATGTGATTGACATTTGTTGAGGAGAGAGAAAACTTGTGAGCCACATCTTTCATTCCTTAAGAGGAAACAAGAAAAGTGTGAAGTCTATTTTGCGACGAACAGAAAAGGAATATGTGAAGTTCATTTTGGGATGAAGTATTATATTAAAAGTCCCAAAAGCTCCTAAACATTTAATGGACTCTAATGTTAGACCTTTTGACATCCAGAAAAGACTAATTATATGACTTTTTAGTTTAAATATAATATACTTCCTCCATCCTAAAATAATCACAATGATCAAAGTTTTACCGTGTTTGCACACTTTCATTTGACTCTCTTTTGTGATCTAGCTCTGCTTTTTGTGTCTTTTGTGAGCTTGTGCTTTGTTACTTGAGTCGGGGGTCTCTTGGAAACAGACTCCCTACTTTCGAGTAAGGGTAAGGTTTGCTTACACACACCCTCCCTAGACTCTACTCTTGTGGGATTCAACCAGGTTGTTGTTGTTGTATTAAAACATAATCGAAGATATTAATGCTTTAAGTTGTGCATTGTCAAGTAGTAAAATTCTAATGTTGTGATTGTTTTGGAACAAAGGAAGTATAAGGTCAACCATATTTTCACCAAGAGTCAATTTTATGCATAATATAAAAAAGTTATGCATTGTTTTAGAACTTATTTTCTGTTACTTATTTGTAAGGTTTAGACTTGATCTGTTTAAGTGTGTAGTAAACCCCACCTTTTGAAGATCCTTTCCAGGTGAATCAGGCCTGATTTAACAATAAGATTAACACTCATTTTTTATGATTTTATCTATCATTTCAGGTGGGTAAATGCACCTCCTTGTGATAGGTGTGGTAATGAAACTAGAAATGAGAGAATGGGAACACCCTATCCTTCAGAACTGCAATATGGTGCTTCAAGAGTTGAACTTTACCGGTCTGTTTCTCAAGATCCTGCTGATATGTACTTGGCCGAATGTAGTTAATGACTTCCACTGAATTTCTTTTATCACTGTGACTTTATTGCGCGCGCGCGTGTGTCTATATATATATATATATATATATGCAAATGACATTTATTGATTTCCCCATTTCCACTCTTCCACTTTTCGATATAAATTTTGTGTTTTTTGTCTAATGGGCAGTTTGCATAGCTTTAGGACATTAAGATTGTTAGAGTAAGGATAAGACATCTTACATGTTACTTGACTTTAAGAATTTAAAAATAAATTGTCATGCGTTATACACACATTAAACAAACAAGAAACACGAGATGGAGATGTGCATAAATTCCCTGAACCATGGTCTCTAAACCATGTAAGTGATGTAACACTATATTGTGCTATACATTAATATGGAGTATTATTCAACAAACATAGAACTCTGGAATGGAATAGTACTTCATTATTCTGGCCATTTTCAATTTACTTGTAGAACTGTCATGTCAGCCCCCCCCCCCCCCCCCGCCCAAAAAAGGGGGGGGGGGGGAATAAAAATCATTATGCTTATTTTAATGCATATAGAATTTATTCTTCATCTCCTCAGATGCCATTCATGCTCAAATGTTACCCGGTTTCCTCGATACAATGACCCGATGAAGGTACATCACTTCTATTCACCATCACCAAGAGGTTTTCATTTTTAAATTATTTTGACAGTTGTTAGTTCTTTTGTATGCAGCTCCTAGAAACAAGGAAGGGGCGCTGTGGGGAGTGGGCTAATTGCTTCACACTCTATTGCCGAGCTTTTGGTTATGAAGCACGCTTGGTAATACTTCTTCTTTTCTCCCGAGTAAGCATTCTTATATATTAATATAACAAAATTTTTCCTTTTTTAAACTCACAAAGCATAGTTTGATAATCTAAAGACTAATGCACTGTTTATATATATGAATAATGAGCCAAAATTTATTAGCTTAAATCCTATGGCGTATAGGCCTAGGATATAGTCTACATACAGTGTACTATGGCTTAACAATCTCAACAAGCTGGAGCGCATAACCTATACAAAAGTTGGACATGAAATTTGAACTTCAGTTTTCCCTTTCCAAAAAGATTAATACACCAAACGTAACTACTAGAAAGTTGAACTCTAATTTGGACTTGAGTGCCAGAACAGAAAACTTGAATTTTGAATGCTACCTTCAGTTTTACCTAAACAGTGCGAAGGTTAAACTATACTTTGAACTTCTACTGAAAACATGACCAACATTTCACTCAATGTAACCTTGATTTATTCCCTGCTCCACTGAGTTCACACTTCACAGCCCAATCTGGATTTGACTTTGAGGCAATGACAGTAACAACAGAAGTAGTCGTAGAACTAGTACCCTTGAATTTAAGAAACTACTCGTGTTCAGACTTTTAAATCTTAGAGGCAATTTGCCATGTTGGGGTGTCCATGGAGTTTCCAACAGTATTCTTGGGTATGCATTTTTTTAAGACAGAGATCCTGATCAAATGAGTTTGGTGTTCTATGCATGTTCCAAGTCTTCCAACACTTTTTGTGTTCATTGAGGTTTTTTTCACTAATAACACTGTCACATATATGGGACATAGGCACACACATTTATGATTTCTATTTGCCTCCCTATGAAATTGGGAACTAAGAGTTGACTTTTTAGTTGTGGTGATGTCTTTGGGAGTAGGTGAAATTGGAAAGAGAAACTTAAAGAATTCTGTATTTTTGGCTCTGACCCTTCACTGAGCATTTTGTTCTGCATGTCCTCATATTTTGTTTATGAGATTACTCTATCAACGTCTCACTCTTTGATGGATATCTATAACTGGTGGGGACATACTTTAAAGGGAGACACTCATTTCTTGCCTCATCTTCTCTTGTATTGGTTGTTAACTTATTCTCCAGATTATGGACTTTACGGATCATGTTTGGACAGAGTGCTTCTCACTATCCCTGGGAAGGTAAAAACCTTCATTGCTTATGTGTGACTATCATCCATGCATGTGTGACCTTGAAACTTATTATTGGGCCAAACTGTGCAGATGGATGCACCTTGATCCTTGTGAAGGAATTTATGACAATCCATTACTATATGAGAAGGGGTAAATTTTATTTATCCATGTTTTTGTCGCAGTCAATATGCTTCTATGTTTGACCTTGAGTGTCTCCCCATTTCGTTGAAAGGTGGAAAAAGAAATTAAACTATGTGATTGCTATTTCTAAAGATGGGGTACATGATGTCACCAAGCGTTACACAAGGAAATGGCCTGAGGTACATATATTGTAATTTTAGCAAGCCTGGCATTTTATATTCGTGCTTAAACACCTGAGTAAAGGTGGGAATATTCTCATTCAAGGTTCTTGCTCGGAGGAACATAGTTACAGAAGCTGTGCTCTCTGCTTCTATCTGTGACATAAATAGAGAAGTGCGGAAAGATTTACCCTTCCAGATGCTTTCTGCTCTGGAAGAACGAGACAAGAATGAAGCAGAAGCCATTAATAGAGATTTGTACTCCAAAGATGATCCTACAATTTCCTTACCTGGAAGATTAAGCGGGGATGAAGAATGGCGTATATCGAGATCTGAAACTGGTCCTGATAAAAAATCATCCTTAAGCTCTTCATCTTGTCCAGTTCGTAGATGTATAGATGCACATGTAACTAAGGTCTACAATGCATTTTTCCCTATTATCTCAAAGCTAGTGGAGGATTCTGCCTCTAAGAATGAAGCAATTGAACTATTTAGGGCTTTCAGAAATATTTTGGTTGATCTCAAGAAATCCCCTTTCAGAAACAGGAGAACTTCGTTGAATTCTGTTTCTGATAGTGCCCCACATTTTTTCAAGAAGATGCTGCCGTCTTTTGGTCAATTACTTGAAGCTTTATCGTTAAAAAGTGAGTTGGCCATAAACGGGAGGATTGACCTATGTTTGTGTGCTGATCCTGTGAGAACGTCAATTGCCCTTCCTGTAGTGTTCCATGCTTTGGATGATGTGATCAATAATGTTAGTCTTTGCAATAGACTTGATAAAGATTCACTTGCTTGGCCACTTTTGAAGTTAAACAGATTGTGTTCTGGTCTAGTGCGTGCTAGTGGGGAGGAGCTTCCTTTTGGAATTGTGAGTATTATATACTTTTATCCTATGGGAGCCTGAGAAGCTATTCTGTCCTTTTTATTAATTATTATTGGCATAAGATGTGGTGTTCTGAATTCCGTTGTTGGAAATACATCAGGCCACATCTGCATTTGATGGGACACGTATGTCAAAGTGGGAAGAACCGAATGGGGCAAGAGGTATGCTTTCTTTTTCATGCAAACTTTCCTCTTTTTTCACTCTGACTATGCAATACTAATATCTCCATCTGATCACAAAATTCAACAGTAATATGTTTTTCAATAATTCTGAATGATGCTTGTTTTTTCACCTATTACTAAATTGAAGAAGAAATGATGTCTGGGAAAGCTTGGTATACTTATTCTCGTTTGTGTGTTACTGAATCAGTTCGTGGAATACTCATTTGACTTCTCTGGAGTGTGTTGAGTGGGTGGCTGGGGGCTTTGTGTTAAGTTTTGGCTTACTTGGTGTCAAAGAACGGGTGATGTTTCGAAAGTCTTCGGTCTTCATTACACAATTTGTAGGTCCTTTTGTTTTGGTCTCAAAAGAGGCTACTATATTTTGGATCAGAGAAAGAAGATAGTTGTTACCTCACTGACTTGATATTGAACAACCTCTCACTATGCAGTTCATTTATGATGCAAAAAGAAAAGCATATGACAATATTAAAATTTTGAATAGTTAAGCTCGATAAATTTATCCAACATAAATGTCAAGACTTAGGATTCTGTACTCAAAGGTCAACATTATATGATGAAAAACACAATGCCTTATATTTGGGTTGTAATTTTATGTTTTTTTAATGCTGATCGCTTAACACGCTCCATAATTCCCATAAAGAGGGCAGCGCTTTGACGCAGATGAATCTTGAAATCTATATGCTCATTTTTTAGACTTACAAGAATCAAATTTCTAGATTGAGTATAATATGCTTGAATATCATATTAAGACTTGAGTTCCATCATAAAAACCAGCCTTATAGAGAGTTTCATCCTAAAAAGTCAACCTTATAGAAGGCCCACGGCTAAAGGTTTTATAGTTGTCTCAGTTTGCAACTAGGACTTGGACAAGACATATGACGTACAAGTTCAGCTCAAACCTCCCTTGTTTGCCCCCTATAATTGTATATCATCCTCAGGGATATCTCTTGAGTCACACGGGTTCTTAAGTCTTCATCTAATTGACTTTATGGTTGGACTCGGGCAGTATCTAAGGCTTTGTCATTTTGGGTTGGAAAACAAAGTTGGATGTTGGAAGAACCTAGGAGTTGGAAAATGTTAGAAGTTGATAGTTATAACCCAAGTGAACAGAGCCTAATTAGGTTTCGCCGTGAGCCGTGTGGGGTGACCCCTGCCATTTGTCCTCAAATGGGCATGAACAATCTTTCTTTGTTTTTCAGCTTACTATCTCTAACCTCACCCTCTGTCCAATAGGTTGTTGGATCTTATATCAAGTTAATGGCAAAGAAATGCATGAGCTTGTGGCCTATGAATTCATGTCTGCTAATGATGCTCCAGAAAGAGATCCAAAGGACTGGTAAAGTGCCATTAAACTCTCTGAGCTTCAATAGGTTGAGAAAAAATATGAACAGATATTACATTGTAACAGAGTTCATTTCAAATGAGTGAAACCCATTTCGTTTATCAGCTCATATGAGGATTCGTTGAACATAGTAGTGTTAAAAAAAAGATACACAAGTACATAATACTAGAGTGGAGTGTTATCTTTTCTAGGAAGTTGACTACAATCAACTTGAGGACTTCTTGTCATCCATTATACCTCACAAAGTAGTAGCTTCTGACATTAAAAATCTGTTGTATCCCATTAATAATACTCCCTCTATTCCTTTTTATTTGATCCATTCACTACTATTCACAGGGTCAATGTTTATCATCTTTCTTTGCCTATTTTCTTAACTCATTTGCTAAAAATTCTAAAATAAAATAGTCATGTCTCCTCTTGTTTTGTAGGACCTTTGATATTCTTTTTTAATGTACATGTTTTATTTTTTTTACTGTACGCTGATTTTAAAATAAATTGAATTCAAAAAAATTTCATTCAATCGTAAACCAAAATGCACCAAAATGTCAAGTTTATTTCTCGACTCCTCTGGTTGTTTGAATCCATATTATGATTTTGGTTTGTAGCTATAGTTTTGATTATTAAAAACAAAAGAATTGTTAGTCAATTAGAGATGGCATTTGAGAAACTCTGAATAAGTAGTGATATAATCTTTTATAATGTTGGGGGTCCTCAACATGACCATTAAATAGGGCACATGAGCCACAAACCACACAAAAAGATTAAATGCAATCAATTAGTAACTCTAATTCAAGGTCTTGTAAACCCATATGCTTCTCCGTAATAATTACTCTCTCCTCTCTCCGGCCCTAAATGATTTACCTAATTTTCCTCTTTCCCTTTTTGGATAGGAATATACAGTCCAAAATACTTCCCTCTTCTAAACAAATTTTAACCACTCACTTTCTACATCTTTTCAACATCTTATCAACACTATTCCTAATTTTGTGAAATCGAAATGGGCAAATGATTCTAGGACGGAGGGGTATAGTGAACTTGAGTTAGGGTATTGTAAGTGAACTTGAGATTGATTGATGCATGTATGTTGGTTTCATCAGGGTTCTTGAAGGAAGTGCAGATGGAGGATGTAGTTGGCATGTTTTGGACAAACAGACTTCCCAGAGATTCGATAAACGTTTCGAGCGAAAGGCATTTACTGTCAAACCACAATGTTTCCTAGCGAATGCTTTCAGGTATAGTCGTAATGCAGGCAATCTCGTCACTTCACCTGTATATGCAGTACATCTCATTGGAAAAATAACTCAACTTTTTTGAATGCTCAATGCCTAAATATTGGCAGGATAAGATTTCTAGCAGTTCGAGATGGGAAGACAAATCCACGGTTTCAAATTGGCAGTATTGATCTCTATGCAAGATGCAATCAATGATTCAGGTTTGGGTCACACCATGTATGACGCCTCCCGTTTTTCATAAACAATGATTTCTTACGCACAATAAGTGTATGGTTGCCTCAGGTGGTGTCAACCTTAATGTCATCCCTGGGTTAAAGTAATATTTTCCTTCGAGTTTAAATTGACCGAGCACAAGGTGTTGGTGGCCTCACATCGAATCGCGTCCATGATGCATGGAGGAGATCATATGGGTCGCACACGAATCGTGGCCCACGATACGGAAACCCAGTGCCTACCTCAACCTCCCACTTGGCAGACCTAAACCTCAGTTGGCAATCCGACTCATTTCACGTGGGCTTCATCCCCATGTTAATAGCGTGGGCTCCGGTCGTCCGGGCCTAAATACAATATTAAGTATGAAATGAACAGAGAATATGTAGTCTTCTTACTCACTATACATATTTGGGTTGATCCCAACATACCTATGAATCTTTATTTAAAAAGGGGAGCATTTAGTTTGCTCTAGTGTTATATAATTGGTGTGCTTTAATAGTCTTTGGCAATTCACACATCCATTGTGCAATCATTTTTTCATCGCTCGTTATCAGTGTTGTGGAAAGCGCTAGGACTCTAGAGGTGTGAAACTGAGGATTATTACTTCTGTTCCGTTTTCACTTTTTTTGGCAATTTTTAACCATAAGTTGAATAAAATTAATATTAGATATTGATATAATTTTTTATTAGATTTATCTCGTAAAATATTATCAAAATATTATTTTATGTAATTAATATACTCCGTACTATATACTCCCTCTGTCCCACTTTAAATTGCATGTTTTTCTTTTTTCTAAGTCTCAAAATAAGTTGCATGTTTCTTGTTATCGTAAACTTTAAGAGTACAATACCTAAACTACTCTTAAAATAAGTTACTCTTTTTCATCTTATATTCTCATTCATCGTCACTCTTAAAAAGTAATGACAAATTTGGAAAGTATATTTTTTCTCTTCCTTAAATATGCCTTAAAGTCAAAACGGATGATTTAAAACGGGACAGGGAGAGTATATTTTTCAAATTGTAAGTTAAAGATTGATCTTGATTGATGGTAAAAAGTCAAAATTATATTCTGGGAGGGGAGCTAGTATAAAAGATCGTTCATTAGTGTACGAGGTATGTAGTTCTTTTTGTTAACTTTATTGTTTTGTCCATGGGGTGGACTTAGCAACATTCTTAGTTTTTATTTAAATTTTTTGGGAGTCCAAAATTGATACTCCCTCTGTCCCATTTTAAATTGCATGTTTGTTTTTTTCTCCGTCCAAAATAAATTGCATGTTAGTTGTCATCGTAAACTTTTAAAAATAAAATACTTAAACTACCCATAAAATAAGTCACTCTTCTTCACCTAATCTTCTAATTCATTGTCACCTCTCCTAAAAAGTAATGACAATTTTGAAAAATCGACTCTATTTTTTATCTTCTTTAAATATGTCCAAAAGTCAAAACGGGCGATTTAAAACGGGACGGAGAGAGTAGTTATTTAATAATAAAGTGAAACTGTGTGGCTGATATTTATTTTGGAGAGATTCCCATGATATTGGAGGTCTAAAAGAAAGTCTCAATTTTGACTCCAATTCTCCAAAGACAAAATTAATTTGGGGGTACAATTGAAGGGAGTGGGGGTGGGGGAGGGGGGGATGTGTTCGGGTTGAGGTGGGGTGGGGGGCTTTATCTGGGGAGGGGGGGTTAGGAGGATAAGAACCGTCAATTTTAAAAAAACAGAGCACCATAACGCCATCGGGTCATCCCATGACATGAAGTTTCAATGTCATGAGAATTCACACGTGAAACGAGGCGGTTCATGGGGGACCCATTTGCCTTATGACTAATAAATACTCCCTCCGTCCACCTAAGATCTTCCCGTTACGCGTTATGAGGCTTGACCGACTTTATTTTCAATTCAATTTAATTGATTATTCGAGTAAAATTTTAAAATAAAATTTATATAGTAATAAACTACATGAAAAGTTCTACAAAACTAAAGATGACAAGACTATATTATTTTACGAAATGACTAGTAAAAATGATCAAACAAAGTGAGTAAAGTTTGACCCTGTGAATAGTGTCTGGGGAGATTTATGGTGGACAGAGGGAGTAAAATTTACTCATTTCTCTATGTTGACGAGATTATTTACAAAATCATTCTTCACCTTTTATGAACATTTAAGTCATGTTACTTCTATGAAAGAATATTTAACTTATAAACAACATACTCCCTCCGTCCTAAAACTTTCTTCCCACTTCTCCTTTTTCTCCGTCCTAAAACTACCTTCCCATTAGAAAAAAAAGATGACAAATGACATTAATACACTCATTTATTTACACCAATTATCTTCTAACTCTATATTTTGAATGATTGCAAAAAAAATTTCAAAAAATCTTTTTTAAGGAGGGTAAAATTTGAAGTCAAAGCCAAAAATTAAAAATGGAGAAAAGTCAAACTGAGAAGAAAGTTTTAGGACAGAGGGAGTATAAGTTAAGAACTGCTTATCAACAATAAACCAATAAGCACCAACACAAAGAAACGCCTTCTTTATGTCACGTAAAAATCTTAACAAAAACACTTGCCAATTTGTGATACTCCCTCCTTTTCATAATACTAGCCCCTCTTGTGTTTGCGCGATTAAGAAAAGCAAAATGAGAAACAAAAAAAGTTGAGATAGGAAGCGAAAAAAGAGATCAAAACAGAGTAATAGAAGTAACACAAAACAACAATGTCAGGGAAAAGGAGTTTTTTTTTCTCTAGAGTAAACTCTATTGAAATTCTAATGGCATCTGGTGAGACAACGACCATGACACAATGAAAACCCAATGTTTCTTAGGGCATACAATTTGGTAGAATTTCAAGCACAAAGTACAATGAAAACCCAATGTGAGATTAAAATATTATGATTCGAAATGATATTCAGAGTATGGATGATGTGAACATAATAGACCTGAACATGCTTTCAAGGCTCAATGCTCCTCAATCTTCTTCAACCCTTTCATATCTGTTGTTTCCACCCTGCACAAGAAATCATCACAAAATCAATACCCAAAAACAAAGCAACGCACACACACACACACACACACACATTTTATATTTTTATGCATGTAGGGCATGAATTATGATACAGAATAGTTGAAACATGTTGGGTGATTTTCCCAAGAAAAAAAATGGAACTGCAAGATCTTCACAAAAGATGGCAGCCAACAACAAACCCAATATAATTTTGTTGGGATTTAGGGGGGGGACAAGATATACACAACCATTAGACCCTTGATGCATTAACTACCCAAAACGTAATAGAATATAAGAAGCAATGTGAGGTTTGATTTAATATTTTAATTTTGCAAGGACCAAAGGGGGTGAGGATAGATTGAACTCCCATTTATCCAGAGCCATTTCGTTTTTTCCATCAATATTTTGCAACTCCTAGCTATGGAGTTTCGTTTTCTTCCTTTTCTGAATGGTGAAAACAGACTTATTTAACCAAAGCAAAGTTTCCTGGATTTCTTTTGCGGCAAAACTTTACTTATTTTTAGCATGTTTGTAATATTTGTGGGTGTGAATCAATCCACCATCTCAGCAAACACCACCAACAATTATGCCCCCAACCGGCATCGACAACCATAGTATCACGGACATACAGCTAGCCAGCACTTGTACACCAGATTTCTGCAAAATGAACGCAGATCCATTGGTTCAGTAGGCTGCCATTTGGGGTCTTGCAGTTAAAACATTCATGCTTGAGCCATGGTGTGATTTGATGTCAGCTTTGCAATTTTCAGCAGCAGGGAAGGGTAGAAGCCTCCATCCAGGGTCTTTCGAAAGATATTGGAATAAAGAACAAGAGCTTGCCAAAGGAGGGCTATGGTGCTGAGACTTAATCACGCTTTCTCACCCTTGGCAGAAAAGGTTATGTTTGACGTTGTCGAATAAAAACCAAATCAATGCTCCAAAACATAAATACAAAGTATTTAATCTTAACTACTGGCTTGTAAAGCAATTGTGAGGGTCCACTCCTAACCATAAAAGGATGTAGAGGTTTTAAAGGTAATACTCCTTAGAGATAATTAAAAGACTAAACCAAATCCATTACTTGCAGTAGTAGGATGATCATTGTGCCATACTCCTTGGGAGGTAGCGCGCAGCATGCCTCTTCACTTTGAGCATTGCCAATGGTAATGGTATCCCACAAATGTCTCAATTACATCACCCACTCGTTATCATAGACTTTTTCCTAAATCTCGATAACACGAATTGTGGTCCGGAATAAAGTAAATGATCCCACAAGCCCTCCTCAACCAGCTTCCCTTTCCAATGCACCAACAGCTCAAGCTGGCCCCAATTGAGTCTGCTGCATAACACTGCCAGAGGTTTGAGCTGGGTGGTCTAGTACTCAAATTGTAGGGACCACATGGTAGGGGGGGAAGACCCTTCATACGGATTGGGTTATGACTAGTGAGACGTGAAAAATATCATGGATTTCAAAATTAGACAGCAAAAGTACCTTGTAGATGTTCTGACCAATACCCGAACCTTATGATGGTGGTGGACCAGAGAGAGCCGGGGGATGAACTCAAAGCCAGACCCACACACCCGAGTCTCTACTAGAAGTGCATGGTGGTCACTGAGTTTGTGCTTAACTCCTAAGCGGGCAGTCCCAAAAGTGTTTAAAATCAGTTTTGGAGGGTCGCATACATAGCCCCAGGTTGTATGGCAAGATGTGTTATAACCGTAACACATTCACTAGGGTACTATGTTGTACGACAACACTGAAACACCTCAACTGTGTGATTAACCGCCTACATTTGGTCATTTGTTTACGGATGAATGATAGGCAAATAATGAGAGTTGTTGCCACTCAAACAAAGCATTTTGCACCAAACGGAGCTCACAAAAATCTTGTCATGGTCTGACACAACAACAACAACAACCCAGTATAATCTCAACTTCGTTGGAATCTGGGGGAGGGGAGGTCAAGATCTACCCAGCCTTACCCCTGTAAAATACTAAGAGTCTGTTTCCATTAGACCCTTGATAAAGTGCTGCATTTACTACCCAAAACTTCATTGGAAGTAAGAAGCAAATGAGGTTTAATGTTCCATTTTAATTTAGTCCATTATTTATCCGAAGCTAAAACATTGTCAATTATGACTATTTTATCTCCAAAGGCAATCCAAAGAAACTATTTAGGCAAAGAATGCAACCATATTGAAAATGCCAGTACATGGATGAACCAAAACTAAAGTGTGAAGCCTTAGACAGGGTATCAATCACAACAAAATAGCAGATTTCTCAGACACCCTTGACAACCCCTCAATAAATCCATGGCCCATTTTGAATATTCAGAAAAATGAGTAGACCAGGGCCCATTTTGAAGATATTTTTATAATTAAAACTAGAATAGTTATAGCTCATCAACTGTGTAGTTCAAGGGCTCACGCAATAACATCTATATGAACTCTATACTACAGATACAGTTGTGCACGAGATCCAAAGTCTGAAAATGATACCCAAAGATGTGAGACTTACGTTGAACCATACAGGACAATCTTTTGAACTTTTGTAATTTCATTTCCAGATTGATTATCCTCGATGAAAATCGTCAGGCTGGCCAAACATTATTAGCATGATTAAAGCGCTTTAGAAGCCATAACTATCTCAGATCATTGAAAGGGATATGAAGAAAGGAGTGTGGTAATTATTTACCTGCGAACATTTTGAAACTTGACAAACTTCAAGTTGACAGGTTTTCCCTGCAGACGTCATAAACTATTAAAAGTAGACCGAAAGAATAAGAAAGATAGCAATGACGAAGATAGCATCATTTTAAAGAAAATCTAATTCCAAAAAGTGGGTGGATTATTAATTTACCAAAGGCATAGGCCCAGACCATTGTATTAACAAATCGTATTTGATATATGATTGTTTTCCAACCCCTAGTTAACAAATCCTATTTGATATATGATTGTTGTCCAACCCCTAGTTAGTTCAGAATTACTTAGTCCTAATTTGTTTATGATTGTTTTCCTTGGTTGTATTTAGGGTAGCATTACTAGTCCGAGTCGGTTTGAGAATATCTTTGAGTTGCTTGAGCCTATAAATAAGGTGTTACCTCTTATTCTCTGGAATGGAGAATAACAGGTCCTGTATTCATCCTCTTTATAATCAAGAACAAGAACTATTTCTTAACAGTCAAAACTAAACATACCTTAAGATCATCAACAGATAAATCAGCTGTGTCACTTGGAGGATAGTCAGTAACGTTACTGCAGAAGTGAACCAAATTAAAAAGCGACATTAATATGAAAGGAAAAGAGAGAATCCCATCCCAAAAATCTATCATGGAAAGATAAAATCACAGATTAGAAAAACACCTGAATCCCATGTGTTCCTTATTGGCAAATAGCTTCACTGTTTTGGGGCCTGGATTTACATTACGGTTAGGAACTTAGGATGCAAATAAAGAACCTTCACAACCTTCACAGGGAAAAAAAAGTCAAATTTGCAAGAATGGCTTCCTCCTGAATGTTTATTTTTCTTACCTTTTGTGTACTATAGTCTTTTAATGTTGTTGTCGTGTGTGTTTGGGGGGGGGGGGATATTGTGATGATTTTTTAATTAAAACAAGTGGAAAACGCATGAGCATAATCTTTATAAAGAACTGTTGACTGTGTAAGGGACATGACTACCTTCTTCCTCGGGGCCTTTGACAACAATGGAATGAAGTTTAACAACTTGGTTAAATGGTATGTAAATCAGAAGCTGCTCGTCAGCATCACTGTCAAGGCTCAAACCCTCATCTTCTCTATATCCCTAAAATATAATATGAAAAATAAAAAGCAAACCAAATATGTTTAGAGATCCCAAATCATTAAAGTTGCCAAGCATTCAAGCAATATAACTAACAACATGACTGCAGACACTTTATAGAATATGAAGTCCCTAGTTTGGAAAAAAAGGTACATTCATCCAGTAGAGATCCTTACTCTGGCTTGTGGTTGTTAGAAGATAAGAGTTTAACTTGTCCAAAAGGGATACCCTATCACCCTCAAAAATCAAAACCTTGCATAGGCTTAGCAGTTCTGCTCTTTGGGAACATTCTAAACTCTGTGGTGTGTAGTCCAAGGGTGTCAAGCACTTGAAGCATGAGTTTGAAGAGGATGTTATTATGCATCCCTTTCTAGTGAGTCATCAGTCATACTAAGTAAGAAGGCTGTTTGGGTTTGTTTTCAAAAGCATTCATAGGTAGGGAAAAACAGTTACTCATAAACTGGCCCCTTCCATGCATCTTGTTCAAGGATTATGTTTCCTCATTTTCATGGAATACTTAACAACACCTAATGTTGTTATTGAAGGGACTATCGTGTCAAGAAAATTCAAGTTTTAAAGAAACATAGGGATCTGTTTGTCAGATGATGAGGGCTTCTTGCTCCTCTTGTGCAAGCCTATTGACATTGTCCATAGCATTGTATATTTGCATTAATTGGCTACTTGGCCCTGAATCACTGACGAGGATGGGAAAGGTTGATAATATAGTTTGATTCTCTGGCATTGCCAATGGAACTAAAGGACACTTTTGTTACAGTGCTTTAGCCTCGGGTAGAGAATGCACTAATTAAAATGGCACTTTAAACTTCTGTTGCTTCTTACTTTCTATGGATTAGGCAATATATGCAGCAATGCATCAGGGGTCTAATGAAAAAATAAGTTTTTTAATAAGGGTTCCCCGATGGAGTTGAGATTCTACCGAGCTTCTTGTTTTTGTTTGATTCCCTAACACTTCATATTCTTATGCCCAATGCTCTACAAGCACTAAACCCGATCTAATTAAATCTCTATTGCAGGAAGCATCTAAGATATTGCCAAAAGAAACACAAAGCGAAAATCAAATGCCATAGCCTACGAATAGGGTCGGTAATTATGACTGTGTAAAGATCAAATACGGAGTACTCGTATAAACAATTTCCAAAATCCTTCTGTCATCCTCGAATTACTAAAACTCATCAATTCCCCCACAGCACGTAGATTATCAAAATTGAAAGGGAAAATAGTTGCACGATTAGGCTCACATCAAATCAGAAAACTGGAGAAACCTCAATTTCAGCAAGGAGTGTTATGCAATGGTTATGTTCGCCCTACCTGCTTGAGGGCGTTGATGATGGAGTGGTTGGTTTTCTGGTTCAGGCATTCAACTTCAGACCAGTTGATGAAGTCCAGCAAATCAACCTGTTTGTGTTCACCGACGTTCAATGCCCCCACCCAAATACCAAACATGAGATAAACTCAATACGGATAACATCTATGTGTATACAACTTCTCGGAAGGAAAAAACCAAAAACCAAAACAAAAACAAAGAAATCTGAGAGAAGCAACGCGGAAATCCATACCTGGCCTCTGGGAATTGCAGAGGCGGACTCGGCGGACATTGTTGATGGAGGGAACAAGCAGTCGCCGGAAAGAAGGATATACTATATAGAGGCAGAGAACTAGGATGAGTCCATAGGCCGATGAACCCCTCAATCACTACAGTTTGTTCTCTTTGTTTAATTCAAGAGGAATGGTAAGTTTGCAAATAAAATGGTCACACAGTTCATAAATTTATCATTTATGATTTAAAATCTTATTTAAAAATTATTCAAGATTACTTTATTTTTTTATTGAAGTTAATAAATACAGAGTAGTATCCCTCAAAAAAAAATAAATACGGAATAGTATGTTTGTGAGAATTGTGAATATTTTGTTCGTGAACCAAACATTTCTCTAATTTTATTTTAATTTGTGTTGGTTTTATTAAGGATTTGTCCAATTTGATTTACTTTTATCATAGTTCTATTAAAAATTATTTATGGTCTAATTTTAATAAGAATAAATATTACGCACCAAGTAATAGGAATTTGTTGAAAAGTTTGGCCAGAAAGCGGTGTTCCAATCCATAATTATATCCATTAAAAATTACTGGTATTTATTTTCTATATGTACATCTTTATCAAACGAGTCTTAGGGGCTGTTTGGCAACTTCTGAATGGGTAAGTGCTGAACCAGTAAGAGGTCTGAATCATTAAGTGCTGAACCAGTAAGAGGTCTGAACCATTAAGAGCTAGTATATTGCTTAACTATTCAGAGGCAAATGTCTGATCAATTCAGATAACAGCTCTTAACCATTCAGACTATGTATAATACTTAACCATCCAGAGGCAAATCTCTTAACCATTCAGACATCTGAACCATTAAGAGGCTGAAACAAACAGTCTGAACCATTAAGTGCTGAATCATTCAGACATCTGAACCATTAAGAGGTTGAAACAAACAGCCCCTTAATGTTATACATCGGATTTTGACTCATTGGGACTTTTTACCTGGTCAAATATGCCCTTAATAAAACTTGAAACTTTTTATACTGTAGTTAATTAAAATCATTGGAAGTACTACAATGGGATAAACATATTGACTGAGGGTTTGTTTCTTTCACACTAATAACTCTGCTCCAATATAGTATCTGTCATACATTTTCTCAACCTATTTAATATTAGAGGGTTACACCCCCTATTGGGGTTCAAACTTGTGACCTTCTATTTGGGAGGCCACAGTGATGCCGCTAGACCACAAGGTCTTTGCCAATTGAGCATCTATTTTGTTGGGAAAAAAATATTTCTTTAGAAAGTTATTTTCTAAAGAAAAATGATTTTCACGAAAAAATATTTATCCCTCAAATTTTTGAATTCTCCATTGTTTGATAAGAAAGAAAGTTTTTGAGTACTTGAGGGCTAAGTAGGAGTAGACATTGACATCTTCGAGATACTAGCATAAGAAAAAGATTAAAGTAAGAATGAAATATACTAAAATATGAGTTTCATATTTTTTTCAAAATAGCAACTAAAATACATCTATAATGTCAATCATGCCTAAATATTATACCGAAAAGTATTATGAAATATTCATATACAGTGTCACATTATCACATTACAAACTCATATTTTAGAGAAAAAATATGAAACTCTTATTTTAGTATTTTCTCTATGTTTAGTCATGTTTAGGATTATTTCTTCGATAAAATTGCTTCTGCCCACAAACTTCATTGCTTCTTCTTTTTCTTCCTCAACACTATCGTCATCGGGGACACTAACATTATTAAATGAGTAAATTCCATAAAAGGTCTTCAGTTATAGTCCGTTTTACATATTTAGTCCATACATATCAAATATTAATAATTTAGTCCTCAATTATTATATTGTTTTCCATGAATGGTCCTTTGCTATCATTTTCATTAAAAACATGGATAAAATTCTAAATTCACGCTCCCTCTCTCCTCAATTAATCTTCCTCCCTCCTATCACACTTCTTTGAACCCAAAACTGAAATCATAACTCCTATCTCAATTGTTCGTCTTCTTGGTGGAATCCAAAATCGAAACCAGTAACCTATATGGATGAGTTATAAGGTTTGTTTTTTTTTGTAATTTCCTGAGACTAGCCCATAAAACTTATCCACGAAGGTTATTGGTTTCAATTTTGGATTCCACCAGGAAGAGGAACGATTGATGAAGGAGTGATCGTTTCGGTTTTGGGTTTAGAGCTTCAAACTCAGCGACGGGTTTGGAAAAGGAGTACGACTGTACGAGAGGAGGGAGGAAGCTTACTTAAAGAAAAAGAGGAGCGTGAATTTACATTTTTTTCCATGTTTTTAACGTAAATGTTAACAAAGGACCATTCGTGGAAAACAATATAATAATTGTGGACTAAATTATTGATATTTGATATGTAAAGACTAAATATGTAAAATGAACTATAATTGGAGACCTTTTATGGAATTTAGACCCCGTTCCGTTCAACTTATTTTTTCTTATTTTTTCTTAATCTTATTAAAAATCAGATCAGATCAGATCAGATAAGACCAGACCAGATGAGATCATATCCAATCAGATCAGATCAAATCCAATCAGATCAGACCAGAGCATATCAGATCTCATCAAAATTATTATTATTATTATTATTACTTTTAATTTGAGTTTCTAACGTTTTGATCTTTTATAAGGATGAGATATTTTAATAAAAATACAATCTCTTCTATATTATGATTATCTAAATTTAATTATTTTTTAATGTGTATATAAATTAAATATTTATTCTAATGTATATATGAAGTAATTATTAAAATATTAAATTAATATTCTAATTTCAAAAAAATCATAAAATAAAAAATATTATTACATTATAATATGAATGATTATTCTAATATATGAATTATGTAATTTTATTTTATTAAAAAATCATAAAATAAAAAATATAGATTATATTATAATATGAATTATCATTACAATTTTCAAATGTTATTATAAAGTCAAATCAAATTATTGATTTGAATTTTAAATCAAATCATAATTAATCAGATGAGAACAAACTAGATGAGATCCAATCAAATGAGATCAGATCAGATCAGATCAGACCATATCAGATCAGAACTACAAAAAATCAGATCAGATCAGAAAAATAAGTTGAATAAAACGGAGCCTTAATCTTATTAAATTCTTTAAAACTCCCAAACTAGATATATACATTGTTGCGTGTGGCCCGAGTTCGTCAATGTCTTCTTAGGACATTGAAGGTGTGGACCAACCAACAGTAACATCGTTTTCTACTCCGAGAGGGTAGAGGGCAATGAACGACGGGTAGTTGAGGTCTGTGTTCCATTTGGAGCAGTTCTTGATTGCCAAGGATCTTGTAATGCTCTAGAACTGAGGTGCTGTGAAGTTTGTGGAATTGAGGAGATTGCGATATTCTTATGGGTGACGTCGTACACTAGACTCGCGACAACTACTTTGTTTGGGTCGACCATACCTGCACCCATGCATGTGTCGTGGCGTCACCACGGAGCTGTTTGGAGTGAATAAGTTGTAATTTAAAAAATATAGTGATTTTCATAAATGATCACTAATTACATGTGATTTTTTATATTTAGTCCCCAATTTTAAAATATTACATAAATGATCTTCAATTTTTGAAAACTATTTCATAAATAGTCATTTAGGCCAAATATTTCAAAATATTTTTCTCCCACATATAGTTCCTAAAGTTTCGCTTATGAAATAATTTTTAAAAATCTAGGACTATTTATGTGATATCTTAAAATTAGAAACTAAATATGAAAAACCACATTAATTATTAACTATTTATAGAATTTACTTTAAAATTTCATAGATATTTAAGTTTAAACAATTGTATATTGTCATTCAGCAATAACAACACAAATATGACAATTTAAATAAAAAAAATTCTAAAGTTATTTCATTCATTACATAAAAATATGATGCCTTTAAATTTGTAAGAAAAAAATCACAATGAATTAAAATGTCAATGAAATGTCATGTAGGATGAGGAAAGAACTCATGTGGATGCCAAATAAGTATTTTACTGACCGGACAATCACAAAATCCGGTAAGGGTACCAATTTGTCATGATTTTAAAGATGAGCTATATCTTTGTTACAAATTAAGCATATGAAGCCGGTATCTGATTTCTAACAACTACACTAAAATACAATTATATTAAGCATAGAACCAAGTTCTAGGGGCTTTAGGGATGAGATTCATCCTTTTTTACAAATTAAAGCAATACTCCAGGTAGTACTTTTTTATTGTTAAGCTCAAAGTTGAGGTACATACTATGAAAAAAGCCTAAAGATTTAGTTCACAAGTACCAAGAAAATTAAAATAAATAAGGGTAAAATATGTTTTTGGTTCCTGTAAAATGAGTGACTTTTACTTTTAGTATCTCTAAATTAAACATCCTTAGTAAAAAGTTAAAGAGACCAAAAACAAAAAAAAATTGGATTTTTTTTTTTTAAAAATAGAGAGACCAAAAACAAAATAACTTACTTTCTAGAGACCAAAAACAATTCAATTTTTATACTATTAGACTCATCAATATAGAGTGAGATCTTTCTTTGGTACTTTCAAAGATATCATGCTAAGTATGCTCATTCTTCATTGTCGTTGCCAGAATTAGATCCCAGACAGTGCCCTTCTTGCACTGCTATTGACTAATGACTATTTGAGCTATGCCCGGGGCATATTGGTTGATCTCTGGATACGTAATTTTATTTCTTTTGGAGAGATGATGTTCCTGCAGAATCTGAAATGACATGAAAATGCATGATAATGAATCTAGAAGAAGATTTTAATGCATTTATAGAGTACTTTCTTCATTCCTTCATAACTATTCAGTATGACTTTTTTGTACTGGAAAATAAATAAATGTAGATATATTTTATATTTACATTCATTTATTTTCAATGTATCTGGAAAATCATAATAAAAAGTTATAAAGGAGCGGATGGAGTATTATTATCGATACAATAGTTTATGAAACATTTGAATCAACATAGCCTGGCAGTGAGATTTTCTACTTGTGTTTAATTTCTAGCAAAACAGATCAAAGTGAAGAGCAAGAGCTTTTTGCTATGAAGAACAAGAGCTTGTCAAAGAAGGGCTACGGTGATGAGAATTAACCACGCTTTATCAGTATCAACCTTTGGCAGATCAAGATGGTTATGTTTAACATTGTGAAGAAAAACCAAATCAATGCTCCAAAACATAATTATTTATTCTTATGAAGAGACTGTTTCCGGTAGACCCTTGAAACATTGTGGCATTTGCTACCCCAAACTTCATTGAAAGTAAGAAGCAAAGGAGGTTTTATGTTCCATTTTGATTTAGTCCATTATTTATCCAAAGCTAAAACAACATCAATTACGACTATTTTGTCCCCATTGGCAATCCAATTGGACTATATAGGCAAAGAATGCAGTTGCATTGAAAATGCCGGTACATGGATGGACAAAATTTAAAGTGTGAAACTTAAACAGGAGATCAATCACAAAAAAATAGAACACTTCCCACACACCTTTGACAACCCCTTTTGAATATTCAGGAAAAAGAGTAAACCAAGACCCATTTTGAAGATATATTTATAATTAAAACTAAAATAGTCATAGCTCATTGACTGTGTAGTTCAAGGGGTCACACAATAGCCTATATGAACTCTATACTATAGATACGGTTGTGCACGAGATCAGAAGTCTGAAAAAGATACCCAAATATGTGAAACTTACATTGATCCATACAGGACAATCTTTTGAACTTTTGTAATTTCATTTCCAGATTGATTATCCTCGATGAAAATTGTCAGGCTGGTCAAACATTATTAGCATGAATAAAGCGCATTAGAAGCAATAACTATCTCAGATAATTAAAAGAGACGTGAAGAAAGGAGTGTGGTAATTATATACCTGCGAACATTTTGAAACTTGACATAATTCAACTTGACAGGTTTTCCCTACAAACATCATAAAACTATTAAAAGTAGACCAAAATAATAAGAAAGATAGCAATGATGAAAATATCATCGTTTTAAAGAAAATGAAATGCCAAAAAGTGGGTGGGTTATTCGTTTACCAAAGGCATAGGCCCAAACAAGGCTAAAATCCACCATTGGTCCTTCTCAGTCGCCATTAAAACAGAGCTAACTTTGTTGATTACATCCAAGAACCAAGAAGCAACGTAGATTGATTGTAGAAATAAAGAAGAAATTGAGGATGAAGTTGATGAAAGAGAGATCTGAAGTTGAGCATATGTAAACAAAATTGAAGATGAAATAAGAAATTAAACACGCCCTTTTTCGTCATTTCCTTATCCACCGTTTGGTTTAACGTGTCCCGTCAATCGCGTATGCAAGTCGGAGCATTACTTGAAAGACTATTTATGAATATTTGAAAGTTGATAGACCAAATGGTGCACAACTCAAAAAGTTGAAGGACCAATAATGGATTTTAGCCGCCCAAACAATCGTATTAACACATCCTTATTGATTTATGATTGGTGTCCTGTCCCTAGTTAATTTAGAATAACTTAGTCCTAAATTGTTTATGATTGTTTTTCTTAGTTCTATTTAGTGCAGTATTAATAGTCCGAGTCAGTTTAGGAATATCATAGAGTAGCTTGTGCCTAAATAAGGTGTTACCTCTTCTTCTCTGGAATTTTCATCTTCATCTTTCAGGTTAATAGCAACCTAGCTTTATTTTTTAATTTGCTTAACAGATTCAAATGCTTTATCCATCCTTTTTATAATCAAGAACAAGAACAATTTCTTAAACGTCAAAACTAAACATACCTTAAGATCATCAACAGAGAAATCAACTGTGTCACTTGGAGGATAGTCAGTAACGTTACTGCATAAGTGAACCAAATTTTTAAAAAAATGGCATTAACATGAAAGGAAAAGAGACTTTTCCCACTCAAAAATCTACCATGGAAAGAAAATCACAGGTTGGAAACTCGCCTGAATCCCATGTGTTCCTTATTAGCAAATACTTTCACTGTTTTAGGGCCTGCATTTACATTACGGTTAGGAACTTAGGATTTAAATAAAGAATCTTGACAGCGAAAAAGTCAAATTTGCAAGAATCACTTCATCCTTCTCCATGTTTATTTTTCTTACCTTTTGTGTATTATAGTCTTTTAATGTTGTTGTGGTTTGTGTTTGGGGGGATTATTGTGACAAATTAGAACTTAAACTAATTGGAAAACGCATATCAATAATCTTTATATAGAACTGTGGACTGTGTAAGGGACATGACTACCTTCTTCCTTGGGGCCTTTGACAACAATGGAATGAAGTTTAACAGCGTGTTTAAATGGTATGTAAATCAGAAGCTGCTCATCAGTATCACTGACAAGACTCAATCCATCATCTTCTCTGTATCCCTAAAATATAATATGAAAAACAAGAAACAAACCATATTTGTTTAGACAGGCCAAATCATGAAAGTTACCAAGCAATAAAACTAACAACATGACTGCACACACTTAATAGAATATATGAAGTGCCTAGTTTGAAAAAAAGTACATTCATCCAGTAGAGATCCTTAATCGGGCTTGTGGTTGTTAGAAGACGAGTTTAACTTGTCCAAAAGGGATACCGTCAAAATCTAACATAGGCTTGTCAGTTCTGCTCTTTGGGAACATTCTGAACTATATGCTGTGTAGTCCAAGCGTGTCAAGCGCTTGAAGCATGAATTTTGAATGGGAAGTTATTATGCTTCCCTTTCTAGTGTGTCATCAGTCATAAAAAGAAGGTTGGTCGGGCTTGTTTACATAAGCATTCATAGGTAGGACAAAATATTTACTCATAAACTGGCCCCTTCCGTGCATCTTGTTCAACGAATATGTTTACTCATTTTCATGGAATACTTAATAACAACACCTATTGTTGTTATTAAAGAGATTAACGTGTGAAGAAGAATCGAGTTTTAATGAAACATAGAGATGTGTTTGTTGTATGAAGAGGGCTTCTTGTTCCTCCTCTTGTTCAAGCATTTCAACATTGTCCATAGCATTGTATATCGTATTAGCTGGCTACTTGGCCCTCGATGACTGTCTGGGATGGGAAAGGTTGATAACATAGTTTTGATTCGCTATCATTGGCAATGGAGCTAAAAGGAGAATGCACAAATCAAAATGGCACTTTAAACTGCCGTTGCTTCTTACATTCTATGAATTGGGCAATATATGCAGCAATACATCAAGGGTCTAACGGAAACAAAATTTTTGTTCTTATAAGAGTGACCCTTATGGTGTTGAGATTCTACCAAGCTTCTTGTTCTTGCTCGATAAATATTCTTATACCCAATGCTCCAAACCCACTAACAACCGATCTAAACCTGCTATTGCAGGAAACATCTATGAAATCGCCAAAAGAAACACAAAGCAAAAAATCAAATGGTACTAATCGGGTCGGTAATTAAGACTCAAAATCTTCCAATGTCCATCTCTATCGTCCTCAATAATCTAAAATTCATCAATTCAACCACAGTACAGATTATCGTAATTGAAAGAGAAAACAGTTTCACAACCAAACTCGTACCAAATCATAAAACTGGAGAAATCTCAATTTCAGCAAGGCGTTGCCCTACCTGCTTGAGGGCGTTGCTGATGGGGCGATTGGTTTTCTGGTTCAGGCATTCGACTTCGGGCCAGTTGATGGAGTCCAGCAAATCAACCTGTTTGTGTTCATCAACGTTCAATGCCACCCGAATACCAGACAATCATTAGCTAACTCAATACGGATAATATCTGTGTGTAGATAACTTCTCGTAAGGAAATATAAATAAAAAATAGATCTGAGGGAAGCGACGCGGGAATCCATACCTGGCCTTTGGGGATGGCAGAGGCGGACTCGGCTGACATTGTTAATGGAGATCGGAGGGAACAACCCGCCTTCGCGAGGAAGGAAGGGGTAGAGACTATAGAGGCAGCGAGCGATTGATAGAAATCGCGGGATTTGGGAGGGAAAAACCAAGGGGTTGTGGTGGGCGGTGGAATCAGAATTCCGAAATGTGAACTCTTATACACTAATTATCTTTTCTTTTTTTATTTTTTTGTAAAATATCTAACAATTTTTTTTTGTTGTTTATGGAAAAAAAATTATAAAATGAGTATGGAAAAAGGAGCACATAAGATTTTGTCTTGACTCTTTTTTTAAAAAAAAGAATAAAAATTTAGAATAGTTATTTTGGCACTCAAGTTTAACTAAATTAGAATGTCTCAAACAGTGAAACGGATAACCTTATTGGCTAGTCTGGTAATTACCCTACGAAGTAAAGGTACGACGTTGTTCGACCAGTAGAAAAGGTGCATAGTCGCTCAACCGTAAGGAAGAAGCAAGAAGTTCCCAGTTTTGCGGTGGTTATATTGATGTGGAAAGACCACCCAAAATCCCTGTGGAGGACTGAACGGTAGGGAGTTTTATGACCAGAAATAAAATTACTAGCTACTCTAGTCCACAGTGTTACGTGTGTAAAACAAGTATTGTCACGAAATGATAAGGGAGAAGTCTCGAGTAGTCGAGTTCGAAGTCTGATGGCTTGATGATGAGCAATCATCTAAAGCATGAGTCTTTTGCAAGTAATAGAAACATAATCCTACACACATGCTAATTGACTGAGATCATTTCTTAATTTATTTCCTCTCAACTAACTGTTCGATCAATGCTGAAGAACTCTCAAAAATGGGATTTATTCTTTTTATGGTAGTTTCTCCTATGAAGCAGGAGAACACATCACTTCTTTTCTTCACTTGCCTTTTTCTTTTTCAAAAAAAAAACTCGAAGGCTTGACATGATTGCGAAAGAGATAAATTATGATATAATCTCAATCTGTTTTTCAAAGAGGTTTCCCCGTGCAAGTTGGCAAGGACTAGTGTTGGTGAGTAGTTAAAGGAAATATCTAACTTCACAGTAATCTCCCAATTTTGAAAAATATCTAAATAAAAAGTTTGAATTTTTCATATTTAGCTAAAAGTTTAAAATAAATTACAGTACAAAACATGTGATATTATGTCTATTCCTGAATATTTATATAATTTTGACTTTTATAGCTATTTTTTTTGTTTTCGAGTATAATAAAAATTATACACGTATGATATTTTGTTTTCGAGTACGGAGTATTACTTAACTAAAATAATATTTTGAATTTATTATATAAAATAAATCTAATAAAATTATTTTATATCATCTACAAAGTTTATTTAATTGACAGTAAGTCAAACGGGAATCAATCAGCGAACAAAGAATCAGAGGAGGCGGGACTCCACCACTCATCTCCTTCTCCTCCATGGCCGCCGTATTTCCGATCGCTCTCACCTCCGTCGACCACCGTAATGCATCCGCCATCCTAAGCAGCTCTTCCATCACCCAATCGCACAAATTGCGCCGCAAGCCCACACTCAGAGTCAGAGCCTGCTCCGCCGCCACACCTTCCCCTGTCCTAACGCAAGACGCCCTCAAGAAGATCGCCGCAGAAAAGGCCGTGGGTTACGTCAAGAGCGGAATGGTTCTCGGCCTCGGCACCGGTTCCACCGCCGCCTTTGCGGTGGCCAAGCTCGGCGAGCTCCTCTCCTCCGGCCAGCTAACCGACATCGTCGGCGTGCCGACGTCCCAGCGGACACAGGATCAGGCCGCCGCGCTCAACATCCCCCTGTCCACGCTCGACGACCACCCGAGACTCGACCTCGCGATCGACGGCGCAGACGAGGTCGATCCAGATCTAAACCTAGTCAAGGGCCGCGGCGGCGCTCTCCTCCGCGAGAAAATGGTGGAGGCCGCGTCCGACAAATTCGTGGTGATCGTCGACGATTCCAAGCTCGTCTCCGGCCTCGGCGGATCCGGACTCGCCATGCCGGTGGAGGTGGTCCGATTCTGCTGGAAGTACAATCTTCTCCGGCTCCGGGAGATGTTCCGAGATCTGGACTGCGAGGCAAAGCTGAGATTGCAGGGGGATAATAAACCCTACCTGACGGATAATTCCAATTACATTGTGGATCTGTATTTCCAGATCCCAATTAAGGATTCGGACACCGCCGGGAAGGAGATTTCGGCGCTTGAGGGAGTTGTGGAGCATGGACTGTTCTTGGACATGGCCACTGCTGTCATTATTGCTGGGAAGGAAGGTGTCACTGTGAAGAGCAAGTGAAGATGGAGGGGTGGCATTTGCCCTGCACATTCTGGTAATTTTTTTTCACAATATTCATTTTTGTTTATGAATTCGGGAATTTATATATAGTGCAATGTTACTTAAACCCCAACGATGACACCGCGGTTTGCCACCACAGAGAATCTTACGCAACCCGTCATTGTCTTGTCTGTGAGAGTATTGTCGTTTCATTCGTATTGTGATAGTAGCACGGGGTCACACTCGATCGGACACCAAGGGTTTAACAGGTATACCGGAACATATAGACAGTCATTGTATGTGGGATACAAACAATCATTGTCTGTGACCGTTGATGTCAAATTCTTTGTGTCAAATCAGGTGGTTTCTAGGACTTTTGTAACTCATTTATATATGCACTAGAAATCTAGAATGCTAGAAATCCACATTATTTAACACCAAGAGTTGGGCACCACATTTTTCATACATATGCACAACAAGTGTTTGTGCATCACAGGCAATGACTGTGTATATGTCTGCAGAATATTTGGTGTCAAAGGTGGTGTGACCTTATACTACTTTTTGGTACAATGGTGATTGATGAGATTGAACTGGTTGGGGTTTCAGTAAATAACTTGTAGCAATAGTCTGTCTGTCTGTGTGAATAAACACCCAACTTTTCTTGAAATAAAATGGGTGTTTTTTGTTTTGGTTTTTGGAGCTTGAATAATGATTTTGTAGCTTATGGTGTTTAACTTGTATTGGTTGATTTCTGGATATGTAAATTTATTCCTTATTTGACATTGTTATGCAGCACTTATGCATGATAATAAGTTTAGAAGACTTCAATGCGTTTAGGGAGTATTATCATGTGTACAATAATTTATGAATAGTTTGCAACATTTGAATCAAAATAGAACATCTCTTCGTCCGAACTCATTATGAAAGAGTAGTTTTGATGTGAATTTATCAAGTTTGTTTCTTAGTCTGGTCTGATCTCAATTGAACGGATTTGATTCCAGTTAAACTTACGGTCCATTTGTTGAGCTTTGGAGAATGAATATGAATTTAGGGGCGTACATAATCCAGAAAGGACCGGTAAGCTGGACTCAAATAGCCATTCCCGGTAGAACTGGTTTCTAACCGGTTTGGGTTCATGCTCACAAGTTTAGGAGTCGTAAAATTTTGGTCCATTCCAATCCTTACCCAGAATTATACTGGGTTGGATCGGTAAAACTAGAAACATACTCCCTCCGTTCCTCAATTTTTGTTCACTTTTGACTTTTGGAACTGTTCATCTAAGCACTTTGACTCATCAAATTCTTTCAATGTGTAAGCCTAAATATAGTCATGTGTGATTTTGTTTGATTTGTCTTAACATATAGATTATTAATATATGATTTCTATAATTTTTTAATATACAAATTACAAGATAAAATGGATTAAAGAAGTGCATTGGATGATGTGCAGAAATGAAAGTAGACAAAAACTGGAAGACAGAGAGAGCACTTAATTGTCCAACTTTGATTGAGTACATTTTATCATACTTTCTTAGATAATAAGCACATTGGCCACTTGGCCAAATTTGAAATCTTTAATCTCACCAAATACAAGTGATGTTTATCCCAAGATTTAATCTATTTCTCACATTTTTCATAGACTTGCATGCAGAAAATTTACTTTTTTATGCTATAAATGCATTAAAGTGTATAAAATGAGTATGAACCTTAAATCAATAAGAAAATTTGCCACCAAATACAGAATATCGTTTTTTAAGCGTGATATCTCAAATATGAAGATACATATCCGTATCTTTATTTCTCACTTCAAAACTATTCCGTGATTCTTTATGATTGTTTTTTGTTATTTGAATAAGAATAAATTGAAGACATATATTCCATATCTCCAGGTTTCAAATTTGAAATCTTGTTTATTCCCTCCGTCGGGTATTAATCTACCCATTTTGACTTTTTTCCATTTTTTGGAGAGTTGACAATGGGATGAAAATGTCCAAAGTGCCCTTTTCTTTATCCAATATTACCACTGCCCTCACCAGTCTTCTGCCATTTGCTTCCACAATCTCCGTCCAATCTCGCCACCGCCGCCAGCCCCTCTTTACAGCCACCGCCGCCGGCCCCCCCTTTACCGCCACCCCCACCATCGCCAACCCCCCTCCGCCATCTCCGGTCCCCACCTCCACCGCCCAACAGCCCCACCACTGCCTTAGTCCCCACCACAATTGTGGTCCACCCCAATTAGATCTACAAAAACTGAGTACAACTCACCATCACCGCAACTCATACCATTGCATCAGTAACCGCCATCGCTAGTCCTACCCAACCGCTTCCGTCATTGCCACATCAAGAACAGATTTGTCCAAACCTGGCAAATCTGGAAGACAAATAAATAGGAGACAGGAGAAGGGGCTGGAGGAGGACGAGCGGATCTGGAGAAAGAATATGAAGGAAGGAAGGAGACAGAGGAGGAGGAGCAGATCTTGAGAGAAAAAAAGAGGCGTGAAAGAATATGGGGGGGAGAGAGAAGAAGGGAAAGTGAGAAATAGAAGAGCAGAGACAAGGCCAAGAAATGAGGGAGGAGAGAGAGCGTGATAAATGAGTGGGGGTATTTTGGGTAGTTTGTGTATGAATAATTGAAATGGGAAGATTATTTCCGGACGGAGAAAAAGGAGATACGGGAAAATTATTTCCGGAGTATCTCAACAAATATTTGTTTGAACTTGATATCTCAAATATGAAGACATTTTATATCCTTCCGAAGAGACTCTTCTTACAATCTAATCTAAATCTATCTGATTGATTTTATCTGGTTCCAATTAGCATAAATAATACTCCATAAGAATAAACTAAAGAGAACATGACTACAAGTTTTAAATACTCCGAGGTATATAGTTCCCTCCATTAATGTTCAACTTTTTACATGATTTTCATGAGATTTAAGAAAATATAAGTGCCAGACTAAATTTTATGCAAAATGTAGAGAGAAAAAAAACTATGAACCACAGGATAGTGTCTAGAATAAATGTAAACATGGGAAAGTTCTTGATGAACCAACGTTACTAGGCAGTTAACCTCGTGTCATGAATGCCCGATTATGAAAATCGACTCAAGCTAGTCGTATTACATGGACATAGAGAAATAGTTCACCTTTAAACCATCTTGTGCTAATACACAAACAATGGCGATCGTCCTAATAGCAATGAGAGCGCATGTTCCATCCCCAGAGTGGATCCGGTTCTTGGGAGAAGAAAGACAAAGTACGCCATGGCATTGCTCTATCATAGTTTAATGCTAGATTTGACCTTACCCTCTTTTTTCTCCCCCACTTGTAACCTGGCTGAATGGGGCTTTGATGATGGACAGTCCAAAGCAAACCAGACCAAACAGTCCGATCCTACCTTACCTTACCTACAAGCAACATCATTTTGATCTTCTCATTCTCACAGATTGATCACATTACAAATGAGAGACAACTGGCTAGACTTCCTTTGGCAGCTCATAGGTAAAAAAAAGAGTTTTGTTACGCTATCTACTACTCGACTGCCGTGAGGGGAAGCAATCACAAATGGTTACATACATCCAAAATAATTATCTACGTATGGATAAAATCAAATTTGTGGAAACACCGGTGGTGGATTTCTAGCATTATTCTAAAAATATGATTGCATACAATTCATTCAAACAAGGCACCTTGAAGACAATACCAAACATGGCAATTGCATATTACAACCAGAATGTAGAAGCAAAGATGTCAAGTAAAACTTCAACACTACCAAATTACTACTACCCTTGTGATCAACAAACAGAAGCACCCTCAAAAAAACATGAATGCACTGTTTTAAGTCTCAATTCTCTAGATATTGTGCAAAAGAACCAGCCATCATCAACACTTTATCGACATTTAGAGGGGAATGGAGACCGAAATGTATTCTCAAGGCATTAGACTCAAACAGCCAAAACATGAAAGTCAGGTGGAAATATTATTCAGCAATGACCACACTACACTTTTAAAGAACATATCCAATAGTTCGAAACCCTTTCATTACCAAAATGGTTACAACTGAAAATAGATTGGGATACTAATCAATCAAGAAGAGATTTCACCAGCAGATAAGAACCAATATCTCCTTAAGAGGTAATCGAAACGAGGAAGTAACCCTTAATCATGCAGAATACCCAAAATGTCCTCATCCCTGAACAAATGAAACCTGCAAAAATGAAAAGAAAAGATCATGATAAAAGAATTCAACAATACTTAATCATTACAACACAATACAGTGTGCAAAATGTGATATTTTTCTAACCTTTTTAAGTGTTTGGTTATAAAATACTACCTCCTCCAAGGGTGTTCAAACTTTTTTTCATAAGTCCCACACATTTTGGGTTTTAAGAATAAAAACTTTCCTAAATAAAATCAAACTGCACAGCTCATATTATTTCACAAACCCATATTCTCAAAGAGTAAACTTTATTTTTGGGACAGAATGAGTAGTTTAATTTAACACTTGTTGTAACCAGCTGTCTATATCACAGCTTTCTCCACACCAAAAAATTGAAGTTTAACATTGCTTTTAGCTGAGAGACATTTTTGTAATTAACCATTCAACACTAATTGCCTTTTTCACAAGTTCAAAACTTAAGCGTGCATAATTTGCACATGCTCACATTTGATTGACAAAAAGGAAACTTTAACTTTAACATACTTGAATTTGAAAATAATCTAAACTTTAACATTCACTTAAACAATGAATTATTTATGTGAGAAAACAAAAGAAACTAAATTGACAGAAGCATCACTTACTCTTTGTCATCCAATTTCACTTGTGTGCCGCCATACTCGGGCAAGAGAACAGTTTCCCCTTCCTTGAGAGCAACTGGTACATGGTTTCCAGTCTCGTCACGGATCCCGGGTCCCACCGCAACAATTTTTCCGGCGTTCAACTGCAATTAAGCCATTGAATCAATAACAGTAAAACACACCTTCCTCAACCAAATTGATCAAATCGCGAAAGTTGACGACGAATAACAACTGAAAAAGATAATCCTCTAGACAAATTGATCAAATCTCGAAAAATGGCCGAAGAATCGACCGTATACATGATTGAAGCAAAGTTGAAGACAGACCTTGGCCGACTTCTCCGGCAAAAGAATGCCGCCGGTGGTCTTGGCGGGAGCGGTGATTTTCTCGACCAGAACCCTGTTGAAAGTCGGGACGAGGCGCTTCCACGACATGTCTGCGATTAACGGCGTCGATCGGCGGTTGCACGGTGTCAGAGAAATTAGCTACGGGAGCTGAGAGGGGGATTGAGCAGATGTAATAGGAGAGGGTAGAAGCTTCTAGGGTTTAGGGTTTCTAATGTCGGCGTACTGTATTTCCTCAAGTGGGGTTTTACTCTTAGGTCTCGTATTGTTCAACTGGGCTCTCTCGTTGCTTGAAGATTCAGAAGAGTTTTAGATTGGGCCCAACGGGTGCACAATGATCCCATCAATGGTGTATAAGTATAAACTTTATTCTGAAATAAATTTTGAATTTTTGGGTTGGAGAAATTAATTTTGATTTTTTTTTATTTTTTTCAATTCCTTTCAATTCTTTCAGTTCTTTCTAACTATTTTCAGTTTCTTCAGCAATGACTAAAAAAAAAATTTAGAAATGGTGAATATAAAATAACATTATATATCCAATTTTATAATATATTATCTCAAACACAGACAATAATGAATTTTTTAATCCAAAATTTGAGTTTTTTTGCATGTTTCTTTGGTTGATCACTTAATTGTGTTTCTTTTTAATACTTAAATCCTTTAATATTTTCTAACTCCTTTCAGTTTTTCTAACATCTAACTCTGAAATTTCAACTTAAAAGAACAGAGCCTTAATGTTTATATTTTAATACACTGTACTACGAGAACTTATACCCTACATAACCCTTGTACGGTGTTTCTCATTTATCCGCATTAATATGAATATTTATTTTTGAACATAACTGAATTTTAGAAAAATCATTATCTAATTACTCAAAAACGAGTCTTCAGTTGCTTCCAACAGAGTTTTTGCTGCGGATGGACAGAAAACATCGCAGAATTAATTGAACGATATATATTGCATTGTACAACGTATTTTTTAAGTGGTGTAAATTGATTTTGAGATTGTAAATGAAATAATTTGTCTTTGATTATTATTTTTGAAATATAAAAGTTTA
Source organism: Cuscuta australis (assembly GCA_003260385.1). Lineage (NCBI taxonomy): Eukaryota > Viridiplantae > Streptophyta > Magnoliopsida > Solanales > Convolvulaceae > Cuscuta > Cuscuta australis. The sequence goes on along the minus strand of NQVE01000097.1, from coordinate 7,501,514 downwards.
TTCAAACAAAGCTATAAACATGGTAAAACTTATAGGATACCGAGATAAAGGGAAAAAAGAACAGTGCAATTTTCCGCCTAAACGACTCAGGTACGGGTTGAGTATCCAATTTCAATATTTGGTTGGGCAAGTGGGAATCTTGATTAGATTGGGTCAATGGGTATTGAATAAATGTATTAGATTTGTTACTTTCTTGGTTCGCGTGAAAATATTGATGTTGTCTATTGAAATATGAGTTTTGACGGCTTCATGCCTCTTGGAATATGTATTTTGACATCTCTCTTTCACTGTAAAGAAAAATATTTTTTTGGTTCACGTGAAAACAGTAATGTTGCCGATTGGGATATGAATTTTGATGGCTCCATGCCTTTGGGGATATGTATTTTAAAACCTTTCTTTCACTTTTAAAAAAGTACTTTTTGAATTCGCGTTAAAACATTATTGTTGTCTGTTGGGATGTGAATTTCGATAGGTCCATGCCTTTTGGGATATGTATTTAAACAAGAGTGTTTATTACCTATCTCCATATGAAATCATAATTACCTTCTCCTAGGGAATCATTTTTAAAAACAAGAGCATTCAATTTTTCTAAAAGAGTTCAATACATTATTATTTTTAGATAGATGGTTAAAACGTGACTTCTGCATTGAGTCACAAACTTTTATTTTATGAGAAAAAAAGAATCTAGCTATTGCCATGCCTTGAGCCACATGCCTAAAACATATTAGAGCACTTGAAATACTCGTGAAGCCCCGGAGTTTCAAACGCGCTCTCTCTCTCTACCACATCAGCTTTAACTTACACCAAAAATTCACTGGAAATGGGTTTGAAGTCCTGGGGCTTCAAACAGGGCTTCAAACCTTCATTTTTTACATTTTTAAATATACATCTTCTAAATTTAAATTATTAAATTTTAATTAATTTATTATTTAAATTAATCAAAAGGAGATTAGTACATTAAAAAAATTACATTCATTAAAAAATATTACATTCATAGAAGAATACATTCATAAAAAAGTTTCATTCATTAAAAAAATATCACATCCATAAAAAATAACACTACAAAGAAATTACTAATTATTCGAGCAACTAAAAATATCTTCATTCAAATTCGAGTTGTAGTAAAATATTGCAAACTGAAATAATTCATCAAATAAAAAATACATTCAATAAAAAAAGTATGTTAAATTTAATAAAAAACAAAACAAAATTACATTACTAAAAAAATTTAAACAAAAAAATATTACATTAAACAACAAAATATAGAGTAAAAAAAATATGTTTGTGTATATTTTTTTTAAAGAGAGAGTGGGGAGGAGGGGAAGAGCTTTGAAGCCCGTTAAACATTTGAAGTAGAAGAAATGAAGCCCGGATGAAGCCCCAGATGGGCGGTGTTTAACGCCCCTGGGCTTCAAAAGTAACATAACGCCGGGTGGCGTTACATGTATTACCAGTGGCCTTAATGGTCTAAATAATTATGAAGTGGCCTTGCAAGGAAATAAACATTGAACCATAAAACAATCAATGGACATCCATCAACCCGTTATTGGAATAAACATGACCTGATTAAAAGATTGGGTATGATCGTTTTTTAAACAAATTAGTTTATTTAAAAGGAAGGTACTTTCAAATAAGATTATGTACAAGTCACATTCGTTTGGCAAAAAACATAATTGGATTTTTTAAAGAGTGAACTAAATTTAATCCAACGAAGGTAACATTCAATGCTTAATCCACTGAACCGTGTGAGATTGTGTAACCCAAAAGACCCATGCGTTGATGTTTGTGTAGGGTAATAATATACATTGAGCAACAAACTATCGTTTTACGAAAAAAACCAATTGATTTATTACTTTGAGCCACACGCTCAAACCCATTAAATGGCGGAAACAATTTTAAAATTGGTGGACATACCAATAAACATTGGAATACGAAGCATTAAATGGACAACTAAGACTCAATACCTGAAACATTGAACGTTAATACTCCCCCGTCCTAAAACTATCTTCCAGTTACTATTCATACGGTCAAACTTAAATCACTTTCTTTACCTATTTTCGCTACTTATTTGATAAAATAATATAATCTTGTCACCTCTCGTTTGCTGGAAATTTTAATGTAGTTTTAAATATGTAAATTTTATTTTATTAATTTTACACTTAGCCACTTACAATCAAATTAATTGAATTAAAAATAAAGTCGGTCAAACCTCGTAAACACAAACAGGAAGATGGTTACGTTCTAAGACGGAGGGAGTATTATTTTTTACATTGAGCAATGTGAGATTATGTAATCTAAAAGACCCATGCGTTGATATTTGTGTAGAATAATGATATCGTTGATATCTATTGACCACAAAGTATTGTTTTACGAAAAAAGTAGAAGCCATTGATTATTTACTTTGAGCCACACACCCAAACTCTTTAATGGTGGAAACAATTTTGAAATTGTTGAACATACCAAGGAACATTGAAATACGAAGCTTAAAATAAAACCGCCATCGACATTCAATGAGGGCAGTGGTAAATTGAAGATATCAATATCAATACTATATTTAAAAGCAGGGCAACTCCATCCTAGACTTTTTCCGCCTATGCTAGCATGTTAAAGGAACCGTTGATTTAATAGATGTGATAGGTATGATAACAAAAATTATGAATAAAAGTTGTTTTGTAATAGAAAGTAGAAGTGTTTAGGAGAAAACAAAAAAATGAAAAAGGTAGTGTTTTAATAAACGAGTTAGAGATCTAGTAATTATTCAAACTATGAAATATTATTTCCTAGTTCCCTCATGAAATATAAGAAAATAAGACCTATTTATTTTTTCTGTCTAACAAGCAACATATAAGTCAGCTTATAAGCATACAGAAATATGTCATTAGTTGAATTATAAGTTATCAACTACTTATAAGCATATACTCCCTCCGTCCCAAAAGATTTACAACGTTTGCTTTTTCAGCAGTCGCGACAACTTTTGTTTATTTCTGTGTTTTCATTGGTTATTTGCTAAAATAAAATATTTTTGACACCTCTTATTTCGAAGAACTTTTCATGTAGTTTTTTGATATGTAAATTTTATTTTTTATTTTAATAGCAATATGTAAATAAAATGAATTGAAAAAACTTGATATTTTGGCGCGAGAATACAAGTGTGACAAATATTTAGGGACGGGGAAGTAGAATTTTTGATATACTTTTAAAAAACATACTCTTCCCGTCCCTTAAAACCATTCCTTTATTGACTTTTTGGGAAATTAAGGGAGAGATATTTTGGTATTACTTTCCAAAAATATCCTTGATGTGATGGGTAAAAGTAAGATGTGATGGGTAGATTATTAGTAAAAATGTATGATGTGATAAGTAAGATATGAAAAAGTAAGGGGTAAAAGTGGTTTTTAATAGATAAAGAAAGAAGTTTTAGTGGCACAAGAAAAAAAGAAAAGGGAAAAGAGTTTAATGGACTGGTATATTTTAGGCGTTGTTGGAAGAGTAATTTACCTAAATATGACTAAAACATAATAATTTTTTCAATATAGGACCATATGTTTTTATTTTTTCCAATATAAGACTATTGATCATTATTTATTATTCATTATTCAACTAAATATGATTATGCAAATTTCACTAGTTGGAATGCTATAGATATTTTGGGAATGAGGGAAACGGGAGTAATTTTGTTCCCAGAAAAGTTTTTTGGGTTGAAATCTACCGACGTCTTCCGGCGATATGTAGAAAGCCGCCGGTGCTTGGCGGCTACAGCGAATGCGATTAGAGCTCGTCCACAGCAATGGAAGTCATTCGCCTTGGTTGCGGACTGCCACAGCCTAATCCTCTCAGAAATACTCCTCCGCCACAGGGACAGAGATGGAGCCTCTCTGGCTCCGCCACTTCCCGATCGCTTTCAAGGCTCTCTCCCCAATCCGGCGCTTCATTAGTTGAGTTCCTTTTTGTTCTGTTTTGTGTTTCAATATATATCATCTGTAGTGGGCGTTATTAGTGTTCCTTTGAATGGTGAGTTTCATTATTAAGACTTAGATTTCAATACTAATTGGTCGTCTCTGAGCCTTATAATCTCCTTGTCATAATGTTTTCTTCCACAGACAAGTGTTTTCAGGAAAGGTTCCTCAACTTCTGCCATTTTTCTTCCTTTTCTCCAACAAGAGGAAGAAGAAGATGATGACGAGGATGAAGATGGAGTGGCTGTGGTGGAAGAAGAAGAGGAAGAAGAAAACAAAGAAGAATTGTCGAGTTTAAAATTGAATGACCCAATAATGAATTTCTTCAAGACTAGGGTAGAGGATCCGAACACCGGTTCTGACCCGGATCGTCTAGGCAAATTCTCCCTCAGCAAGAAGCGCAAAACATCATGGCACCTATCCCAATCAACTGGTTCAAGTCTAAAAAGTGATGAAGTAGAAGAAGAAAATGACGATGCTCCCAAAAATGTGGAACTCCTAACAATTACAAGAGTTGAGGGCGTTGTCGGTGAAATACTGGAAAGAGCCAAGACATTACCAGAAAATGTGACATTAGGAGAGGTACTAGGGGAGTTTGAGGGGAGAATCCGGGAGAGAGAATGTGTGGAGGTGTTGGGGTTGCTGGAGAAGGAGGGACTGATCAAGTGCTGCCTGTACTTTTTTGAGTGGATGAGGACGAATGAGCCTTCACTCCTCTCGCCTCGAGCATGTACCGTTCTCTTTCCAATACTTGGAAGGGCCGGGATGGGAAGAGAATTAATGCTTAAATTCAGAAGCTTGCCTAGTCACAAGCACTTCAGGAATGTTCGTGTTTATAATTCTGCAATGTCTGGGCTTTTGACCTCTCAGAGGTGTGATACTTCTACAGGGATTCAGATTTGCACTCTAGCTAGTAGATAAAATAGTTTTAATCTTTACAACTTTAGTTTGGTTAGTAAGTTTTCTTTAAGTACTTAGTTAAAATCTTGATGGTTTATAGAGTATTTGGTTAGTTAGTGTTCTTAATGGTCATTGGCCTTGACTACATTTTCTAGATCATTTTCATTTTAGAAGAAATTATAAAAAACATTGCTATGGAATGCATGTAACTTGGCACTTAGCTGAGAAATTGCACTTCAATGGCTTTTCAACTAAGCCACTTACGTTTATTTATATAACAAAAAAACTAAGCTACTCACAGTTGGAATTTGCCTAGAAACTGAGTTGGACTTTCTCCTATTGTAATGATAGGTATGACGATGCATGGGCAATCTACGAGATAATGCAGACACATAAGATTAAACCAGATCATGTGACCTGTTCCATGCTGCTCACAGGAATGAGGAAAGAGAGAAATACTGCCAAGGAAGCGTGGGAATTCTTTGAGAAAATGAACAAGGGAGGGGCCATGTGGAGTCTTGAAGTTGTAGGTGCCTTAGTTAAATCTTTTTGTGATGAGGGGCTCAAGAGGGAAGCCCTGATTATACAATCTGAAATGGAGAAAAGGGGGATCTCATCAAATGCTATCATATATAACACTATAATGGATGCCTATGGTAAATCAAACCAAATTGAAGAAGCTGAGGGTATATTGGCTGAGATGAAAGTGAAAGGAGTAACACCCACATTGTCCACATATAACATTTTGATGAATGCATATAGCAGAAGGGCGCAGCCTGAGGCTGTTGAAGAGCTGATTGAAGAGATGGAAAATACCGGCTTGGAGCCTAATGTAAAATCCTATACATGTCTCATTAGTGCCTATGGCAGGCAAAAGAAAATGAGTCACCGGGCTGCAGATGCATTCTTGAGAATGAAAAGGGTTGGTATAAAACCGAGTTCTCATTCATACACTGCTCTTATACATGCTCATTCAGCCAGTGGGTGGCACGAAAAGGCTTATGTTGCATTTCAGAATATGCGGAGGGATGGAGTAAAACCATCGATACACACTTATACTGCCTTGCTTGATGCGTCTCGACGTGCTGGTGACACACAAAGTCTAAAGGAAATCTGGAAAACGATGATCAAAGATAAAATTTCAGGGACGAGGGTAACTTTCAATACACTTCTTGATGGATTTGCTAAACATGGTCATTATGTTGAAGCAAGAGACGTTATATGTGAATTTGCAAAGATTGGTTTGCAGCCCACAGTTATGACATATAATATGCTGATGAATGCATATGCACGGGGAGGGCAAGACTCAAAGCTGCCCCAGCTTCTGCAAGAAATGGAAGCACACAATCTAAAACCCGATTCGGTTACTTATTCCACAATGATCTATGCATTTGTTCGCGTTCGAGATTTCAAAAGCGCATTTTATTATCACAAGCAGATGGTGCAGAGTGGGGAAGTGCCTGATGCTGAATCATATCAGAAGCTCAGGACAATATTGGATGCAAAGGCTGCAATCAAGAATAAAAAGGATAGGCGTGCTTTGAAGGGCATTATTAAAAGCAGCATGGGCGTACTACAGAAGCAAAAAAGGAAAAAAGACAAGTTCTGGAAAAACAGAAAGAATCGAGAAAGAAACTGAAACCGTAGAACAGGTTGATATCAACAGAATGTCTTCTGTTTGGTTTGCTTCTTTAATCTTTGTTGGAGTATTAGGGTAAATCTTCTTCAGTTGCTCTTGTTGAATATTGTTTCACATTGTATATAACATTTATCTGCTACTAATGGGGAAAGTCTCAATTTTCACAGAGAGGATGGGAGGATCCTTATCACGTGGAATGGCTAACAAGATCCGAGTAGCTGTTAGAGGTAATTGCTCGATTTTCCCCTATTAGCAAGCGTGTCATTTCTTTGACATATTGTTTCATGTGAGTTCTTTCTATGACCAACTTTCACACCATATGCATACCTAGTTTACAACAAAAACAACTTAGTATTACCTAGTTAATCTAACAAATAATTTCTAAATATATTACCATTTTTTTTTTGTTATTTTTGACAATTTCACATTGCCAAAATTTAAATGTTGTACATTGGTCAAACATGATACGTTTTTTGGGACAGAGGTAGCATTCCAATTTAGAAGTATGTACACTAACCTCATCAACCCATTGTGAGTTCTCATAGCTTGTTTCATTAAATGCATTAATTTTTATGATAACTCATCTCTCACATGGTTGTATAAAATGTTGTTACCTCACTGAAGGACATAGTATGGCCAAGTATCATATATTCATATACCATATGGTTCCCAATTCTTCATAGTTCATGCATGTCCTTGATTTTGAACCTTTGTTTTTATCAATTCCACTTTAAACATTTGATTCAAATGGAATCGGATTATTTGATGATCATGTTCGAGGATTGAGGGGAGCGTAAAGATTGCGGTACGTCATTACTCTCAGCGACCCAATATAAACTTCATGGGTGTTGCATTCAGTTATGTTCGATACAGAATGATGTGGTGGGTCATGTTACACTCATAATACACTATGGACGAGGTGGACACCATTTCTATGCGACGGTGTCAACCTTGTTGTCAATTCTTGAGTTAAAAATACGGAGTATCATTTTCCATGACCCGATATGCCACGATTGAGATATGTTAAAGTCACAAACTAAAGTAACAAAATGCACAAACTTGTCATTTATAAATTTAAATGTCTTCTTTTGTTTAATTATTTGCGATCATTTTATTCTTTTATTGAATTCAGAAATGGCAAGTTTGCATATTATGTGACTTTTTTTGCCTGTGAGTTGTGACTTTAGCTTTTTTTTAATATATACTTTAGCATTTCTCTTTATCGGTCCAAAAGGTGGAATCGCTCACCCAAGATGCCCCCACCCCCTGGCCCGATAGGGATGATGGATAAGGTAAATCATGGTGACTTAGCCGGCCAAGAACGCTAGACCCATGCCCACCCGCACAAGGAGCCTCTTCACCCTTTATGAGATTTTTGGATAGCTTCGACACTGCCGCTTGCGGGACTAGATCCTTGGTTATCGATTCAAAATTTCACGTTCTCGACCAACTGAGCTGCCCGGGGTGATTGCTGATTGGGCTATTCAGAGAAGGCTTGGATTATATTGGGCTTGCCATATAGAGTAAATTTTTTAGTGTTTGGGTAATTCAACAAATACAAGGGCCCAAAGGGACAACCCATTTGTTAAGTTGACTGATTATATATAAACAAAGCTTTAAACACCTATAATTCCTCTGCTTTCCAACCATTTCCTTTTTACTTCATGAGCCTCCAAATAAAATTTTAATTTTCTTTTTTTAAGTGTCAAGATAAATCTTTCATTTCTTTTCTTATTTTTTCATAAAAGAAGATGAATAAGTAGCTAACAATATTTCTCCCCTCTAAACAAGTTTTACTCAATCACTTTTCATTTTTTCAACATTTTTTTAGAACTTTATAAAGTTAATCTAGATTTTTTATTTAAGGATGAAGGGATTTTTTTTGTTTGTTAAATTCAACAAATGATCCCCTTATATTTAAAAATTATTTCTCGTGGTTTACTACTTTATAGTGCAAATTTATTGGAGATCCATACCAATTGTAAATATTTTTGGGCTTTAACCCTTTATGTCATTAAATAGGTGCTATCTTTAAAAATCTGTAGCATTCATACTTTTAGTAAGTTTTTCGTGTATCATTTTTAAGAATTTTGATGAAAAGAATACTACTCCTTCCGCCTCATTTTAATATGTTTGTTTGAGTTAAGTTATTTTCAAATAAATTTATATGGAAATTGGGATAGAATTAAAAAAATAAAAGTTAAAATTCTAAAAATCATATCAATAGATATACTCTCACCGTCCATTAATTTCTTTCTCACTTTCTTTTTGGTTTGTCCAAATATTTCTTTCCCGTTCCATATTTTAGAAACACACTTTTAATGAATTACCCACTATATATTTCCTTTTTTTTCTACACTATTCACTTTATTCCATCACATCAAGGACAACACCTGAAAAGTCTATACATTTTTTAACTTTTTTAATCTTCGTGCCAAGTTAAATCGGGAAAGAAATTTTTAGAAGGGAGTACATAACAAGAACTGACAAAACTATATTATTTTATCGTTTGAGTCACAAAAATTAGAAAAGAAAGTGATTAAAGTTTGATCATCTGAAGCAACTTAAATTTGAACGGAGAAGGTACAAATTGCAATGTTTCACATATACCAAAGTAGATGGACTGCTAAAAGTTGTGCTCAATTTGGCAATGAATACTAAACCCATTCAACATGATTTGGAAACAACCTGGACCCAAAAGTATCAAACTCTAGCTAATCAACCCATTTGAAAACTCATTGGGACACAAGAAACATATGGTGTTGGGGCCTGTTTGGTGTCTTTGACACCTACGATTATTTCGACGCAAGTTGAGAAACTAATTAGTATATTAACTAAAGAGTAAATTTTATAAATGAGCTTTCATAACAAGAGGTGTTTCATATATCGCAGACTTTATATATGTTCTTATTTAGAGAATACTATATTCGTGGTTTTCATTATATATCTTTTAGCTAGGAACTAGGAAGTATATGTGTAAAATAATATGAAGGTCAAAAAAATAAATTATGAGAGACCCCAAAATTTTTAAATGCAGACTCACAAATATGACATTAAAATTTAAGATAAATTTAAAGAATGTAATACTCTTTAATATATAACCTTCATAAAATTTACTCAAAAAACTTTTATGAATAATGCTAGGATACCACCACATGATGCTACGTACTATGATTGCACTCATGATTTGCTTAGACAAACACAAACAATCATCTTTCGTGCTGCACAAACGATTGATGTATGCGTTTTTCTATGCGAAGCATGAATGCATTCATAGTAACGCTCACGTGGTGGCACTTTAGCATGACCCAACTTTTATTACGGAGTATTAGGTAGTACTCCCTCCGTCCCATAAAACATTTTCTGTTTCAAAAAAGGCGTGCCCTTAAAATGAGTAATTTTGGTGTTATTTTCTAATTCTGCCCTTACTTTATAAAAGAGTAGGATGAGATGTGTAGAATAGATTAGTCATAATTAAAAAATAACACCAAAATTACTCATTTTAAGGGTGCGCCTTTTTTGAAACAGGAAATGTTTTATGGGACGGAAGAAGTATTTTCTTAGGGGGTGTTTGTTTTTTCTGCAGGAAAAGGTCTGCGGTCTGCGGACCACTACTGTAGACATCTGCAGGAGAAGTGGTGGACCGAAGGTCTGCGGTCTGCAAGAAGAAGACTGTTTGTTTTTTTAATGTCTGTAGACTGCTATATAAATTAATGGTGCTAGTGTACGGTGGTGGTGTATGGACGATTGTGGTGGTGGTGGAGGGTGGTGGTGGACGTTGACGGCGGTGGTGGTGGACGGTGGTGGTGGTGGTGGACGACGATGGTGATGGATGGTGACGGTGATGGTGGACGGTGGTAGTGGTGGACGGTGGCGGTGAACGGTTGTGGTGGTGAAGAGAAGTAGAAAAAAAGGAGAAGATGTTAGAAGATGTTAGAAGACATTGGTTAATGTCTTCTCCAAGAAGATGCCAGGAAGACCTTTTTGAGTGAAATGTCTTCTAAAAAACAAACAATCTGCAGAGCACATCATCTGCGCGCGTCTGCGCAGCGCAGACAAAAGACGTCAGAAGGGGTGGCGCCCGCGAACGGACACGCACACAATAACTACAGTGGACGCGCATTATAGTACAGTGGAAAATACCCGTTTATACAGAAAGGGTGGGCCCCACTCACTGCGTCCGTTCACGTGGCTGGCTGTGTATTGCTGTTAAATGCTGCACCATCATCCCGTTTCCCGGTCCTCCCTGCCCTGTTTCGCATAGGATTCTCTTTAGGACAGTGGGCCCCCACCCAGGGCTCTTTGGTCCCTACACATGCAACATGAATCAATATTACTTCATCACTTCATGTTCTACTCTTTTAAAAAATGAAAAATTACCAAAAATAGTTACAATTTTACTTGATCTTTCAAAAATAATCATATCTTTCACTGTGATGCATAATAATTCAAACTTTATTGAAATTTACGAGTTTTGGGTCGCCGTTAAGTTTTTAACGACGGGTTAACGGAAATGTCTGTTTTGCGCAACACAATGAAATTTGGAAAAAGGAGAGAGAATTAAGGAGAAATTATGGGATATTATTGCTTGCCTTCCTACGGTGCATCATGCCTCGTAGTTATAACGACATACTCCCCAAACCCTGCGACTACTCTAATCTGTCGGTTCAAGAAAAGCGTCAAGGGAAAGAACCGAAAAGAAAACCCTTGAAAGAGCTTATAAACCGCTCTACTAATAAAATCTACGTTACATAAATAAAAAAATAGCAATAAAACACTCCCTCCGTGCCATAAAACCTTTCTCCTTTCTTTTTTCATCCGTCCCATAAAACACTTCTCATTTCTATTAAAAAATCACTTTTATCCCTTACTTTTTCATATCCTACCTATCACGTACATCATACCTTTTTACTAATAATCTATCTATCAAATCCTACTTTTACCCATCACATCAAAGGACATTTTTGGAAATTCAATACCAAAATGCACTCCCTTAAATCTCTTCAAAAAGCAAAACATCTCATGTTTCATGGGACGGATGGAGTACTAAACATAGTCGTCGTAACGTCGGGGCGCCCGTATATGCCTTCGAGGTCGTCCCGACCTATCATGGTTACCCTCCACTGTGTCTTCCGTACTCGTATCAAATTACTTTCTACCTCCATTTCTTTTTCTTTTTTAAAGATTATTCTTACCTTAGAAAAAATAAAAAATAGATATAAAAACATTGAAAATGAGAAAAATAACTAAAACCATACAAAATTAATGAAATAAATAATGTAATCTGATACAATTTGATAATAACTTATCTTATTGAATATTGAGAGATATGCCCCTATATATAGGGAATACAAGAGTAATCAAAGTACAAGTAGGAAAGGAAAGAATAATCTTAGTAGGAAAGGAAAGAAGTATCCTAATTTAATTATACTTCCTAATATCCCCCCGCAAGCTGATCAACGGAGACGAGGGGCAGCTTGGAACATAAGTACTCAAAAGGAACTGGCGGAAGCGGTTTGGTAAGAATGTCTGCTAGCTGCTCTGAGGAGGAAACATGATGTGGAGTCATAGTGCCTGCCATAACCTCATCTCGTACAAAGTGACAGTCTGTGCCCACATGCTTCATGCGATCATGAAGAACCGGATTTTTGGTGACACAGATAGTCGACTCATTGTCACAGTATAACTTCGGTTTGGACGGAGGAATACCCAGTGCATCCGTGATATATCGAAGCCACATAGCTTCTGCAACCCCTGCAGCCATAGCTCGATATTCAGCTTCAGTGGATGATCTAGAAACACGAGTCTGCTTTTTCGTGCACCAAAAGATGATATTAGGACCGAGTAGGAGTATGTAGCCCGTGGTAGACTTGCGATCATCTTTATCATTGGCCCAGTCAGAGTCAGAGTAGACAGATAGGTCGAATCCCCCCTTGCGAAAAAGAAGACCATGATTCAAAGTGCCTTTGAGATAGCGCAGAACGCGTTGCAAGGCATGATAGTCCTGCTCAGTGGGGTTGTGCATAGTCTGACACACTCGATTAACAGCATACTGAATGTCTGGACGAGTGACAGCCAAGTAATGTAAACCGCCAACAATGCTCCGAAAATGAGAAATATCCTTGAAAGGCAACGAAGGCTTAGTGATAGGTCTCGTAGCCATAGGAGTAATAGCCGGATGACAGTCGGACATCCCAGCTCGGCGTAGAAGATCACGGGCATATTTGGATTGATGGAGAAGTATAGATTCTTGCGTGCGCTGAACCTCAATGCCAAGGAAGTAATGAAGAGGTCCAAGTTCTTTGAGCTTGAAGTCACGGTGCATGGCCTGAGTAACTTCTGAGATGAGAGTAGAAGAGCTGCCAGTGAGAACAATATCATCAACATAGACAAGGACAACAATTGTCCCACGAGAGCAGTGTCTGGTGAACAAGCTGGTATCATGAATGCAGCACTTGAATCCAAGGCCCTGCAAAAAAGAGGAGAGGCGTGTGTACCATGCACGGGGTGCCTGTTTGAGACCATATAGTGATTTGCGGAGCTTGCAAACATAGTGAGGATGAGTGGGATTTATGTACCCCGGGGGCTGCTCCATATAAATTTCCTTGTCCACTGTACCGTGAAGAAAGGCATTGCTAACATCTAGTTGATGAAGAGGCCAATCACGGTTGAGTGCTAAAGAGAGGACCAGGCGCACTGTTTGTTGCTTGACCACAGGACTGAATGTCTCCTTGTAATCAATGTCATACTCCTGATGATAACCTTTTGCGACAAGACGAGCCTTGTACCTTGAAACAGATCCATCAGCATTCCGTTTAATGCGATACACCCATTTGCAACCAATCGGAGTGCGGTTCTTGGGTGGTGGAACCAAGTCCCATGTACGTTGCTCATTCAAAGCAATAAACTCCTCATCCATAGCCTGACACCAAAAACTATTACCAGAGGCTTGGCGGTAAGTGCTAGGCTCAGTGGTAGGTGGGGTAGTATCAAGGGTGGTAATGGTATAGGCTTTAGGTTTGAAAATTCCAGATTTGGCTCGGGTTTGCATGGTGTGTGTGTTTTGGGGCGGGGGTCGGTTAACCGATTGTGTGTTTTGGAGAGGAGTAGGTGACGATCGAGGGTGGGTTGGGGTACGGTTCTGGGGTTGGACCGTCTGTGGCGTGTCCATAGGGAGGGTGTCGGGCTGTCGTCCGTGACTGGTGGGACGGGTCTGGGGTTGGACCGTCAGTGGGACAGGAGCATGTGAGCCTGGGCTTGGAGGAAAAATAGGGGTTATAGGAGAGGGTGACGAGAGGGATGACAATTTGGGATATGGAAACTGATCCTCGACGAACCGAACATGACGAGAGACATAAACTTTTTGAGACACGGGTTCATAACATTTATACCCTTTAGTGGTGGGGTGATATCCTAAGAAGACACAAGGAGTGGAGCGTGGTTGAAGTTTGTGGTGAGTGTAAGGGCGGAGCCATGGATAGACCAAGCAACCAAAGGCACGAAGGTGGGTATATGTAGGAGGACGGTTATAAAGAGTTTCAAAGGGAGATTTGTCGGAGAGAGTTTTGGTGGGCATACGGTTGATAAGATAGTTTGCTGTGGCAAGAGCTTCGACCCAAAAGGTAGTCGGGAGAGCAGAGTCGTATAGAAGAGAAACAACTGTTTCAATGAGATGACGGTGTTTCCGTTCAGCGACCCCATTTTGCTCAGGAGTGTAGGGACAAGAGGTGTGATGATGGACTCCTAAAGTTTGAAGGAAAAGGCCAAAAGCGTTATTTACAAATTCTTTGCCATTATCACTTCGAAAAATTTTGATGTGAGAATTAAACTGAGTTTTAATCATTTTTTCAAAATTCACAAAAACAAAGTAAGCTTCAGATTTATGTTTTAGGGGATAAATCCAGGTAAATTTGCTGAAATCATCAACAAAAGAGATATAAAATCGAAAACCGCTACAGGAAGGAACAGAGGTGGGACCCCAAACATCAGAATGTATTAATTGAAAGGGCGTTGTGGCCTTATGTTCAGACAATTCAAAAGGTAAACGACAGGACTTAGAGACATAACATGATTCACAATGTAAAGGCTCTGAAAACTGAAAACCTAAGGAAGACAAAATAGATTTGGCAATCGCAGGAGCTGGATGACCGAGTCTACGATGCCAAGTGGACTCTTGGATAGCTTGATACGCAACGGTTGGGAGTTTGGAAGGAAGTGTGTATAACCCATGCTCACAGAGGCCCTTGTACCGCACCTGGTTGGTAGGATTGTCCACTATTTGGAAATCGTTGGCATTGAAAACAAGAGTGCAGTTGTTATCTTTGGTAAATCGATGGACAGACAATAGATTGGAGGTAAGGGAAGGGACATAATAAAGAGTAGAAAGGTGGTATTTACCATTAGGAGTATGGACAAAACCTGAGCCAGAGTGTGTGATGGGTAGGGATTGACCATTGCCTACGGTAATAGCATCAGTACCGGTGTATTGATGAGGAGATTGTAGCTGAGAATAATCAGACGTGACATGGGTGTTGGCACCAGTGTCCAGATACCAGTTTCCAGAATGATTACTCGTAGATGCATGCATTGCACGGGGAGCACTAGAGGAGGAGTTCGCAGTATAAGAATCATCAAATCGATACCAGCACGCAGACGCAGAGTGACCTCGTTTCTCGCAGATTTGGCAAGTTGGCAGATCTCGTGACGGTCGATCGTTTCCCTGGGACGGTCGACCGTTGTTCCTTTCTCCGCGTCCGCTGTTGTATCCACGTCCAGGTGACGGTCGACCGCGATAGCCTCCTCTACCGCGACCTCGACCGTTCGTAGCGAAAATTGTTGTGCGAGGTTCGGTGATGGTAGACTCGGTGAGGCTGAGTTTATTCTCCATCTCTAGGTTTATTTCTTCGGAGATCAGCCATCCAGAAAGCTGATTTAACGAAATATTGGTATTGTTCATGCGAATGTTTTGCTTAAAGGATGAGTATTCGGTGGGAAGACCACGAATAACAGCATTCACCACATCACGTTCAGGGATCTCTTCTTTCAAGGCATCGAGATCCGAGAGAATAGTTGCCACATCATCAAGGTATTGTGTCATAGTTTTGGTACCTTTACGAAGAGTGTGGAGTTTGTCCCGAAGCTGATAAACATGAGCGGTGGACACAGAGTTGTACCGTGCGGCCAAAGCATCCCAGAGGGCAGCAGATGTGGTGAAGCCGCGAGCATGTTTGTGAACGGAGGGGCTGATGACCGCTAGGAGGCAGGCGCGGATATGTGTGTCAACGATGGTCCAGGAGGTATACTCTGGATTAGGGACGGTTTTATCGTTTTTGGAGATAGTTGGCGCCGGTGCTGCTTCATGACCATCAATCCATCCAAGGAGGAGATTAGCTGAAAGAGCTGTCTGGACATTGAGAGACCATGCCGGATAATTTGTTTCGGTGAGTTTTTCTGGGATTAAGTTGTAGAGACTCCGAAGCAAAAGTTTTACTCCGGAGGGTAAGGACGCCAAAGGATCCGACGGGGCTGCCATGGTGGGCGGCGGTCGGAAAAAGAGAGGCTAGGTTTTTGAGAGTCTTAGCTCCGATACCATGATACAATTTGATAATAACTTGTCTTATTGAATATTGAGAGATATGCCCATATATATAGGGAATACAAGAGTAATCAAAGTACAAGTAGGAAAGGAAAGAATAATCCTAGTAGGAAAGGAAAGAAGTATCCTAATTTAATTATACTTCCTAATATAATCAATAGAAATAAATTGAAACCCGTAAGAAATAAAATAAATATATACGGAGTGGTGAGTTTTAACGTTTTACACACTATACGAAGTCTTAATGTACAACTTATTTTTAAAAAAACAAGCCGTCCGGTAAAGTTGGAATTATTCTAGATAATTTTTTCTAAAAAATAAGAAGTGATACATTAATACTTTGTATAGTGCGTAAAATATTAAAAACCACCACTCCGTATATTGTCATTTTATTTTTTACCAATTTCAATTAAGTTTCTATTGATTACCTTATTTATTTTATTATTTTTGTATCATTTTAGTTACATTTCTCATTTTTTTAAATCTATTTTTTTTATTTTTTTAAAGTAAGACTAATCTTTAAAAATGGAGAAAAGAAATGATGGAGGTAGAAACTAATTTTAAAATTTTAATGAAAAACTCCAAAAAAAATAAAAATGGTCTTTTACTAATTTGTAAATAAAATAATGAGTAAATTTCCAAAATGGTCTTTTATAATAAGATGTTTTCCCAATTCAGTCCTCAATAAGTTTTAATTACCTACATGATCCTTTATAATTTAGATTTATTTCCAATATAGTCCTTTGTGTAAAATGTTGCTCAAATGATGATTAATTAGGAGATATTTTGGTATTTTGATCATCCAAACTTAAAGTATATTCTCGAAATGCAAATTTTTGTACAACTAAATGTAAAATTTTAAAATAAATTGACTACAAATAATTCATGAATTATTTAAACATAGAAAAAATCTTTTAAATTTCAAATCAAATACACATATTTAATTAGAAAAACAATTTTGGGAAAGCACTTCATTATAAATAATCATTTTAAGAATTAATTCTAAATTTAGCGGTTAAAAAAATACCTAAATATCCCCAATTAATTTTCATATGAATAACATTATTTACAAAGGATTATCTTAGGAATAAATCTTAATTATAAAAAATTATGTATGTATTAAAATTTATTGATGACTGATTTAGAAAAATTCTTTATTAGAAAGGATCAATTTAGAAATTTGCTCTAAAATAATTTAAAAAGACGGGATATTTTACCTCCTAGCTCCCAATTTGAAAGACAAAAGTAGCAATTCGTTACACGTGTTGCGTGGCCCAACATAAATACCATTCCATTCTTTGATAGCTGTGCATGGACCGCACATTTATGCATGGCAGGTTATTAGTACACCCTTGAAAACTAATCGAATTTTAAGAATAAAAATTTAATTTTATGAATTACTAATCGAATTTTAAGTAAATTTGAATTTCTTCTTGGATTTTATTTGAATTCAAATATAAGAAATCCCCTAGATAGGAATAAAAAATACGAAAATGCCAAAATATGAATCCTACGTCTTTTAAAACTAAAATAGGATCAGAGTGCGATGACAGTATGATAAAAAAGTGATGACAATGTAATATATCTGTGTGATTAGTCAATCGTCAATTATCTGCTGCGATAGGTAGCTGTGTGTCAGTGATCGTGTTGCAGTTACAATGTGATAATATGATGACTTCTATTTTGGTATTTAGAAAGTTCACCCTTAAAATATCATTGTACTCTCTTTATATCCTATTATCTCCGTTTTGAAAAATCTTTTCTGTTTTAATTTTTTGAGTGATGCTTACATAGTTCCTAGATCCACATTAAAAAATTTGGGCACTCTCATATTTTTCATGAGTTTGCCTGTGAATATTTTTCTCTCTTGAAAAAGGCTCATTTACTTTATGCTACAAATGTACTAAGGTCCATAAAATGAACATAGACCTTAAGTCTACAAAAGAATTTGTGTAATTATTTTTGTTAAACAGTGACACTCTTTGAGCATAAATTGAACATTATTTAAATAATACAAATGTTGTAAAGTGTTGATATATAAAAATTAGATACTAAGATCTTATATTAAAATTACATTAAAATAAAATATGTTTTTTCATAATTTTTCGTAAAATATGTCACTATTTGACCAAAAAATCAAAACCGGAAGCTAAAGTTTTCCGGAACTAAGGTGGTATTAATTTATTTGTATACCTTATGATATACTCCCTCTGTCCTACAAACTCCTCTGTCTTTTTTCTTTTTCCCACAAAATCCTTATTATTTCTATTAAAAAATCATTTTACTACGAAAAAATCTTACCATACCTGTCACATCATACTTTTTTACTACGTAATAATTTACCATCACGTCCAACTTTTAATCATTGCATCAAGAATATTTTTAAAAATTAACATAAAAATATTCTACTTAATTTTTCCAAAAAACAAAATGGAAAGAACCTTAAAGGATGGAGGAAGCATTAAAAACGGTATAAATATGAACATATTTTATGTATACACATATTCATTTTTAATGTATTATAAAAAGAATGGAAAAAGAATACTTTTCCGGCGGTGAGATGAAAAAAAAAAGCAGAAGTCCTTTTAGGATTGAAATTTTTCTTTTCATGTTGACTCGCCAGAAAAAACTAAAATTTATTTTGGCTTTGTTGAATTGTTCGACCCTGTTTTTTATTTTAATATAAATCATATTTTTTATTTTCTTACTAATATTTAAATCATATAAACAAAAAAATCGTAAATTTGCCTGGTTTTACATAATGTGACAAACATTTTAGCATAAATTGACACTTAAAAACACATATACTATAAAAAAAATATACTCCCTCCGTTCCATAAAACCCTTCCCTTTTCGTTTTTTTGAATTCCCTAAAATACTTCCACTTTATATTAAAAAATCACATTTACCCTTAATTTTTCATATTCTACATATCACATCATACTTTTTCACTGATAACCAAATTATCACATCTTACTTTTACTCATCACATCAGGAACAAAATTGGAAAGTCAACTAAAATTACACTTTCCTTATTTTTGCGTAAAGTCAAAAGTGGAAGGATTTAAAGGAACGAAAGGAGTACATATTTTTCTAGAGAAGTTATGATAATATTTGTGTTTGTCTTTGATCTCAAAAAGTAGTGTCAAAGATAAGGTTTCCCTTACATTGCCCATGAAATTTGAAAATTACTCTTGGGTACTCTCAACTTTTTGTTAATAACACACATGTCTCACATTATTTAAAATATACTTCGAGATACTCTCGATTTTTTTGTAAGAGCTCTCAAGTCTCATATTTTTTTGTAAGAGCTCTGACGTCCTTAATGTTTGTGATTTTATACTCCGATGGTATACTCGGTTTATTTAGGCGTTAGGGTTGAAATGTTATGATTGACACATTAGAGAGTTTTATTTAAATTTAATATAATAATGATTATTGATTAAGGTAAAAGTTTATTATTTGTTAAAGTGCCAAACCTTTAAGCTTAAAAATAAAAAAGATAGAATGTGGGACTTGGAAATTTAAATAAAAAAAATTAATAATTACTTTTAAGATATTTCAGATAATGTGTGACCTGTACCGAAATATTAGAGTATTTAGAAATGATTTTTCCTCCCCCATTAAAATGTTCATCTATCTATCATTGTTAGGGAACTGTTCCCGAGAAAACAAAACAAAAACCGAATCAGAGCAGAGCAGAGGAGAGGAGAGGTAGCAGCAGGCCACGTGCGGCACAGGCACGTGCAGTGCACCCTCCAGTGAATGAAACGACCTGACTCGCACCTCTCATGTGCAATACATATAGTGATTGATTGGACTGCACCCGCCCACCCCCACTCCCACCCACCCCCACCCCTACTCCTCTTTAATTAACCATGGTTTTGAGTGTTGACACTCCCATTACTCTCTTCTGCAACAAAAGACAAATTTCCTTTCATCAAAATGAGATGATGATCATGACCCTCTCATATCACACACCCAAAAAAAAGAGAGAAAATGGTAGAAAATAAAAAACGACGACAAAACATTTTCTATTTTGACTTTTGAAAGGAGAAATTGTAGAAGTTTGACCAAGATAAAACGACGATAAATGAAATGAACAAGACTTGGGAAATGTCAAAATAGATAGGGCGTAAAAGGTAGTTAATATAGGTTCGATTAGATTTAAAAAAAAGTAAAAACATTTGTGTCTATTTAACCTAAATTAAAATATTATACTCCCTCTGTCCACCATAGATGTTCCCAGATACTATTCATAGGGTCAAACTTAATTCACTTTGTTTGTTTATTTTTACTACTTATTTCATAAAATAATATAGTTTTGTCACCTCTTGTTTTGTAGAACTTTTTATATAGTTTATTACTACATAGATTTTATATTAAAATTTTACCCCTATATTCGACTAAATTGAATTGAAAATAAAGTCGGTCAAGCCTCATAACGCGCAATGAGAAGATCTTAGGTGGACGGAGGGAGTATAAGACAAATAAGATGTAAAAGTTATTCCTAATAATTACAATAACAAGAATACTAATGATAGTAATAATTACAACAATGATAATAATAATAATAATAATAATAATAATAATAATAATAATAATAATAATAATAATAATAATAATAGAGTGACAAGAGGATAGAGAAAGAGGGGCACACATGACATAATGTGTTTGTTAGGCAATGAATTGAACATCTCATCCTCTTCCTCATCCTCTTCCACATTATTTTCAGAGTGCCAATGAGTGGTGAGAAATCCCAAAAAGAAAAGAAAAGAAAAAGAAAGAAAGATGTTTGATAATGTGCCCTCAGACCAATTCCGCCAATTCATAGCTTCATCGAGACCCTCCCCCTCACCACTTCCCTTCCCCTTCCCTTTCCCCCTCCACGCCGCCGCTCCCCCGCCGCCGGCGTTCGCATCCTACGATGATCCCTACCCGCCTCACCACCAAACCCTCCACCACCTTCTCTTGCCCCCGCCGTCCAAGAGGAATGACGACGGGTCGGCGAAGGAATTCCACCGGACGCCCTCCACCGGATTGGCGTCCGAGCGGTTGACCACGGGCCACGAGCCCGCGTGCCCGTGGTCGAACGACGAGGTGCTTGCTCTACTCAAGATCAGATCTAGCATGGAGATTTGGTTCCCAGATTTCACTTGGGAACATGTATCAAGGTACACTCACACACATATTTTTTGTAAAAAAAAAGAGACTAATATATAATCTGTAAGAATATGAGTTAATCCACTCATTACTAATTGGTTTTTAGAGAATAATAATAATCTCACATTTCTACCCTGCTCTTTGATCTTAATTAATCTCCTGTCACTTTGATTTTTGGGTTTGAAAGGAGTGTAATTTACTTAAATAACACTGGCTAAAATACTCCCTCCGTTCCACAAAATCCTTTCGATTTTGATTTGGGGAAAAATAAGGAAAGTGTAATTTTGGTTGACTTTCTAATTTTGACCCTGTGATGGGAAAAAGTAAGATGGGATAGTTTGGTTACTAGTGAAAAAGTATGATGTGATAGGTAGGGTATGAAAAGTAGGGGTAAAAGTGATTTTCTAATAGAAAGGGGAAGTGTTTTGTGGAAAGCAAAAAAACGAAAGAGGAAGGGTTTTGTGGAACGGAGGAAGTATAATATAATGACTTTTCCTAATAAATACTTGTAGCATTTTTTCAAATGTTTTTATTTCCCAATGTAGTGCTATTTGAGTAAATTACCTTTACTTAAAAACGTTCGTTATTACTAGACATTATTTCTCTTTCTCGACATTATTAAGTACTATTTAGAAAATACAACACAGTTTAAGTGCTATTTATTTAGGGAAATGACTTAAGTTTTAGTGCTATTTAGTGCAGATATTTCTTGAAAGAATTTGTAACTAAAACCCAAACCAAGACTGCTATCATGTACATCTAGAGGCTACATATATATACACATGAATAACATGACAATGATGATATGAAGAAATGTATTGCTTCCTCTTTCCAAAAATTTATTATCGTTTGATTTTTAACAAATCTCTAATACGAATGACAATATTTTGACCATTATTATATTTTTAAGGAGTACTCCCTCCGTCCCAGTGTATTTGTCCAGTTTGACTTTTTTGAGTCAAACTGGACAAAATTTGAGATCTTATTAAATAAAAATCGTAATGTATTTTAATGTAAAAATGACTTTATTGGATTTATCGTATTGAGAACTTTCAAAATTGTATTTCATTATGCTAATATGCAATATAAATTGAGAGTAATTAGAGTTTAAAGTTTGTCTAGTTTGACTCGAAAAAGTCAAAGTGGACAAATACACTGGGACGGAGTTGGTATATATTAACTCTCCTTATTTGGTTTTTTACTATACAGCTAGTTCAATTTATCATGTTTGAGTGATGAAATAGTTTTCTATTAAGTTTTTCTAACAATATTTAGTACTCTTCTCTTTTGGTTTTTTCCGGTTGACTTTAAATATCTTTATTTATAGATAAATATATGTTATAAAAATGAATGTTTCAAAGTAAATTATGTCAATATAAATTTTTATTACAATTATTCAACGTATTATTTATAGTCAAAATTTGAAAAAGTTGACCTTGAAAGTCAAACTGGAACATTCAAAAGGGATGGAAGGAGTACGCAGTATATTATAAAATTTAAAAAATAAAAATTGTATCATAAAAACCTACATAAAATATTTATAATACAAAAAGTGATATCATTATATTGTTTTATCAAATAATAGATGAAAATAGATTGTTTGAACACATGGATAATAACAGTATGGAATCAAACAAGACCAAGAGAGTATATTGTGAATATATATTTTTAAAATTATGTTTCAAAATTAATATATTGATTTTCAATTTATATAATAACGTAACATGTATTTTTTCTTTATATCGTGGTGTTATAGTCAAAGTTAAAAAATACTGAAAAAGGAAAATCAAATATAAAAAAAACCAGAGTAATTCAAAAGAGATTTTTTTTAACAGAAAAATATATTTTTTAAAAAAAAAAAATTATAGCTGGAATCCAAAAATCGGGCCCCATCAAAAAAATCACACATTTCCTAAGCCGAGAATCACTTGCCAAAAACGCCATCAAACACCCTAATTTTGGATATATTACCCCACACACACACTTACAAGCACAAAGCACTTAAAAAAAATATTTTGATTAATTTAATTAAATATCATGGTTTATTTTGTTATTTTAAGCAAACGCAAATATTTTTTTTGTTAAAGTTTGCGTTATAAGTTTATTGTTATAAGAATAACTATTTAAAAGTTAATAAGTTTTAACTTTTATGTGGCATTGGCATGGCGATATCAAAGTTACTTTTTTAAATTTCTCATTACAAATATTCAGCACATCCAAGGACAATTTGGGGAAGTCATCCCACATTGATTAGATACAAATACAATCCTTCCCTTCCTTAAAACATTTTCATTTTCTATTAACATGTGATTTTTGTCCATCACATCGTATCTATTAATTATACTACTCCTTCCATCTCGTCCCTGAGTATTTGTTCATTTTTTACTTTTTTGTAGTCAAAATTAGTAAATTTTGACTTCACATTAAATAAAACTGATAATAGATATTGATGCAGAAATATTTTTATTAGATTTATTATATCAAATATTTTCAAAATATTATTTTATCTAATCAATATACAATGTACATTTTATTCAATTATAGATCAAAGATTGAAAACAGTTAACCGAAAAAAGTCAGAACTGGATACTCTATATTGACCGACTTTAAACGTTCTTCCCGTTTCTGTTTACGATGTTTGTCCGACTTTGTTTTCAATTCAATTTATTTGATTGTAGATATAAAATTAAAAAAAATAAAATTTGGACATTGAAAAATTACATCAAATGTCCTAGAAAACAAGATGTGCATGTTTTAAAATGAAGGATAGTTATGGTGATGTGAAATTGCATGTAGTATAGTGTAAAAAATGGGTGTGACTTTAATTAGGAATATGTTGGGGTGAACTTTGATCTACTCCCTCCGTTTCTTAAAACCCTTCTTCTTTTATTATTTTTGTTTTTCTTAAAACACTTCTCCTTTCTATTAAAAAACTACTTTTACTCCTACTTTTTCATACCCTACCTATCACATCATACTTTTTCAGTAACAACTAAACTATCACATTTTACTTTTACCCATCACATCAAGAGAAAATTGGAAAGTCAACTACAATTTAACATTTTCTTATTTTCTCTTAAAGTTAAAAGAGGAACTCTTTTGAGAGACGGAGATAGTATATAATTAAAAGGGACCCTTAGCTCTTTTTTGATGAACTGTATAAAGTACGTACGTGTGCAATGCCACTTTCTTTTTGTTCTTTTCCTTTCATTTTCTGCATATATTACGTACTACCTTTCCATCGGTGCTTCAAGGGTGCGTTTGGAAGTTTGGAATATATTACTAGGGATAATCAATGATAACAGGCTGGGGAGTGGTATAATATACTCCCTCCGTCTCGAAAAATATGGGAGTTTTGGTTTTGGAGAGGGATTTAAGGGGAGTGTATTTTGGTATTGATTTTCTAAAAATGTCCTTTGATGTGATGGGTAAAAATATGATTTGATGGATAAATTATTAATAAAAAGGTATGATGTGATAGGTAGGGTATGAAAAAGTAAGGGGTAAAAGTGACTTTTTAATAGAAATGAAAAGTGTTTTTTGGGACGGATGAAAAAAGAAAGGGGAAAGGTTTTCTGGGACGGAGGGAGTAGAAAACTTTGGTGGTGTTGTCACAATAAAAATAAAACATTTAATTTGTTCATGCTCAAGAGGATTATTTTAAATATTTGTTTGAAGTTTATTTCATTGATTCATTTTTAAAATTTATTCTTTGTAATTTTATTTTTTGTAAATTCAAACAAATGAAAGCATTTTTTTTGGTATTTTTTGTTTCCATATTTTCTGAGGTCCAAAACTCTTTTAGAGCTATTTTAGAGTGAGTTAGGTTGAAAAACTACTCCCTCTGGTCCTAATCTTTCTCCTTTCTTTTTTCATCCATCGCAAAAAACTTTCCTCATTTATATTAAAAAGTCACTTTTATCCTTACTAATTCTTAACTTGCATATCACATCAAATCTATTTACTATCAATCTACCCATCAAACTCTATTTTTACCCATCACATCAATGGAAATTTTTGGAAATTCAATGCCTTAACACACTCTCCTTAAATCCCTTAAAAATCAAAACCTTCCATCTTTTTAAAAATTGTGAAGTGGATCTTATTATAAAAGAGGGGGAGTAATTATATTTAAATCCATGCAGCTCAGCTAGCTAGTGTACATCATTGGGCACATACAATTTTTGGCAACTCTAATTTAATTTCTTTTATTTTATAATTTAAAGTTGGCTTGTTTTAATTTTCAGGAAGCTAGCAGAGGTTGGGTATAAGAGAAGTGCAGAGAAATGCAAAGAGAGGTTTGAAGAAGAGAGCAGAAACCTTAGCTTCAACAAGAGCTTGAGATTCTTCACTGAGCTTGATGATGATGGTGATGCTGAGCTCTACCACCACCAACACCAAGACACTCATCATCAAAACCCTCATTACATTAACCTTTCTCATCATCATCATCATCATCATCATCATCACAAGAACCTCACTCATGATCATGATGATGACGATGATTATGATCACGAGGAGGACCCGCTGATCCCCGAACAACACGGCAAGGAAGAAGATAACAAGAATAATAGGAGCCACTCTCGAAGCCCGGAAGAAGGCAAGGACGTCGTGGTTGATCACCACATGTCCAATGCTATTGAGAACGAAGAAGTACAGTTCATGACAAGGAGGGAGAGCACGAATGCCACTACTTCAAGCAATGGCAATACTAGTAATAATTACAACGATGATGGTCATGATGATGATCGCGAGGAGGAGGACGAGAGGACGATGAAGAAGAAGAACATGAAGAGGAAGGAGCGGTTCGAGATGTTCAAGGGGATGTGTGAGAGGATTGTGGAGAGGATAATGGGGCAACAAGAGGAGCTACACAACAAGATCATTGAGGACATGGTGAAGATGGAGGAGGTGAAGATGGCGAGGGACGATGCCTGGAAGAGGGAAGAGATGGATAGGATTAACAGGGAGATTGAAATCCGAGAGAAGGAGCAAGTCGTCGCCAGCGACAGGCACGCGAAGATGATAGAGTTCTTGAACAAGCTCTCCTCCTCTTCCTCCTCCTCATCCTCGTCGTCCACCGCGCACTCCATTTGCTTCATAGGAAAATTCCAGCACGACCTTATCGACGCAATGGCGAACGCGCCAAATTCGTGTGAAAAAAAGGGTTTTTCCTCTCCCTCGCCATTGATACCCCTACCATGCACAACCGTGACCGATCACGAGGATGACCGAACCATGAAGGACTCGGGGCCCGCTCCATCGTCCCCCGGACGAAAAAGGTCGCGACCGTCCAATGTGATGGCTCGGGATGGAGATGTGGGGAAGAGATGGCCGAGGGAAGAGGTGTTGGCATTGATAAACTTGAGAAGTAGCGTAAACAATAACAATGGCGGTAGCAGCGATGACAACAACAACAACAATAGTGACCTTAAAGATGGGGCAAAGGGCCCACTTTGGGAGAGGGTATCCCAAGGGATGCAAGAGTTGGGGTATAGTAGAAGTGCCAAAAGGTGCAAGGAGAAATGGGAAAACATAAACAAATACTTTAGGAAGACAAAAGATAGCAAGAAGAAAAGACCTCTTGATTCTAGGACTTGCCCTTATTTCCACCAGTTGAGCACTTTGTACTGCAGCAGCGGCGGAGGAGGACGGGGAGGCGACCTTAGCGAGGCATCGCCGGAAACCGCCTTAGATGGTTAGCCGGAAAATCCACCGGAGGTAGCTGCTAGCGGCGGCGGCGGGGGAAGCACTTTCTTAAGTCTCGTTTGTTTATTTTTACTTGTTTCTTCTTTTTTTTTAAAAATTTAATTTAAGTTTTAGACTCAAATTTTAATTTTTGCATATTTGTAGCAGAGTTTTGTCTATGAGGCATTCTTTTTTTTGGACAATATGAAGCATTATATTTACTCCCTCCGTCCCAAATTATAATGTCTGTTTACTATTCACAGGGTCAAACTTCATTCACTTTCTTTCTCTATTTTCGTTAGCAATTTGATAAAATGAAATATTATTGTCACTACTAGTTTTGTAGATCTTTTGATCTAGTTTCTTATTATGTAATTTTTATTTTTTAATTCTATATCATTTGTCATATAAAATGATTTGAAAATAATTTCAGTCAGACATCGTAAATCGAAACAGGCGTTATAAAATGGGACGTAGGGAGTACATTTTATAACATAATAAACAATATGGTCTGGTCTCTCTTAGAGTGGAGGCCGGCCACCAAGATTAATTAGATGCCATGTTGAATTGGTGCATGCAAAATAAGGCATTATTGATCGGACACTTTTTATTAACAGATGTGAAAGTATGTACATATAAATTTTGTGTATTGTAAAGAGAAATTGTATAAATCACGTTTACACTCCGAGTAATCGTTTTTGTATTAATATGCAATACAATTTTTCATCTAATTCACTCCCTTCTTCCGTCTAATTTGTAGTCAAAGTTTGTAAAATTTAATTTAAAACCCAAAATCACAAAGAGACAAATAAAGTAATCAATTCCGTCCAATTCAACTGAAAACACTCGTATATTTAATTGAACGAATACTCTCAGACGAATAAAAATTAAGTTATAAAAAAGGGTGGATGATATCCCTCTATCCACTTGACCCGCTAAAAATGTGGTTAATTAACCATCCACAGAAATCTAAAATCATAGACCATCAACCATTTTGCAACCCACGTGGTTTTTCCTATATATCACTCTTTAACACACAAATTAAATACCCTTTAATAAGGTGGCTCCAATTTCAATTCTTTCTTCTTCCTTTTGGGTGCATAATACAATAAGAGAAATACAATTGAAAAGGAGAGATAAATAATCTCTAATGGCCATCTTAAGAGATAATAATAATAATAATGGAGTTTGCATTTTTTTTATATTTCTTGTTCTTGGCGTTGAGCTAATGAGCCATGTTTGGGTGGTGCAAGCGGATTCACCTTGCACCAGGGCATGCCCAAACCAATGCTTGGTTCAAAGATCTCAAAATCCAGGGGCATGTTACTTGTTATGTGTTCACCAATGTTCAAAAGGTATTGTCTAGGTTAAATTTACATCATTTCAGGTAATTGTGGGATACGTTATAGAAACCATAATAAAGATACTATTTGTTTTCTTCTTTTCCAAAAGGTATAGATATGGTTGATGCCTTCATCTCGCTCAATTTTATTTAATTCTTTTATGTTCTGTCTTAAAAGTTTTTATACCTCTTTCGTCTCACAAAACATTCATTTACTCATCTTATCTGTCCCAAAATTTTTTCATTGGACCGAATAGATATTAACGCCCTTTGTTTATAAATAAATCCAAACTAACATATTCTAAACATCTTTCACGGCCTACCCATTTTGACAATTTTCAAACATTACTTGTTCCAATTGTCATTATTTCACCTTCATCAAACTTCTAGTACTACCTCCGTCCCATTTTATAACGCCTGTTTTGGTTTACGATGTTTGACTGAAATTATTTTCAAACCATTTTATATGACAAATGTTATAGAATTAAAAAATAAAAATTACATATTAAAAAACTACATCAAAAGATCTACAAAACTAGTAGTAACAATAATATTTTATTTTATCAAATTGCTAACGAAAATAGAGAAAGAAAGTGAATAAAATTTGATAGACAGGGAAGCAACATTAGAGTGATAGACAGTCTTAACATTTGAGGATCAAGCCTGATTTTCTTCTCGTTTTTATTCACAGGAGGAAGACACAAGGAGGAAGAAGCTACGTTAGTTTCAGGGCAAACCGAAGAGACCGTTGGAAACTCCGTTCAAAGTCAAACGAACAATGAAGTTGACATTTTTAAGCTTCTCCTCAACTCTACCGAGACGGTGGCAGCCAAAGCCCCCGCCACCGCCGTGGAAACAACCGCCTAAAGATATCACTCTAGTGCAAAAGGATCATTGTAATTTACTACCAGGATTGAATGGCATAACCATATCATTACTATTATTATCCATCAGACCCTATCTTTGAATCTATAACAATCCCTATGCATAATTCACCACGCACACGTCCAATGGCTTACTTAATAGTCACAATTTTAAACAAAATTTGAACAACGATGCATACATTATTAAGAAACGAGCGGAGTCAAACTTAAACGCAAATAACGAGACGTAAATGTTATAAACATTCATCGGGGACCGGTACTGTAATACAAAGATATATAGTTTTAAATTAGCTACTACTGCATTGTAAATCAAAAGATTTGACACTAGGTGAATATAGTCAGCTTTCACCATTCAGACCAAACACTGGAATGGTTTCACTTTTCTACCTATATACGTAGTAAGATTTGTTTTAATCAAGAAACCATTGGGCATGTAATTCTCTTGTACATTTACACAAGAAAACAAAAAGCAAAAACAAAATAAAACTAAACAAAAAAAACTACACATAAATCATAAATGAA
This sequence comes from Cuscuta australis, assembly GCA_003260385.1. Lineage (NCBI taxonomy): Eukaryota > Viridiplantae > Streptophyta > Magnoliopsida > Solanales > Convolvulaceae > Cuscuta > Cuscuta australis. The sequence continues at coordinate 7,471,825 of NQVE01000097.1, read as the reverse complement.
GCCACACAAGAACTTACCAGTAAACCATCAGAATTTACATTTGAATGAAGGACAAGTCACCATGCCAGGATTGCCAGGATCAAGCGTCGATAAAATCCAGACATATCCCTGAAAAGTTTTTTTTGTAAAGGAATATTTACAGATAATAATTTATGTTTGGCCGGTCATCCAATTATATTTCCATGTCAAGAATAATCCAAAGTTTGTTACCGTCTTTCAATAATGATCCACATTCTTCCGCCGCATCTTAGCCTCTAAGTTAATTCAACTAGATCATTAACTAGGCAAGCAAACTTCTCCCTTGGCTTGATTGGTAGGAAACCCACTCCACAAGATTCATGAGGAAGTTCGCCCAGGTTGAATCAATAGCACTAAAAAAACTAGACAGGCCAAACAAACCATACATTCCACACTTATTCCTTTAATTTGCAATTTTCGTGAATAAAAATACGTTAAAAGTCATGCTACATTCCCAAAAACTAGCATAGGTTGACAACATATGCAAACTTGGGGTTATTCTTAGCAACATAGTAACTAAGGATTACGATTTGAAGACCAACCAAACTTGGAATTATATACTAGACAAACTTTCCAATAGATAAAAAAGGTTAACAACAAAAGTGAAGAGTGCCTATCCCGTTGACAGAAACAAACGACGAAGAAAGCTACTCTATATATTTTACCTTGAGAGTATCAGCAGCATTCTTGAGCAGCTATCGTGCCGAGTTGCTGATAATAGACAAAACTCTCCCCTTGAGTGGTTCGATTCGCTGCATCACAACATATAAATGAATCCAAGACAGCAAGACTGAACACAAGACCCACTGTGGTACACAGATTTTAACATATATATTTTTGGAAAGTGTTAAAGTCACCCAAACTCTCACCCCACCTTTCAACTCAACAATCTCACACACACCCATAGATATTGAATAGTAACGGGTGTCTATGGATATCTATGACGTGGGACGAAAGATAGGCTGAGAGGTGAGGTGGCCCTAGCATTGTCCTTGGGGGTGGGGGTGGGGTGGGTGGAGGCATACCGAGCCAGAAGTCTTAACCCAGCTTTGGAGAAAAGCAATGGAACTTTTTAAATGAGAGCAGTGTGGATGATCATAATTTAAGTGATAGGTTGAATTCTCTGTCCCTTCAGCCACCCAGAGATTATTTATACCATCTCTGTCTCTCTTGATAAGATTAAAGAAACATACCTACAAAGACAAAATCCACAAGGCTGATAATTTAAGTATCAAGGATCATACAAGGCCTTGACCTGTGCAAATAAGGATCCGGGCCGGATCTAGGCCGGGCTTGATATAAATTATTAGCCCATTTACATGGGCGGGCCTGCCCAGCCCGGATTTGATGGGCTAAATTCTTTACCCATATCCACCCATCTTTGCGGGCCGGACTGCCCACCGGGCCACTCGGCCCGGATAAAACATCAAGAATTTTTTTTTTGTACAAAAAATTTAGAAAAAAAACATTGAACTCTTTTTTAATGTTTAAAATAAAATAATCAGTCACCACATTTATATAGAAAGCATAATAGAGATATTGTTGCATATTTAACAAACCCATCATATTGATTCATTAAAAGAGTATTGATTTTTGTTTAAAAGAGGTGAGTGAATTAAACTATTATACATGAATTATAGAAAATTTTAAAATTTATATTGGCTAGGTAATTAATAATAAAGTAAATATATTTGATGAATATGGGCGGGCCTGTTGGCCCGGATGGGCTAAAAGTGACTTCCAGATCCGCCCATATACAATTCGGGCTTGGGCCGGCCCGCCCATTTGGGTATTAAAGGTTGTCCATATCCGCCCTTTTTAAAGGGCGGGCTGGGCGGGCCGAACGGGCCGACACATGAAAATATACCGAATTTAGCAATGCATACCACTGATCCCGCAAGATTACAAAGTTCTGATGCAAACAGTTCGTTTTCAGTATTTGCTAAACTGAAGCTAATCGCCAATAAGGAATCACTGAATGCAGTTCGGGATCCATCAGTCACAAACACCCACTGTTTCTTCTGATGAGCTACTGTATACAGCTCTCCCACATAAATGACCAGTGCAGCAATATCAATTTCACTAACCCCATACAATCAAAACAACATAAATGCAAAAAGTTTCTTACAAGTCCTCAAGTGGAAGCACTAAAAAGCGAAGATCAAAGTGATATACTCTCACTCACCTAGACACAGGAACTTCACCAAAATTAGACAATGAAATTGATCTTCGAGGAGTAAAAAATGGCCTGCAAAAGCCTTTGTTACACATCTAGGACGTTCTGCCAGTAAAGAGAGCAAAGAGTGTGTGGGCTGAGCTTACTCAAGTTGTCGAATTCCTGTGGGAGATAAGGGCTGCCATTTCGATGTTGATCCTCTGGTTTGCAAATAGAGGGTGCTTGAATCAGAGCTTTGTGCCACAAGCCCTGAAACTTCATAAGCATGCCCCTCAGCGAGCTCCTCTCGCTAGGAAGTCAATTTACAAAAACAAGAGCAAAAACAGATAAGAAAGATTGCAAGGATAACATCAAAGAAGAAAGAACATGAGATTTGTTTGGAATCGTGAAGCAACCTGTTTTTCAGTGGGATTCCAGATTGTAATTAAGCCTTCTTTTGGAGGATTCCTCAGTTGAACACTTTTCCGGGTTAACCCAACAACTCTAACTCGCATAAATGGAGTAACATCCCTTGTTTTCAGACCAGAAGCTTCCAGAGCTGTGTCAAGAGATTTTCGCAAATGAGACTGCTTCTTGGCCTGTCAACAGAAATTGCATTCTAAGCATCAAGCATCCTTCTGTGAAAAGAGAAGCTGAGAATCCAAAAATATCAACCCACCTCCAATTTAGCTTGATATGAAGAAAATGAGTTAAGCTGGTCCAAAGTCATTTCTGCCATAAGTATGTCAGGTTCAGCTGATGTCTCAAGTATTTTTAAGAGTTTTGCCCCTTCTTCGCTTTCATAATCATTGCCAATAATGATGTCCATACTTGCCTTTTGAAATTCAGTTGCTACTCCCTCCGCAACAATAGACCTCCTACTCCATCAAAAATAATAATTTGTATACCAATTGACAATTAACAAATAACATACTGCCTTCGTCCCTTAAAGATCTTCTGTGTTCGACTTTCACAAAGTTTAAGAAAAGTGTTGAAAGTAAAAAATGTGTGGTTAGAATTTGATAAGAAGAGAAAGTTTTTGGGCCATGTGCTATTTTCCTAAACAGTAAAGTGAACATTTTTCGGACGAACGAAAAAGAAAAGAAGGAAGATTTTTATGAGACAGAGGGAGTAAAAGATACTTTTTCATAATAATAATACAGAAAGTGTTTTCTTTGTCATTTTAATTTCAACGCGCATGTGAAGCCCCAATGCAATGGTATTTCAAATAAAAGCTGGTGGTGGGAAACACTGATTTTGTTTACAGAAAATATTGCGGCCATGATAAAGAATGGAAGTCAAGAAAGACAAATGATAAATAGACAACAGAATTTTAAAAAATGTGGTAACGTGACATGCATTAATGGGTTATTCAGAAAAGAAATGAAGAAAAGTCTTATATACCTTCAGTTATAGTGTTCTATCAATATAGCAGGGACAATCATATATACCTTTGGTTATATTGCTCTATCGCCTTAGCTTCCATCTTTTCATTCCTTACCAAGTATCCTCCATTACTTAATCTATGTAATGACAAGCATTTGTTAAGCTATGTGTGTGTACAACAGAGAGTTTCTAGTATGATAGAATGGGGAGTTACCTTTCTCTGTACAGAACAGGGTATATCTTTGAAACTCCAACCAATGTGATAGGAACAGCACCTCCTGCGCCATTGATGCAATTAAATGCTAATGGAATACCTCTACCCTTGCCTGTAGATGGTAGCAAAGTCAAGTTGGTAGGATTGAATGTTGAGTCTTTCAAAAATAGAAAATAGAAAGGATTCAGTAGAATTAAAGAAAATGCCCTACTACACTACTACAGTTGCAGAGAATTGATTATATGTATAAGCTTGTACTTATGTCATGCTTACAAAATCCTAAACGGTCTGCCCAATGTGCTCGGTATGTCCCATTTATATGCAGTACTAAACTAGTTTCCTTTGAGACCTGAAGTGAAAGAGAACACCAATGTTTCAGTTACTCTCAAAAACAAATAAAATAAATGGATACCTCAACTTGATCAAAAGTACAAGAACCTCAAGAGGTGAAACAGGCCCCACCCAGCCACATATGCCAGCTCCCCAAATCTTCAGATAAAAACATAAGATGTAAACAATGTAAAACATCAGATTTATAGTTATGCGTGCATAAAGAACTGTATAAACAATGAACAAGCGAATAGTGTGATACCCTGAGCTTTTGGCCTAAAAATAGTTTTTTGGCATCTAACTTCTTGGACAGCTCTCCGTCTAAAATAGTGGTAATTGAATACCTGTTATCATCAGAGAAAAAAATTAGTTTTGAAATTTCAACTTAAGCTCATCATATAGACTGAAAACATTCAACATACCACCCATCAGTTAGCTCTATTTTTGAAGTAGATGCTATATTTGTCCCAACTGATGAATTAGGTTGATCTTGATATCCACTACTAGCTTTGCAGATGGAAGAAATGCACAACACCATCATCAAAGAAGATGGTGCATCACCTTCTAGAACTCTTTTAATTGCAGACCGATGACCATAATTTACTTCCCGCTCATATCTGTATGAAAAAGAATGAACAAATCATTACTTACACCAGAAGCCATAGAATATAAAGATTTCAAATTTTATTTGTGGATTTTAAAAATGGATACCTATACTTTAACTCTTCCAGCACATTAGAAGCTGTAAGGAGTTTCCTAGAAAATTTGGCAGGATAGCATCTTTCATAAGATGCGAGTTTCCAAACAACCCACTTGTAGTGATTTGCAACCCACCTACAGGAATAGAAGAAAAGTATGTACAAATAAAAACACTGGCAGAAAAACAGTATCAAGAAGATATATTTAAACAGTTGATGTCTTATGCTCCCATCTAGCAATGTAAACTCAGCAATGCAGCGGGACTCAAATAAAGCCAAACCATTCCAGCATGAACACACAGTTTTTAAGAACCTAAATCTATTGTTGATAACAAAGAAGATTATTCGGAGGAATTCATAGTCTGTAATCAATTTAACAACAATTTCTTGGAGAATATGAACAATTATCGTCCTGCATGCCTGATCAAGAAATGAGATAAATTGTTCCATGCAACATTGGTCCCAAACAATACAGTGAATGACATTACGCTTTAGAAAGGTATTGCTGTGAAGCTCCAAATTGAGATAGCATGAGAAAAAATGAATCAACTCCAACATCAGCCAAGCCAAGTTCGTCATGGAACACGTAAGTTTCAGCGGTTTCAGGATTCATTCTTCTCACCTGATCTCCAACATTCACTAGCTAGATTCATAAGCAAAAGAAATCTTATCAGCATTAAAAAAACATCACAATACAAATGTTTGTTGAATAAGTTTTAATGTCAATAGCACCTTGCTTTGGCAGCACGGGGGCTCTCCAAGGTATTCATTCATATACAATCGTGGAACCTCAAAGGGGTACCGGTCTGAAACTCTTCCTTTAAAGGTTGATTCTTTTGGTGCCAAATTTGACAGGCCTAGTAAAGATGCATCCAATCACATAAGTAAAATCATATAGAAAGAGGATTGAGAAAGTGTTCAGAATGTACTATAATGTACCGTTAGGAATTACTGGCATGTTCTTGTTCAAAGGGGGAGTAAATTTTTCTGCACGAGGCCTCTTGAAAGGAGAAACAGAACTCCTCCCAAGTCTTCTCTTCTCAAAAATCTTCTGCTTTCCATCTGGAATTCTAGAAGCAGTAGTGTTTGTGATATCAGTTAGCACCCCAATTGATGATGTTTGAAGCAATGCATTAGTTGAGGATGCATTTTTTTCAGCATAACTTCTAGGAAACATAGCGGGTTTCTGTTGTGAATGGTTTTGATGACGATGAATAGCATTATAAGACTGACTTGCAGTGTCATTTGCCACTGCATCAAAATGCTTGATCAAGTTGTTTGCTGGATGGATATTATCAAGCTTCACACTGAACTGTCTTTTCTGTAAATTTGACTTGAGTGGAGATGTAAACCTGCCAGAAGAGTTTACACTGCTTACTGAGGATTGATGTGATGGAGTACAGGTCTGATTTTTAATTGTTGATAAGTTACAGGTTGACTTTCTGTCATCCGAAAATGAAGACAACAGAGGTGCTGCATCTTTCTCATCTACAAAACAGCCAAGTTCTGGATCTCCAAGAAGGCTCTTTGCACGTTTCAATGCGTCACTAGAAACAGAAATTGATCTCCCACCAGCTGTTTGAAACTTAATTGGATCTGGTTTAGGTGCAATGTGCAAAAAATCTGGAATATCCCTATCTGAAATGGATTTTAACACATTAGTATTTATAATGTCATAGGGGGATACTCAAATTACTGAAGCGTAAGGAGATCAAATGTTAGTCATACCGGTAGTCTTTTGCAAAGGAAATGAACCTTGCCATTCAAAAGGTCCATTATGAGAATATGGTAGTGTGTTCATCTGGTCAAAGTCTTGAAATGTGTCTGTTTCTTCCAAGTTCAACAACTTTCTGGCTCTTGCAAGCCCGGCTGGAGATATGGTGACTGCTTTACCAGACCCTGTCTGAAACATTGACTTTGACATATTAACTGATTTGCTTGAGCCATTAAGATAAGCTGGTTTTGAATGATCAATTGCATAATCTAAGTCTCTGCAGAACACGACATTCTGAAAATCAGTCCCACTCTCTCTACCACGACATTCGCCTGCAAGGAACACATAGTTGGAATATAAAGACTGTAACTACGCTGCTAATCTAATACAGTTATACAGATGTTTAACAAATACTGGGATATAACACAAAAATATTTTCATCAAATCGCCAACACCCTCATGTTTCATCTCATTAGGCATACACTATCTTCTTATTTCAATTTTCAGACACTATGGTTATTGGAAAAATCAAAATATTTCTCACCCTACCAAAGAAATTCGGACCACTTAGTTTCAACACTTTTTAAAAACTTTTCTTAATCTCCGTGAATACAAAGTGGGAAAATTAATTTTGGGAAGGTCCAATTGCAAGAACGTATACTACAGAAAACAGCTTAGATCTCTTGGAAGCTAGGCATCTCGTTGTTTCAAACTTAAAGTTTACAATTTCCAGCTCCTATATTCTTAAATGGGAATAAATAGATAATAATGCCCCATACATTCCGTAAAAATGCAGAAGAGTTTTGGAAAATCAGTACTAAATACTGCATTGCCTTCATCACAAAATGACAGATACTGCTTTGTCTACTGAGGTTTGCTCAGCTTCCATCGGATTCCCCGAACTATATCTGGAAATTTTTTCCATCATTCTCCATAACAAAATACAGAAACAAAGACAATCAGAACATGTGAGCTTATTCCGCAGTGATAGAGAGTTGAGAACGGCAATACCTTGATGACGCAAGAGATCGGACATGGAGGGAAGACGGTGAGAGTCGGGAGGGGGCAGCGGAGCCAGGACACCGCTAGGCGGCTCTCGGTCGGACATTTTCCACCGGAAGGTGTTCCCGGCATCGGAATGAATCTGCCACGTCGGCATTTCGCGGCAACGCCTAGGGTTTCGGGATCGAAGGATGCGTAATCGCCGACGGCGCCTGAGTAGCTGGATTCGGATTCTGGGAGTGATGTTTCTCAGGGTTCATAGCTGAAATATTTTGAGGCGGGAAATTTCGAAGAGACGAGAAGGCGCGGCGCCATCTTCCATTTCTCTAGGTTCGTGCACACCTGCAGGCTTGTCATTTTAACGAAGTCATTACAAAATCTAAAAAGGAAAACATTCTTCCAATTAGATTGCAATTAGAGAGGGTGGAGAGGGGTCGGTTGGGATCGGGCCTGGGTAGGAGTTTACTCGGTGTGTTTGGAAGGTAGGAAACGTCAATTCTTTGAAAAGAGCATCGTAACTGTTCCAATCGAAACTCAGGTCATAGAATGATATGAGAGACTAATGTCACCCGAACCTCCCAAAAATCACCCCAGTTCAAGTACATTGAATTTCAATGTCATAAGATGATTCGGGGCATCTACGGTAATCCGTTCAAAAAATTAATGGTTCCTACCGCCCCAAACACCCTCGATAAACCCCCTACCTTCGCCCGACCTAAATCGATCCCCACGCCTCCAATTGTACCCCACAAATTTTAGTTGGCTTTGGAGTTAAATTTTAACTCCAAAGTCAACTAAATTTTTTGGGGTGCAATTGGAATGGGTGGGGGTCAGTTTGGGTCGGGCCAGGGTGAGAGGGGGTACCGGGGGTGTTTGGGGGTAGGAAATATCAAATTTTTGAAAGGAGCACCGTAAGTGCTCTAATCGAGGCTCGTGTCATAGAATGACATGAGAGGCTAATGTCACCTGAACATCCCGTTTAGAAATTAGAAGAGATAGTGGTTATTTTGACTTTAGATAAAGTGGACTTAGGATGATTCGGGTGTTCTGTTGACGATCTCGGAATGGTACAAGAGGTAGAAACTACGGAGTATCAATTTAGTAGCAGATCACCGTATGTTCTCCAAAATACCAAAACCATTTATGGTCAAATTAGGCACGAGTCAAAATATCTTTGTCGTTTGAAAGAAAATGTAAAACTTAACTGTTTTGAAATTATTTTATTTACAAATTGGTATAGAAGTAAAAGCATAATTGCACTGCTTGAAACTACATAAAAAATATATAAAGTAAGAGATAACAAAAATATTTATTTAGTTAAGTGATCAATAAAAATATGTTTACAAACATAAGTTAACAAAATAATAATATAGTAAGAGAAAAGACTAGTTTTTGGATTGAGAGAGCATTTATGTGTTTAGGGCCGGCCCGGCCCATACGGGGGACTGGCTACCCGACCAGATCGGGCCCGAGATTTATGAGGCCCAAATTTTTTAATATATTATTATATATATGCAATTTTTTTAATATTCTATAGCTCAAGTCTTATTTCTCATATTTTAAAAAATGAAATGTTGTAGGTGGAAATTGGACATAAACACATTTGGATACTGGCACATAAGTCATCCACTTGAAATACCAACCTCGTTGTTTCAAAATTGCGCATAAGATTATATATTTCGTATTGATTTCAATAAAACTATTATTTTTTAAACACAATTATATAGTATAACTAGTATTTTGACCCGTGCGATGCACGGGGTCGAACGAAACTATTGTCGATTTTGAAATTTTTCAATGAAATATTTATTCCAAAATCAAGTAAATATATTTCTGTCACAAATTTTAATCAATGGAAAACAATGACAAAGTAGAATATAATATTTGAGAAATTGAAAGTGTACTCGAAAAAAATTTTTTAATTCCAAATTTTTTGAAAGACTTTAGTGTACACAACATTTTTTGTATCGTTGTAAGCGTTTTTATTTTCATCTAGAACCAATATTTTTAATCATGTCTTTTTCTTTACTCGTGAAAGAGTAACATAAAGCTAACCATGAGTAAATCCCGAATTGGTTAAAAATAATATAGCAAAGGACAATGTTTGACATTGACTTTTGTTTATAGTCATAGCAAAACATAAGACAATTATATTGAGAATTCTATCAGATGATACCAAATTGTATTCAGGGTATGTAAACCTTTTTCTCCAACGCGATTTCTCGAAACATCAATTACATTGATAATGTTCTTTCACATCTCTTTAATGATTAATCTTTTACCAATACACAATCCATATATTTGGTCAATGTTCTTCAATAACATAATCGGTACCCCCTTTTAAAATTATTTTATGGTTTGAATCCCCTAACATTTGATTTCATTAAAAAGAATTGAACTGTTATCTAATCGTCTTCAACAACTACATCTAAATATGTTTGGCATGAAGAATGAGAACGTAAGTACTCTTTTTTACCTCTTAGAAAAAGGGATATGACAAATTCATTTGTCATTTAACAAATTCGATTGTGGGTGCTAATAATGCACTATCCTCAAAAAAGAATAATTTTTCATGTTCTCTAATAGGTTTGGATAAGTAAAGTCCAATATATACTCTTGAGGGGGTAACTTGTGTCAAGCATCAAGAATTCAAGCGGGATTTCAACGTCAGCAGTTTCATCGATCACTTGTCCAAGTTTTCCATCTTTGACTTTGCTTATCAATATAGAAAAAGATTATGTGCCCCTATCAGTGCAAGAGCGTGTAGATAAATGCAATCTCATATTCTTAGCTAACCTATAAACTTTATATTACAATCACATTTGTGAGAATTGGTGGTAGCACCCACAATTTCCTCTCTCTACGCTATGAGTAGACCTGAAAGAATTTGGATAAAATCACCTCCGATTATAGTTGTTTTCCCTCCGAATGGTTCATTTATGAAGTTATTATTAAAAAATCTCATTACATCTCTCATTTTTCCGAAAAAATTAGTGGGTGACTCATGGTACTTGTCGTTAATAATGTGACGAACAACTTTTTCAGCCGATTCCCACATCTTGACTTAACAACCTCTTTCATACCTTCAATAAATTCTTTATCATCGGTTAATAACCTCAATGCTTCACATTATTCCTTAATGCATTATGTAGAACATTGTTAACTATCCTCAAGCGTTTATAATTTGTACATCCTTGTTGGACATTTAATACTTCTCAAGTAGTATAACTCTCTAGTTTCTGTAAGCACGTATTGTAGTCTACCTATTGATGGTCGTTGTTGCCTTTGAACTATTTCCACACTTTGTGGTTGTACATAACATATTCTCGAAACTCTTTGCATACGTCAAATTTTATCCCGCATTATATTTTGTATTGAAAATCATCCAAGTTTCAAACATTGAGGCTTTATCAATAATTTCTTTGACAACATCTTTTAGTTTTTGTTGGTGTCTAAAGGTTACGAATTTTAGCCTTGGGTTATAAAAATTCAATCTCAGTACTGATCACTACCTTTGTTGTATATCAAAAGAGAGGATTATCCAAGAGGCTTCACAAAATCATTACATTCAAATGACAACATTTTAAATTGAATGTCCATTTAAATTGTTTTTTATTATACAATATCAAATATTTAAACAACTTAATTTTTTTTATGTTATATACCATTTAAATTTCACACACACACACATAAAATCTAGATTTACTAAATTATTACAAATATATAATTCTTCTCACCCCCTGAATTCAAAAAATATACGACAAAAACATTGGTGATTTTATTATTCTTCTCCCCTGCATTTATTTAACAAACTTAGATTTCCGATCTTGTAATTTTAATATAAAAAAATCATGATTCTTCTCCGCCAGATGAATTTAGAATAACGGAAATATATGATTTTAATTTCTATGATGCATTAATGTGATTCTTTCTCTCTTTGGCCCTTTGCACTAATTAAAAATTGACTCTTTTTTCTTGTATTATTAAAAGTGTGAAATCATAAATTAACAATCATATGATAAGAAATATAAATTTTACAATACATTAAAAATATAATGATTATTCTCCCTCATATTATTTCAAAAATTATGTGAATGCAAAAAAATTTAGTGATTCTATGATTTTAATGAAATTTTACAAAAACTATTTCACAATTTTTATTCATTTTTTTTCTTTCTTTTTTAAATATTCAATCATTTAAGTGTGTGAAAATATTTTGGTCAATACATAATGTTTTAAAAATACAAAGAGTTACAATTTAAAAATTATATTTCTCTTTGATGTTGCAGTTTAACCTAAATCTTATTAACTTCTGCACATAAGATATTCTTTGTACTTCTCCTTAAAATACTGATTATTCTTGCATCTAAATTTTAATTGTCACAGATCTTCACGCGTTTCTCGACCTCCAAATCTTAATTTTCCTTATAGAAATATTTTTGTGAAAATCCATGTTATATCGCTTCATCTCTAAGAATATCATTTTTTTAAATTTCTTTGTATGATTGCAAAAATGAAGAAAAGAGAATCGAGCCATACTTCATCCGTCTTTTTTATTTTCATGCATCAATATAGTGAATTATCACCTAATATAAATTTATAAATCTTAAGTTACATCTTAAATATGGTAAGTTACAGTGCAAACCTTTTTTGATTAAAATAATAGGTCAAATTAGAAAGATAAAGTACAAAAGTCAAATTAAATAATCCTGCTAAGTAATACTCCGTATGGTTTAAACACTTAATATATATAATTTTAATATAGAGATTAAGAAGTATTTGTTATTTTACATCACTATTTAAATAAATGGAATAAAACTAACTTCTCTTAATCATAACATAAAGAAATATGAAATTTAAATGGAATAAAGGTAACTTCTCTTAATCATAACATAAAGAGAGTAGTTTATATATTCATCGAAACTATTATTATAAATGAAATGAAAAAAAATTAAAAGAAATAAATATCTCTCTTTCTTAATTAAATGTACTCAATGATAATAAAATCATAAATAATGTTATTGTAATATAATAAGTCCCAACGATATATTTTGTTTTAGTCATTTGTCTTTTATAATATAATAAAAATAGGTTTAAATATGTTTTTATACCCTATAAAATAAGAAATTTTTTCGTCTCAGTAAAATATTTTTTGATAAAGTCATCCCTACAAAATATTTTAATTTGAAAATAGTCCTTAACCTAATTAGAACTTCTAATTAGATGAGATAGTACATTTATTTCATACTCAACATATTAGTAATGTATTTCTTATTACATCCGATGCAATTTCTAAACCCTAAATTGTGTACTTATTCATATTACATATATTTGGTTCTCAAATTTCTTACGAATATAATATAATCAAAAGTTGAGAATTGGAAATGCAATTTGATAAAATACACAATTGTTGACATCAAAATTGTGTCTGAAGTAATTGCAAATCTAAAACCAAGTTATTGAGTACAAAATAAATATGTTATCTCAACAACTTAAAAGTCTAATATATTTTACGTGCTTTAACAATTTATTTTCTAATCTTCTCATTTTTATAAAGTTTCATTCTAGTTTTAAAATAAGTTTTTTAATCTTCTCATATTTTAATAAATATAATCAAACTGACTGCTTCGATTTAAATATATCATAAAAATATGAAATTTATTTAGAAGTGAAGAAATATCTTATTAATTGCTTAGGGCCAATTTGGTGAATTTTGGAGATATTATAAGATGTGGGTTATGAAAACTCAAAGAAATGATATGGACTTTGTAATCTGAAATGATTTTATTTGGAGAGATTTAAATTCAGGATTTAATTAGTGGTAAGAAAAGGGGACTGGCAACGGCAGTGGTTGGCAGTGATAATGGTAGCGAGTGACGAAGAATGATCGATACTTGAGAGAGATATCAAACCCCTATATTGATATCTCCCAAATTCGAGAGATACTGAGATCATCAATTTTAAACATTTATGATATCTGCAAATATTAAATTTGATAACTCTTTTAGCTTAACCAAACACCAGAAAAGGATAAAGATATCTGGAGATTTCAAAACTCATTTTTTTTTGCTCACCAAACACACTTTTAGAAGTTTTGTAATAATTGAATAGAAAATTATACATAATTAGAAAATAATTATTATAAAAATGAATATCGATATTCTCTTCCATAATTAATTGTACCGAAGGACTTCATACAATAGTATTAACTTCTTACTTTCTATAATATATTTTACGTGTCAGAAATGTCTCTTAAACAATATCACATCTCTGCTTCTTAAAGATTAAAATATCAATTTTATAAATAAAGGATCAATTATAAACATATTTGATCCTTTTCTATAAGAATACTCTTAAATGAGAATATATCATTATCAAAATTTTGTTTTTTGTGTATGCACTTAGTTAAAAATTTGATTCATAAAAAATGCTAGTCTTGAAATGGTAAGTGATAATACCAATTTTATATTTTCACTAATTGTTTGCTACATCATAATAATTTTTATCATAAAATTATATTTTATATAATTGTTTTCCTTTAAAAATTTTATTTCAGACAATACTACATTTATCTTTCACAAATTTGATTTTATAACATAATTAATTTTATCACATCATAACAAATAAATAGATGAATTGCTTTTTAAAAATAAAAATATAAATACTCAACTAATGTCACGAAGTAGTGAATTCTTTATTTCTACTAAATCTTTTAACGTAAAATTTTTCCAAAATTTAAAAGCATTATTAAATTTCTATTTTAAAATAAAAAGAAAGGTCAATTCATCATTAATAAAATTTGCCACATAAGCAACCAATAAAGACTTGCCATCTCACCTTAATATAACCCATATAAGCTTGTCTTTTGGCGACTTTTTAGCAAACGGAGTCTTAAATATTATATTAAAAGATTATATTTTTTTATAACTAAAAAGAAATTTTTATACAATCCTTTTTTAATTATGAAACATTATAAAAGCTTAAGTGAGATTGTAACAAAAAGCACCCTAGCTTGGATGGTTAGCAACTCAACTAAATGACCAAGAGATCCTTGTTTCAAACCCCATGGTGGTATGCTTTTGGAAAAAAATTGCAAAAAAAGAACTGATCTAACCGGTCAAACCGATCGGTTTGTCTAAAAGGGTGACATATTAGCTCGCCACATGTCGCGCTTTAACCTGCCAAATGTCACCACATCAGCTCGCCACATGTCGTGCTTTAGCTCTGCCAAATGTCACATTCTTATAGCTCCGACTCTGCTTTATATATATAAAGAATTGTTTTATAGACTTTAAAAAAATTTCCATAAATAAATAAAACTCATTTTTTCAATAAATGCCATAGGTGCCGATAAGTCGACCGGTACACTTTGATTACTTTACAGGTCAAACTACGAAACTTGTTCTGACCATCGCCAGTCTCCATAAAATCCTACAGGCATAAACCTAACTGGTATGCTTTCTATGATTAGGAAGTGTCGGCACGAAAGCGTCCAATGGAGGTTGGACGGTAGCGGCCAAATTTCGGCGAAAGATCACCGAAGATATTCGCACGATCTATCCGACATGCTACACGACAAAGAAATCACATTCCTAACAAGATGACAAAGGAATAAAGGGATGAGACAAGCCACTAAAAGACAGAGACAATCACCTCACGCCACCCAATAACGTGGCCTGACGAGGATGCACGGTGCCTTGTTCCCTCTAGCTTCCTATAAATACTTGTGTGTAATTCTCAAATGGAGGGATCTGAATTATTCTTTCTAAAACCCTTGTGTAATATCTCCCGTGCATTTTACTATATTCTAAGAGCGAATAGCATGCTTGCCCCCCGTGATTTACATAAAGGGTGTGAAAACCATCTATGTTTTCAAAAGTTACTTGTAAAGTCCCTATGGTTTCTAAATAGAGCACACATGCCCCCTTACTTATTTTTAAAACAAAAATAACATTTATGCCCTTTCTTTTCCTCAATCTTGAATTTTTCCAATTTTATTTTTCTTTATTATACAAATATATAATATAAAATATATGCTTCCCATCTCAAATTAAAATTTTCCATAATGTATTTTTGACAACAAAAGATTTTTTTGGAGAATATTACAAAAGAAAATAAAAAATAAAAAATTATGTACAAAGTAAAAATAGGAATTGAAAAAGGTAATGAAAAGAAAGAAAAATATAAAAATCGGTCTTTTCTTTAACTCCATATTTTTTTCATCTTTTTGTTCTTCATTTTTTAAAGTCCTTAAAAAACTATTTTACTTTTAAAAAATAAATAAGTTAGAATTTTTAATTAGAGATAGAGTGAGTATATGTTCTCTAATTTTTTTACTTTATTTATTTTACTTTTAATTATAATGAAAAAGTGTAGTTTACTTCATTTTTTAATTTTTCATTTTCTTTTGTAACATTTTCTAAAAAAACTTATTTTTTTGAAAATTAAATAAATGAAAAAGTTTAATTTGAGAAAGAGGGTGCATATTTTATTTTATTATTTGTATAATAAAAATGCAAATAAAAGAGTGAAATTTGAAGATAGAGAAAAATAAAGGGCAAAAATGTCATTTTATATCTAAAAATAGGCAAGAGGGGCGTCTTTCCACTATTTAAAAACCACAGGGGTTTTACCACTTTTTTTTTACAAATTACTTTTGAAAGTAGAAGGGTTTTGGTGCTCCTTTTGTAAACCACGGGGGGACCCATGCTATTACCCCTATATTCTAATAACAATTGGGCTACATGTGTTTCTACTTACAATTCTCCCGCTTAACCTTTATGTTTACTACAGTTTACTTTCTCGAATACAATATGGTGGTTAATTTACACTATCATACGTGTTTATAGATAATTTGATAAAATAAAATATGTTGTCACCTTTTATTTTATAAATTCTTTTATGGGCAATGTTTCAGTGACATTAATCCCTCATGTCATCCTATGACACAATCTTCGTTTGAGGTCCTTACGGTGCTCCGTTCAAAAAATTGATTGTTTCTACCCCTTAACCTTCCTGATAAACCCCCCAACTCAGCCCGACCCGAACCCACCATCCTCCCCGGTCAATTGCACGCCAAAAGATGTAGTTGACTTTGGAGTCAAAATTTGACTCCAAAGTCATTTACATCTTCTGGGGTGCAATTGATGGGGGAGGAGAGGTTGGTTCGGGTCGGGCTAGGTTAGGGGGGTTACCGAGGGTTATGGGTAGGAACAATCAATTTTTTGAATGGAGTACTGTAGGGACCTCAGATCATCCCATGACATTAATTTCCAATGTCATGAGAATCGTGATGTTCTTTTATATACGGAGTATATGTAAACAATACAGAGTACTATATATACTTTTTTATTTTTATACTCCGTATCAATTTGTAATTAAAATGATTTTAAAATAAACTCTCCATTTTTTACTATTCTAGCACTAAACTAGTCGCACGGTTTGAGAGAAGAGGCACAACCTCCGTCATTTCTTCTGTTTTCGCCCTATATGCTGGCGCTGCTCTCAACCGGCACAACCTCGCCGCTGCTCCTTCCACCGCCGGCCAGGAATCAGGGCGAATGATAGCTAATGAAACAAATATTGAAGACACGATTCTGCGCCCCCCTCAGCTTCCTAACGCATAACCGTATGCTTCTATATTTCGCGTACAATTGAATTCACTGATTATTTATTCGATAATCTGTTTAACCTTGTGAGATTTTATCCATCTCCTTTTAATGCCTCAGTCGTTTCAAAGAGCCATCGAATTGAGCCGCCGTTCTCTGCAAATTTGGTAGCAATGGCACCCAAGAGACGGATTTCGTGCTCAGCTACGTCCAAACGGAGTGAAGTTCTGAGTCTTGGATCATCTCCGCCCGAGAATGTCACGAACGAGGTGAGAAGCTCTTCCTGGACATTTTTGTTTTGTGTAGTTTTGAGAAATTGTACTCTTTTTTTTGCAGTATGCAGTATCTTGTTATTCATTGTGTCCAGTCTAATGTATTCCGTAATTTTTTTAGAATGTCTAAATCTAAAATAAATGGGAAATGAAAAAAATAATACAGAATAGAAAGTTTCATTTCAAACATGAGTAGAAAAGTATAATTTACAGGGCACATAATAATTTAGTTTTATTTTATCATATTTTAGATATTTCAAATATTTCAATTTCAGATTCTATTCAAATAGTTACAGAGTACTTGGTTTAGACTAATGTTTAATGACCTAAATGTTTTGAACAATTATACTCTGAAGTTTTTAGTGATTGATGAGTTGGACTAATTTTTTGTACACGGGACTAACTTTTTTCCTTGAAATGCAGGAGAGCTGCGAAATTGGTTTTGAGGTTAATGTGGGTGATATTGAAGGTGTGGAGAGAATGACAGTTCAACAACTCAGGTTAAATCTCAGGTCAGTGATGTTACAGGAATAGCAACCAACATACTAATACCAAACACGTCGGGATTTGGGATTCAAGATATACCCTTAATGCATTGATGTATGTACTACCCAAAATACTTCATTGAACCTTTATTGATGTAAGAAGCTTGATGTGCCATTTTAATATAGGAAATTACAAATAATATTATTTCAATAGTATCTCTCATTGAACCACAAAGTTTGTGTGTGTGTGTGTGTTCACACACATACACACAGCAATTTCATTATATATGAAATAAGTAAAATTGTATTTTCTTGTCGCGTTTAGTGGTTTTGGACTTTGGTCACTGGTATTTAATATTATGTTATTTGCACATATGGTCGTAGGTTATGTCACATAGTTACATGTTACATGGTTACATTTAAATTTTAAATCATTTGATTGTGTTATACCCGAGACCTGGGGTCTTATCAAGTTGCTATTTTAGAGAAGGAATTATGGGGAGGTGAGGGGGGAAATGGGGTGGCTGAAATATTATGGGGCAAAAGGGGAGTTCTTTTGGTGTTTTTTTTATGAAGAAAAAGAAGAGGTTGTTTAGGAAGAGAATATGGGGAGGCACGAAATGGGGGGAATAAAATTGGAGGGGATAAACCAAGTTGATGTTAAGAGATATGACACACTCTTATCTTAACTTGGGGTTTGAATCTAGAATTCAAATAAGATATTACACACTTATTTAAATATCTAGAACCTAAAACTCACACTTAAGATAACCACTCTTAAGATATAGAATTAGGAATTTGGCTTAAATAACATCACACTATTTAAAATATACTCAAAGAGTAATGTTTATTTCATCAAAAAGCTGCCTTACAACATGACCCTAAGGCCGAATTATATATGGAGGGGAAAAGGGGGGGAAAACACACAATACAATTAATGTGACATAAGGAAGCTTCCTAGCAAATATTCATCAGCCGTCATGTCTTCTAGGTAGGGAGAAAATTCAGAGATGATGTGTGGTTGTGGAGCTCCCTTCTCGGCCTTTAGTGCATGGGAAATGTTTATGTGAATAATGCCCATACTTTGATTGATTTTTTGGGTGATGTATTCTCGGCCAAGTGGGGGTAAAGGAGAGGGAAGGCTGGCTGTTCTTTTGGAGGTATCTCTTGGGTGTTTATGTAGATAATAAGAGAGAGTTGATTGAGTTAGTGGTGGGCCAGGGCTGTGCAGCTTTGTTGGGGAACAAAAGGGGGGACAGGGCAGGTCTCTTACATGGAATAAGAGAGGGGTTTTGGCTGGTAATGGTGGGTTTATTGTGTAAAGTAAGGGAGTGGTTTTGGCCTGGTATCCTCGGCTCTCAAATGAGGGAATTGAAGTGTTTTGTTTGGTTGTGGTTTATGCAAAGAACTTCTGCCAGGGGTGTATTAATTCGAAGGAGGGGTGATATGGGGTTCGTGGGATGCCCTAAGTTTGGCCAAAGAAGGAAAGGAAAAAGGGAAATAACAACAAACAAAAGGTTTTGGTTTACACACTCTTATTTTCTGCCATAGGCTAAAAATAAGTGTAGGAAAACATTATTTTGAAAGGAATTAAATGACAAGGAACTTTGGATGTTTAGGGAAGGGATGGGGGGGGGTGTTGGTTCGGCCTAGGTGGGGTGTAGGACTGGTTTGGGCTTTAGGGAAGGGCGAAGGAGTGGATTCAACCCTAATAACGTCACCACACTTTGGATTTATTCCTCTGATCCGTCTGGTTTGACAAAAATGGAGAGTATGGAAGAAGGTTTCTTTTGGGGCAGTAGGGGTTTTGGGATTGATGGGTAAAGAGTAAACTTCTTAGCACCCACCATAAATGAGTATGTGTTAGCAAATCCATCATAGATAACTCTCCGGTCGAATAACCATGGTCTCCCGAGAAGAATATGACAAGCCCTCATGGGTATTACGTCACACCACACGTCATCTTGAAAGGACTGACCCATGTTAAAGGAGACCAAGCTACATGTATTCACACGTATTCCCTCATCTAGATTCAACCATTGAATCTTATAAGGCTTCGGATGTGGTAACATCTCTAGTTTGAGCTTTTCCACTGCTGTTTTGGAAACATTGGCACTACTTCCGCTATCGATGATCATTGAGCACACCTTCTTTTGAACGGTGCAACGGGTATGAAAACTACTCTCTCGGTGTGCGGACTCATCCCGGGCAGCCGCATGACTAATGGTCTTTTGAATGACCAAAAGTTCACTTTCGTCGGGGCCAACAATTTCCTCTTCTTCTTTTGGCTCTCCTTGAACCCAAAAGGGGTTCATTTCTTCTTCTTCTTCTTCTTCACATTCAACAATAGCCATGATCTTCTTGTTTGGACAATCACTAGCATAGTGACCAATGCCTTGGCAACGACAACACTTTTGGACTCGGCTACTTGATGAACTAGGTTTTGAAGGAGAAGGAGCACTTGGCGATGAAATAGGGTGCCTGGTTTTGGGATTTTTAGGGGAGGGGGCCGTGGGGTTTTGGGCAGCAATGGGGGTGTAATTTGGTTGGCCTTGATGTGGTGGAAGGGGACGGTTCAAGGGGGACTTGCCTTTCTTGAGTTGAGCTTCCACTTTTAGGGCTAGCTTTGATAAATCTTCAAGGCTTTCAAAATTTTGCAGCTCCACGGTGTTGGCTATTTGGGCGTTTAAACCAAATAAATATCTCACAAAGGTTTGTGAGTCATTCTCTTGAAGATCACATCGCATCAAGAGTTCTTCAAACTCTCGGTTGTACTCTTCTACGGACTGATTTCCTTGCCGTAGGTTTTGAAGCCTAGCAAAGTTTTCCCTTATATAATGAGTAGGAATGAACTTCTTCTTTAATAAAGCTCTCATCTTGGTCCATGTTTTAATAGCAGCCTTGCCTTCTCTTTTGCGCTTGGTGGTAGTGTTAGTCCACCACGTAGATGCGTAGCCTCTGAATTTTAAGGCCACAAGCTTGACCTTCTTATCCTCCGATACCTCGGTATAGTCAAAGACACGTTCAATCGTCTCTAACCACTCTATGAAATCATCGGGTCATCTTTGCCATCAAAAGTTGTGATTTCAACTTTGAAATCAGTAGATGACTTCTCTTGGTTGTTTCTCCTTGTGGGACAAGGATGAGTTTCTGATTGGGCTTCTTCCTCTTGCTCATCTTCACTTTCTTCAGGGGTATTCATCATATTCATTTTGAATTTGGTGAGTTGAGCAATCTGCTTAGCCAAGTACTCCACTTGGGTCTTGAGTTCTGTATTCAAGGCCCACAGCTCTTCATTGGTGATGATTACAGAGGTGTTTGACATCTTGAAGGGTGTGAAAGAAGAGGAAGAGAATGGGGCAATAGCTAGAATGGTAAGAAATGATGGGTGGTTTTGGGTGAAATATGGTGGCCGAATTAAGAGAGAAGGGTGTGGTGATGGCAGCAAGAAAAAGGGGAACATGGTTGTGGTGTTAAGGTGGGCTTTGGTGTGGTTTTAAGGGAGAGGCAAGGGAAAGGTAAGGGTGGTTTTTAGGGGTCTCTTTGGCCGAAAATACCAAAGAAGGAAGAGAAAAGAGAGATGGTGTTGAGGCTGATCTTTATGGCAGTCGCAAAGAGATAAGGGGGATGGTTTTTTGAAGGGGTGTTTTTGGAGTGGTCTTGGTCGAAATAACCAAGGGGAAGGGAAAGGTTTATGGAAGTGTATTTGGCCCTTAGGGATGTTGAAACACAATGCTCTGATACCAAATGTTATACCCAAGACCTGGGGTCTTATCAAGTTGCTATTTTAGAGAAGGAATTATGGGGAAGTGAGGGGGAAATGGGGTGGCCGAAATATTATGGGGCAAAAGGGGAGTTCTTTTGGTGTTTTTTTTATGAAGAAAAAGAAGAGGTTGTTTAGGAAGAGAATATGGGGGAGGCACGAAATGGGGGGAATAAAATTGGAGGGGATAAACCAAGTTGATGTTAAGAGATATGACACACTCTTATCTTAACTTGGGGTTTGAATCTAGAATTCAAATAAGATATTACACACTTATTTAAATATCTAGAACCTAAAACTCACACTTAAGATAACCACTCTTAAGATATAGAATTAGGAATTTGGCTTAAATAACATCACACTATTTAAAATATACTCAAAGAGTAATGTTTTATTTCATCAAAAAGCTGCCTTACAACATGGCCCTAAGGCCGAATTATATATGGAGGGGAAGGGGGGGGGGGGAACACACAATACAATTAATATGACACAAGGAAGCTTCCTAGCAAATATTCATCAGCCCCTCATGTCTTCTACGTAGGGAGAAAATTCAGAGATGATGTGTGGTTGTGGAGCTCCCTTCTCGGCCTTTAGTGCATGGGAAATGTTTATGTGAATAATACCCATACTTCGATTGATTTTTTGGGTGATGTATTCTCGGCCAAGTGGGGGTAAAGGAGAGGGAAGGCTGGCTGTTCTTTTGGAGGTATCTCTTGGGTGTTTATGTAGAGAATAAGAGAGAGTTGATTGAGTTAGTGGTGGGCCAGGGCTGTGCAGCTTTGTTGGGGAACAAAACGGGGGACAGGGGCAGGTCTCTTACATGGAATAAGAGAGGGGTTTTGGCTGGTAATGGTGGGTTTATTGTGTGAAATAAGGGAGTGGTTTTGGCCTGGTATCCTCGGCTCTCAAATTAGGGAATTGAAGTGTTTTGTTTGGTTGTGGTTTATGCAACGAACTTCTGCCAGGGGTGTATTAATTCAAAGGAGGGGTGATATGGGGTTCGTGGGATGCCCTAAGTTTGGCCAAAGAAAGAAAGAAAGGAAAAAGGGAAATAACAACAAACAAAAGGTTTTGGTTTACACACTCTTATTTTCTGCCATAGGCTAAAAATAAGTGTAGGAAAACATTATTTTGAAAGGAATTAAATGACAAGGAACTTTGGATGTTTAGGGAAGGAATGGGGGGGGGTGTTGGTTCGGCCTAGGTGGGGTGTAGGACAGCCCTGGTGTTGGTTTGGGCTTTAGGGAAGGGCGAAGGAGTGGATTCAACCCTAATAACGTCACCACACTTTGGATTTATTCCTCTGATCCGTCTTTCCTTTTGTGGGTAAGGAAAGTCTCCGTTGATGCTCTCGGATATGTAACAGATTTTTAACATAGTTTTCCATTAGTCATTTGCTAATATGGTTTAATTTGGATTTACAAACTTTGACATAATAATACATTAACCATTTTACTAATTGTGAAATTCAGAGATAAGTGTTGAATACTCTCTGATTAATTGCATTTCAAATGAAGGATATACACAAATATATAGAAAGCTAAAGACTATTTAGTAAAGGTATGACATCATGGGTGCTGACCTCATGAGCATGACCTTACTATTCAAGAACCCTTTTACAGCTATACTACAACTATTTCACACAGCTATATTACAGCTATTTCACACTCCCCCTCAAGCTGGAGTATATAAATCATATACTCCAAGCTTGTTACAAATATATTTTATTCTTGGTCCTCTCACTGATTTTGTAAGAATATCTGCAAGTTGATCTTCTGTGCCAACATAGCTTGTAACAATATGACCAGCAACTATTTTCTCTCGGATGAAATGACAATCAACTTCGATAGGTTTAGTTCTCTCATGATATACTGGATTGGAAGCGATGTGTATAGCTGCTTGGTTGTCGCACATTAATTGAACAGGTTTTGTATTGCCACACTTCAATTCCTGGAGCAGATGCTTCAGTGACAAAATTTCACATGTTGCAAGAGCCATTGCACGATATTCAGCTTCTGCACTTGATCTTGCCACTACATCTTGTTTCTTGCTTTTCCAAGAAATCAAGTTACCACCAATTAAAATACAATAACCATATGTAGATCGCCTATCAATTGGAGAACCAGCCCAATCTGCATTGCAATAACCCACGATGTTGTTATGACCATTATCTGCATATAGAAGTCCTTGTCCTGGAGTATTTTTGATATACCTTAGAACCCGAAGCACAGCATTCCAATGCCCTTCACACGGTCTGTCTAAGAACTGACTTAACACACTTACAGGAAATGAAATATCAGGCCTTGTGATTGTGAGATAATTTAATTTTCCAACAAGTCTTCTATATCTCTCTTTATTAGGTAACTCCTCCTGGTCTGGTACAAGCTTTACATTTGGATCCATGGGAGTATCAATAGGCTTACATTCCACCATCCCAGTTTCTTCAAGAATGTCCAAAGTGTATTTTCTCTGAGAGAGAACAATACCATCACTTGATTGTGCAACTTCAATGCCGAGAAAATATTTCAACTTTCCCAAATCTTTAGTTTGGAATGTGTTGAATAAATGCTTCTTTAGTTTCACAATTCCCTCTTTGTTACTGCCCGTAATAATAATATCGTCAACATAAACCACTAAATATATACACCCGTTAGAGGTTGAATGTTGGTAAAAGACAGAATGATCAACATCACTCCTCTGCATGCCAAATGCTTTAACAACACTACTAAATCGACCAAACCAGGCACGCGGTGATTGCTTTAAACCATATAGGGATCGCTTTAGTTTGCACACAAGATTAGACTCCCCCTGAGCAACAAAACCTGGTGGTTGCTCCATATAAACTTCCTCCTATAAATCACCGTGAAGAAAAGCATTTTTAATATCTAACTGGAACAATGACCAATGACTCATGGCTGCCATGGATAAGATTAGTCGAATAGAAGCAATTTTAGCAACCGGGGAAAAGTATCAGTATAATCCAGTCCATAATTTTGAGTATAGCCTTTAGCAACCAAACGTGCCTTAAGGTGATCAATGGTACCATCTGCACCAACTTTACTGTGTAGATCCATCGGCATCCTACCACCGTCTTGTTTGGTGGGAGTCGGACAAGGTCCCATGTCCCACTACTTTGAAGAGCCTCCATCATCACCATTGCTCGTCTCCACTCCGGATGTGAAAGGGCCTCATGAGTTGTTTTTGGAATCGGGACATCAAAAAGATGAGAAAGAAGTGAAAAATATGAAGGGGTGACACGATGATAGCTAAGAAAATTATAAATGGGATATGGGTTAAGAGTGGAACGTGTACCTTTCCGAAGAGCAATAGGTAGATTCTCATGATCTGGATCCGAAACAGAGGAAGATGAATTGTCTGTAGACGGAGCCTCCTGAACCTCCGGAGGAGGGTGAGGTCAACGATGATAAACTTGTAATGGAGGCGGTTGTGGCATTGTACTAGGTCTGACAGATTCAAGCTGTGAGTCTATAATGTCAGAGTTATCTGATACTGGTGAGATTGGCCGAAGATATGGAACAAACTCGGATAAATGAGATGTATCCTCTTGAGAATTCGGATAGTAGAAAGAAGATTCAATGAATGTGACATTTGCAGAAACAAAATGCTTTCGTAACACCGGAGAATAACACCGATATCCCTTTTGGAGTCTAGAATAGCCAAGAAAAATGCACTTAATCGACCGGGCAGACATTTTTGGTTGTCCAGGTGTTGTGTCATGAACAAAACAAACACTCCCAAATATTCGAGGTGGTAAAGAAAAGAGTTCTTTGTTTGGAAATAAGATGGAATATGGAATCTCATTATTGAGGACAGAGGAAGGCATTCGGTTAGTAAGATAACATGCTGTAAGCATGGCATCTGCCCAAAAATGTGTAGGTGAATGAGAGTGTAGTAACAGAGTGCGTGCAGTGTCTACCAGATGGCGGTTCTTTCGTTCTGCAGCACCATTTTGTTGTGGTGTATCAACACAAGAGGATTGGTGAAGCATCCCCTTGGATGCCATGTACTGGTTATATGGATTAGTGAAAAATTCTTTGGCATTATCACTGCGAAGGATTTTTATGGTACGACCAAACTGAGTTTGAATTTCTGCACAGAATTTTTGGAATATATCAAACAGTTCAAACCGTTCTTTCATTAAATATAACCAAGTATATCGGGAAAAATCATCAATAAAGATTACAAAGTATCGAAATCCCAATGTAGACTTAACCCGATATGGCCCCCACACATCAGTATGGACTAGATCAAACAGAGATGCTGCCCGTTTATTGACTCTTCTTGGAAAAGACTTACGGGGTTGTTTTCCAAGATGACATGACTCACAATTAAAGGGTGACTGACATGGTAAACCTGGTACCATACGCCGAAGTTTTCCAAAACTAGGATGACCAAGACGATTATGTAAAGTAATTGCTGACTCAACAGACACACATGCAATAGAATCAGGCGGATTAAGAAGATAAAGTCCCTGAGATTCACGTCCTTTGCCAATCATCTTCCCCGTACGTCGGTCCTGAATAACCACAGAATCAGAGAAAAACGTTATGGAACAATTAAGAGATTGAGTAAGTTTGCTAACTGACACAAGATTAAAAGAACTCGTGGGAACAAATAACACTGATTTGAGTGGTAAAGTTGTGTGTGAAAGAGCTGTTCCAATTCCCATGGCAGGTGTTTGGAGTCCATTTGCAAGTGTGATTAGGGGCAAGTTACCTTGTTTAGAAATATTGGATAAAAGAAAAGGATTACCGGAGATGCACCAGAGTCAAGGACCCAAGTGCTTGATGTATTCGAGACACATGCAGTGGACGAGCTTGGACAAGATATGGACGCTTTAAATTTCTGGTATGATGCATACTCACCAGGTGATATCACAACCGAGGGTAGTGGACTTTGAGCAATGTTGACATACTTTGAAGGTCTTCCATGTAGCTTCCAACATTTATCTTTTGTATGTCCAGTTTTGTTACAGAAATCACACTTCGGGCTCCAGCATCTATTAGAGGTATGTCCAATCCGGTGACACAAGTCACACTTTGGACGATTGTATTTTGGATTGCCTGTATTTGGACGATTCTGATTCTGTGAAGCAAGAATAGTAGAATCTCCTGAGGATGGATCATTGGGGATGGGAGCTGCTCGGAGGATTCGTGCAAATGCATCACCCATTGATGGGACTGATGGACTTGATAGGATTTGCTCTCTTATAGACTGAAAATCTGTACGCAAGCCTGCTAAGGTTAATACCATAATTAACTGTTTCCGCTGAGCTAATTGTTGGTCGACATCATCTGTAATGGGTTGAATTGTGTTGAATTCAAACAATAGAGCTTCTGCGCGGCCAAGGAAGTCTTGAATATCCAAGTCTTGCTGTTTCAAGCTGGCAATTTTGGATCCAAATGAAAATAACCCTTGAATATCATTAGTGTAGTTTGATTTGGCCTTTTCAAAAATTTGTTTGCAAGTACGATAGGATTGATATGTTGGAAGAAGTTTGGGATCAATGGAATGCCATAAAACATTACACAATAAGGCGTCCATTCTTTCCCACTCAGTTTTCTTATCAGTGATAGTGATGTTATCTTTGGTCAAATGATCAAACTGACCTTGACCTTTGAACCACATCTCTACTGAAACAGCCCATGTTTGATAGTTCGAAGCACCAACCAATTTCTCAGAGGTAATATTCGGAATAGTAGCAAAAGTTGACAGACCTGACATCATTTTGATTGTGGAAGGCGTGTCGAATGATCAGCTGAAGAATCTGGAGATTCTGGTCAGAAAAGGACAGCGGCGCGTGGCGGCGGTCGGTGGCGCGTGGCAGTGACTAAAGTGTGGCAGTGACTAATGTGTCTACCACAGGCAGACTTACAGTGGTGATCTAGACACACCAGTGGTGGTGGTATCGTCAGAAAATAGCTAGATTGGAGTAGATCTTTAAAGTGGACTGGTGAAACTCAGGAAAAAGTCAACTGGAATGTTTCCAGAGACTTATGATTGTTTTCTGCGGCAGAGGATTACTCTACAAGGAGAGGAAATAAACACTTGTAGATGAAAAAGAAGAAAGAGAAAAAAAACTTGCCGGAAAATATCGTCGGAAAATATCACCGAAAGTTCACCGGATTTTTTTATGCCCAAAAAAGGCTCCGATACCATGTGAAATTCAGAGATAAGTGTTGAATACTCTCTGATTAATTGCATTTCAAATGAAGGATATACACAAATATATAGAAAGCTAAAGACTATTTAGTAAAGGTATGACATCATGGGTGCTGACCTCATGAGCATGACCTTACTATTCAAGAACCCTTTTACAGCTATACTACAACTATTTCACACAGCTATACTACAGCTATATCTAACAGATTGTTAACATAGTTTTCCATTAGTCATTTGCTAATATGGTTTAATTTGGATTTACAAACTTTGACATAATAATACATTAACCATTTTACTAATAATTGATAGAAACATGAACGAGATTATAGGTGATTGGAAATATGGAATAAGAAAACAACAATGTGAGATTTTCATCCATGTTTGGAATTGATTAATCATCTATAGTTTGGTTTATCATGCTAAGCAACCATTAATAGTGTTATGCTATCAAAATTGAGACTCTTATCAGATTTTGACATGTGTAGGAAAGCTGGAATTTCTACTAGAGGTTGCAAGAGTGAGCTTGTCTCAGCCTTAAAGAGTTTCCTAAACGATGCATATCATGGTATCCTTCAATGAGTTCAATAATACATCCTATGCGATTGTTTATTCAATAAATAGGGCAATCTAATTTTCTCATTGTCACTCATTGTTGTGCAATTGGGTAGATAATATATTTAAGATTCATTTCTAATTCACTTTGTGTAATACATGCAATGGATATTTGGCAGTGGAGGATAAGGTATCCCATGAAGAGAACCTTTCAGATACAACACAAAACAGTTCAAGGAGGAACTCCAATAAAGTCTCAACCAATGATGCCCAAAGGGTAAATCTTGCTTCTGAAGTTCCTCCAGTTAAGAGAGCTAAGAAAGCAGCAATGCAAGGTCATCAGGAGGGGGAACCTAGTGATATAAAACAAGATCAACAACTCTTAGTTGAGCCCAATGTGGTGGGAGGTGCTTTTAATTTATCATTATTGTTTATTTTCTGTACTGAAGTGTCTTGTGCATTCATGTAATGCTTGACTTCTCTGACAAAGCTATTTTACTCTCATGGGTGGAAATGGATCTCACTCAATTTTTAAAATTTTTAATTCTTATTGGCTACCCACATTGCATAAATATACTTCTGATGTTATTAATATGATCACTCAAATATCTAGGTAAGGAGAAGGTGAAAAATAAAAGAGAAGTCATTTTAGACAGTGCTAATCCCTCTGTACAGCACAATGAACCCTGGACAATTTTTGCTCACAAGAAGCCGAAGGATGGATGGATTGCATACAATCCCAAAACTATGAGGCCACCTCCGCTTAGTGGTACCAATAATGCTTTGAAGTTAATGTCTTGGAATGTTAATGGTCTGAGAGGCCTTTTGAAGTTGGAGAGCTTTTGCATAAATCAACTTGCACAAAGAGAAAACTTTGATGTTCTGTGCTTGCAGGAGACTAAATTGCAGGTTAGTTGTACTTTGCCCAGTACTAAGCTATCCCTTATCATTTTATCTATGCTTTTCTTCTTGACATATGCCCTTTCCTAGGAAATTGTATAGTTTTATATATCCTGGTACATTTTGGTATCTGAAAAATGTTCTAAAGTAAAATTCAAATTATTGTTTTCACTTTTGGTGAAAAATAGAAGCGTAACTGATAGTCCTCCCTAGTCTCCATGAGTGTAAATCATGAAGCTAGATAATTTTGAAAAACTGACACATTTTTTATTCAATGGTTATATATGCATTGAGTTGTTCCTTGAATTATATGTGTCATGATGCCATCCATTTGATTGCTGAATGTTGAGTTGTTAGTATTGGATTAAAATTGGTTTCCAAGGTCAGATAGATTAATCCTGTCATAACAGTGACAGTGATATTGTAAAATATAACAATCATTCATGTAGGCTGTCACGTTGACAGTGTATTCTGAGTACACAAAAAGATTCATTGAATTTTTAAATAATAAACTTGAATATTTTAGAAAATAAACTGGTACTGTACTGTGTTGATATAAATAAAAAGATAATGAGCTTTAGAGAAGTCCTTCAAGAGCCAGAACAAACCCTCGATGGCTGATTCTTTTCTTTCAAACTCTATGCATGATGCCAACCTTTAAATGAGAAGGCCTAATTCGTACTTCCTTGGTCATGTAAAAAACTTCTTGGTTTGGCTTTCACAAAGTGTAAGAAAAGTGAAAAAGGTGTGGTTAAGAAGAGAACCTTTTATTGGCCACATTCTTTTCCTAAGAAAGAACGTGTTTTTTATTCGAAGAGGCAAAAAAGAAAAGGATGTTTTTATGGGACGGAGAGAGTAGATTATAAAAAAAGCATTGGAGAAATCCCAATGCTAAATCATCGGTCAAGCACCTCAATTTGTTCCTTAGTTGATAAATTTCAGGTTTTGTGCTAATTAGGATTCCTAATCTATATGACACTTGAAATTTAGTTCTTGTAACACCTTATATGCAATCATTATCTGGTTCAAACTTTTTTCTGTAGAGTGATTGATCGGGGTGCATTACTAGTGTGTGTGTTTCATTACAAGTGTTTCTGGAATAGATGAGGTGGTGGGGATCTTGCATAGCACATGCTTACATTGGAATTGGTGTGGATTAAGAGTATTTTGATTGAAAATGGATTTAAGTAGGCTTTTTTTGGGAACAATGCTTTCAATCTTTGGATAATTTTTAATGTTGTAGATTAACTTGGAAAATTCTAAACATAAATTTTGCCATTA
The DNA here is from genome assembly GCA_003260385.1 of Cuscuta australis. NCBI lineage: Eukaryota > Viridiplantae > Streptophyta > Magnoliopsida > Solanales > Convolvulaceae > Cuscuta > Cuscuta australis. The sequence goes on along the minus strand of NQVE01000097.1, from coordinate 7,441,264 downwards.
GATATTCTTTTCAAAACGCTAAAGCTAAACACCAAAACTGCTACCAAAGATGCACGTTGTGCATTGCCAAATCCTCTTGGTGTATTTTGAGGTTTGTTCTAGCTATCTCCTGCATATACTCATAATGTTTGCAATTCCCATCTATACATGAAAACTTAATGGGGGTTGTAGCACCTACATATCATTTACTCGAAAACATGAAATGTTGAGCATTTAGCCATCTCTGTGATTTCCATGCATTGACTGGTAGATATTGTTTGTCTTGCTAAACAATTGCAACTCTTTGAGAATTGGACTTTTAAAATCCTAAAAACAGGAAAAGGATGTTCAGCTAATTAAGGAGAGGCTTGTAGATGGATATGAAAATAGCTTTTGGGCATGCAGTGTGTCTAAGCTTGGATATTCTGGTACTGCTATAATTTCAAGGGTAACTTTTTCTTTTTTCAAATCTTATGCACTGGTTTCCATTGAATTTAATATATGCATGATCTGATTTGCAACTTTGTTTCTCCACTTGAAATGATCTCCCTAAAACAATTTTCTCTGTTCTATTATATCTGCCTCCTTTTTTATTGTAACTGTAAACATGATTTATTCACCAATAACTTCTAAGTAATCTAACATACCAATATGTGACAATATGATTACTATCAATTACTTATTTTTAAAATTTCCTGCCCAATAACTTGCACTTTTGGTGCTTTTCAATTTTTGTTTCCAGCTTAAACCACAATCTGTAAAGTATGGTATGGGCATCACAGATCATGATTCAGAAGGGAGGCTTGTTACAGTGGAGTTTGATAGCTTTTATCTTTTGTGTGCATATGTTCCCAATTCTGGCGATGGCCTAAGGCGATTGGTAATTATTGCAATGATATTTTATTTGTTGCTTTGGGGGGGGGGGTGGAGGCGATGGAAACAACCTCTCTACTTTTAGTAGGGATAAGGTCTGCGTACACACACCCCATAGACCCTGCTTTTGTGGGATTCTACTAGGTTGCTGTTGTTGCTTTTTTGAGGGGTCTAGCTTCCAGAGAATTTGATATCTATGTTTCTTCTTTGGCAGTCTTATAGATTCACAGAATGGGATCCTTCTCTTAGCAATTATATGAAAGTAAGAATTCCTTTATTTACACAATATTATTAGCTCTTTTATTTATTCAAAACACTATAAGCTGGACCTAGAGAATTCCGGTCCTCACTATAACCTGTAATTGGTAGTTGCTAGATATTATTATCGTTATTATAAATGTATATGTCGTTAGAACTAAATTTTCTTCCCTCATACCTTCTCTTTGCTGTCATGTGAGTTGACAAAATAAGGCACCTCATCTTTTTCATGTATTAAGTGTGGGTAATAATGTCTTGTTCAATAATTGTGTTCCTTTTTTTTTCCCGTCAGACCTTTTTCTTATACGTGTAGTGCTTTACAGGAGTTAGAAAACTCAAAACCTGTTATTTTGTGTGGTGATCTGAACTGTGCTCACGAGGAGATAGACATCTTCAATCCTGCAGTAAGTAATTCCTGGCAGAATTTTGTTCTATCTTCAGTGTGGAACTCTTAACTTTGGAAGGCTAAATTTTAACTAGAATAATAATATTCCTAGCAGAAAATGTGATACCTCGTGCAGTCTCATATGTATGTTATGATATCAAGAACTGAAATTTGAAGATTTATTCTAGATAAAAGAGTAGCCTTATGCACAAAGCATCTTCGCTGATTGAGGCTCTAGGGAAGCGTCCACCATAAGGGTGTGATGTGGGCAAGCCATATCTTGCTTCCTAGACTTGAACCCGTGACCTCAGGACATATGGCACCCATAAACGTTTATTCAAGAAGTTGATTAAATGATTCTTTATTCTCTCGTGGATGATCCCATGCTTAAATTTTCTTTAATGAGCCATTTACCTATCTAAACTAGTGTCCTTGGTAGGCATAACGAGAGAGCAAAATGGACATGCTCCGCTTGAGCTTTTATCTCAGTGGTTCTTTTTGACAAGTTTTAACTTTGTTCAATCCACGAATTTTGTCTTTGCACCTGTGTAACAATTAGGATTTTGTTTCTTCTCAAGGGGAACAAAAGAAGTGCAGGATTTACAGATGAGGAAAGGCAATCATTCGAAAAGAACTTCTTAAACATGGGTTTCGTAGACACGTTCAGGAAACAACATCCTGGTGTTGTTGGTTACACATACTGGGGATACAGGCACGGAGGCCGTAAAACTAATAAAGGTTGACTACTATTCTTTTTCTTTCATATCACTCTTTCTGTACTAATTTTTTCTTCCTGTTTTCCTCTTTGCTTTTTTCCTTAACACTATGTTTGGTTCAAGGAATTTGGAAGAAAAGAAAAGAAAATGATTTTCCCTCATTTTTCTCACCGGAATGAGAGGATTTTGGTTTTCTTTCCTCTTAGTACATTTTGCCTTCTCATTTTCTTTTCCTTTCACTTTTGTTTTCTTTTCCTCTCTAACCAAACAAAAAAAATATTTTCCTTCTCATTTTCTTTTCCTTTCCCTCTCAAATTCCTTGAATCAAACATAGTGTAAATGAAGACTTTTAACCCTTTTACAACAAAAACATTATTTTATCCTTATTTTTGCACCATTAACCTTTTTTGCATCTTTCTTCAAATTTAAATTGCATTTTAAGTTACTCAATCATTTTTCCTCTTCGTTGTCTCTGTCTTTCATCCTCACACTGTCATGTTTTACAATTATGTGCCTTTTGCTTCGGTGAACAAAAGGATGGAGGCTAGACTATTTCCTGGCATCGGAATCCATTGCAGATAGAGTCTATGACTCGTACATCGTCCCCGATATCATGGGCAGTGATCATTGTCCAATTGGACTTGTACTCAAGCTTTAGAGATGAATAATCTAAATGGGGAAGCAAACGGGAAGCCATACTATTATTCAATGCCAGGTTGGTCCTAGTCCTACAATGAGATTCCGAATGGCAGTGAGGTAGGTACTTTTTTGTCTTGTTTTTTGTTTTAGTTGTCCAGATTTTTGGTTTTGTGATTTTGCACTCTCCTATAATCTGTATATATGAATATAATCCCTCTGTTACACCAAGGTTCTTTTGACACTGAACCCCTATGTCATATTATAGGGGCTATAGTGTTCTGATCCATTCGATCGATTCGAAGTTGTTTCTACCCTCTAAACCCCTCCCAACTATCCTAGCCTGATCCTGTCCCCCAGTTTACATAAATAATTCAAGATTCAATAAATGACATAAATCCTCCCAATTTTTTTCTATATTCATATCGGTGCTCCGAGAATGGTTGTGTTTACAATAGCGCCCCAACATATGGAGCGCCGAAGTAAACATATATGAATTCTCAGAGCAATGATGTGAGCATATGAAAATTTTGGAAGCATCCTTGTTATTTAAAGAATCTCGGAGTGTTTATGTAAACTTGTACAAATTTAGCCTAGACTAAATTCTCAGAACATAGCTTTATTTTTTGACGTAGAATTAACTATATTTGACTCTATTGAATTTAATTTTATCTAATTTCAACCAAACACACTCAAACAATTTTATAAACTTTGCACTCAGTTGTATTAATCTCATTCAAGTCTATCAATTTTTAAGAGTAATTTTGAATAAAATTCACTTAATTACATCTAATTTCACTCAACTCTTATCAAATTTTATTCAATTGAAGTGTAACATAGTCCTAACATGATTTGAATTTATCTTTTATTTTGCATTTATAAAGATAAAGATAAAGATGTTATTAGTTGTGATAAAAGTTTAATATATTAAAACAAAAATTTAAAATTAATTTAATTATTTAAACTTATATCATAGTTAAACTTGTCTCAGGGAGATCATTTCAAGTGGAGAAAAAAAAGTTGCAACCCAGGACATGCAAATATTAAATACTACGGAAAAAGATTTGAAAACAAAAAGGAGTTCCCCTTGAAATTAGAGCAGTACCAGAATACCCCAGAGTTAGATATGTCCAAAAGCTATTTCATATCCATCTACAAGCCTCTCCTTAATTAGCTGAACATCCTTTTCCTGCTTTAGGATTTCAAAAGTCCAACTCTCAAAGAGTTGCAAGAATTCAGAAAGACAAACAAATTTCATTTTTTCAAAGACAACAATGTATATGAAATAGCTTGTAGGGAACTCTCAATTTGCAAGCAGAACAGTAGCATGGGTTTAAAAAAGAAAAAACTTATTCCACGTAAACCAAAATTGTTCGTGTACTGGAATCCTTCACTAAGAAGATTTATCCATAATAAAAAAGTTAAACATAGTAAATTTCAACTAATAACATACGAAGTACAAAGAAAATAACATAGGGGTGACTCACAAGATTTATCCATAATAAAATATGAAACACAAAGAAATGCAATAAATTTTAATATATTCAAAACTTGTGTATTTAAAATATATAGAATATAGGAATTTAGGGGTTTTAAAAACTTATTGAAATCTTTCTTTAAAAAAAACCTATTCAAAGTCGGGTACAGGTCGGATCGATCAAATATACTAACCCAAACCCGACCCGACAAATGTGGGGTTCGGTTTAATTTTTTTTGGGTTAGTTTCAGATATTTAATTTTTCGATTCGGATTAGGATATTATAAGCTCATGTCAGGTCGGTAAAAGTCGGATTCAGGTATGATTGTCATCCCTAGTTATGCTTCGTTCTGTTTGCCTAATTTGATTTGACCTAATCTGATTTTTTGCAATTTTTATTTGATTTTTTGAATTTCTGATTTGATATGGTCTGATTTGATCTGATCTGATAATAATAATAATAATAGAAATATTTACAATAAAAGCAATAATAAAAGTAATAATAATAGTAATGACAATAATAATAGAAATAATAATAATAGAAATATTAATAATAATAATAGTAATAGTAATAATAATATTAGTAACAATGATAATGATAATAGTAATCCTAATAATAATAATAGTATTAGTAGTAGTAGTAGGAGGAGGAGTAATAATAATAATAATAATAATAATAATAATAATAATAATAATAATAATAATAATAATAATACTAAAAACTTTCTCTCTTTCTCAATCGACCAAAATTACCAGATAACTAGAGTTTTTTTTAAACATCTAAGGAGAGTATCTATTTTTTTGGACATGTAACAAGAGTATTGAGTATTTTTAGAGAAGAAAAAGAAAAAAACAAGCAAGACCTAAGAAATAAATCAAACTGTTTTGGACTGGGCAAGTTGTTCTTCCCGTCGGCATCCCCCAAAGTGGCAGATATATGGTTCTCCATTTTGGGGGATTCCTTCCATTCCCACCTCTCCAAATCAAAAACCAGTGTTTTGACATTCTCTGCTCCCAAATGGATGTCGTGTTTGGAGAAGGTGCAGAGGCGAAAATCTGGAGACTTTTGGGGATGGAAGGCCAAGGCAAGAGACACCCCTTCTTCGTCTTTCTTTTTGTCCCAAATTGGGAGGGGGAGAGGGATTGTCTTCCTCTGGAATTGAGACACGTAATACTTGGAACTCCCCCACACTACTATAACTGAAATCACGTTGCAAGAATGCAGTGGGTCACAGTCAGCGCAAGAAGAGGAGGTGATTACCTAACTTTTCAGTTCTGGGGAGAGCTTCACAAGAACTGGGGGACGGCCAAGGAGATTCACCAGGAAGCCTAAATCTGTAGCTGGGGCGGACCTATTTACCCATTCCTCCAAGACCTACTGACGATCCTGGGCATCCCTCTCATGCAGATTGGGATGAACCCAAATATTTTTACCATCAGTTCTTCTGGCAGGTCTTGTAGTTCCTTTCCATCATTCATCATCTTCTTTTTTTGATACTTGATTCTTGAGAGATGAACAGAAAATGGGAATTTGCGAAAGGAGAGATAAGGGTTGTGAATAGAGGGATGTTGTTAGTTTTATAGTGGGGGTGGTTGTGGTGAGTGAATTGAAGGTTCTTGATAACGGAATGCTCATTTTCTTGATTCCCTTATGATATGGGTTTTGGGTTTGTTATACGTGATGGCATTGAAGAGAACCTTTCAGATACAACACAAAGGTCATCAGGAGGGAGCAGTGATACAAAACAAGGTCAGAGGAAATGGATCTTACCCAGTTTTAAAGTTTTTAATTCTAATTGGCTGCGCACATTGCTAAAAATTTATATACTCGGTATGTTGCCGTTAATGCTTTGAAGTTAATGTCTTTGAATGTTAATGGTCTCAGAGGCCTTTTAAAGTTAGAGAGCTTTTGCATAAATCAACACCATGAGACAATAACTAACATAAAGCACAATTAGGATTAATGGTTCTCAGCATGTTTAGGATTAATGGGCTTAAGGAGTGATGGTTTTTGGCTGACTGAATGTCTTTACATTTTTGACCAGTGAGATTTTGGGTTACCTATTTTGGTGTTTGATTTAAACTTCAATTGAATTCTTGTTTGCAATGAATTCCATTTCCTGAGAAGTCTGACCTTGTGTTATATCACTTCCCTCCTGATGACCTTTGTGTTGTATCTGAAAGGTTCTCTTCAAGGCCATCATGTATAACAAACCCAAAACCCATAACAGAAGGGAATCAAGAAAATGAGCATTCTGTTATCAAGAACCTTCAATTCACTCACCACCACCATCCCCCGTATAAAACTAACAACACCTCTCTATTCACAACCCTTATCTCTCCTTTCGCAAATTCCTATTTTCTGTTCATCTCTCAAGAATCAAGTATCAAAGAAAGAAGATGAGGAATGATGGAAAGGAACTACAAGACCTGCTAGAAGAACTGATGGTAGAAATATTTGGGTTCATCCCAATCCGCATGAGAGGGATGCCTAGGCTCGTCAGCAGGTCTTGGAGGGAATGGGTGAATAGGTTCGCCCCAGCTACAGATTTAGGCTTCCTAGTGAATCTCCTTGGGTGTCCTCCAGTTCTGGTGAAGCTCTCCAAAGAATTGAAAAGTGAGGTAATCAACTCCTCTTCTTGCGCTGACTATGACCCGCTGCATTCTTGCAACGGGATTTCGGTTTATAGGAGTGTGTGGGGGAGTTCCAAGTATTACGTGTCTCAATTCCTGAGGAAGACAATCCCCCTCCCCCTCCCAATTTGGGACAAAAAGAAAGACGAAGAAGGGGTGTCTTTTGCCTTGGCCTTCCATCCCCAAAAGTCTCCAGATTTTTGCCTCTGCGCCTTCTCCAAACACGACATCCATTTGGGAGCAAAGACTGTCAAAACACTTGTTTTTTATTCGGAGAGGTGGGAATGGAAGGAATCCCCCAAAATGGAGAACCATATATCTGCCACTCACGGCTAGGACTGGGGGATGGCAACAAGGAGTTCCCCGAGTATCTCAATGGCATCTTCTACGTCATATGGGGGGAGGCCCTAATCATATTTGACGAAGATCTAATTTAAATCACGAGCTACCAGATGCCAAGAAACCCAAAGCGAAGATATCCCCGTGGGACGAAAAGATCCATCTTTGTGATGCACACGAAGAGAGGCTGAAGTTCTGGGTTTTCCAAGATGATCAGGGGCTTTGCCTCCATTCTTTCCTCCTAAATTGGCCGACCCGACCTCTGGTCTGGGAGGAGGATCTCCATCTCCTCATCCACAGGGAAGGCAATTCCATCTTATCATACAACCTCCCTTTGGAGACCTCCACCTTACGCCATACATTTGAGGAAACGGAGCAATTCTTCCCTTTGATCCAGAGTTATCCATGGCCGGATGCATACCTTATGAGAGAATGCAGAGGAGATGTTGCGGTTGCTGCTGGGAAGAACAACTTGCCCAGTCCCAAAACAGTTTGATTTATTTCTTAGGTCTTGATTGTTTTTTTCTTTTTCTTCTCTAAAAATACTCAATACTCTTGTTACATGTCAAAAAACAATAGATACTCTTCTTAGTTGTTAAAAAAAACTCTTGTTATCTGGTATTTTTGGTTGATTGAGAAAGAGAGAAAGTTTTTAGTAGTTGTTTATGCTCCATATTTGTTTTTTTTCATATTTGATTTGTTGGTTCACATTTAATATCTTATCTTATTGGAAAATATTATCTAAAATATCTTATTACTATTATTTCCAATATTATTAGTATTATTATTACTATTAATATTATGATTATGTTTATTATTACTATTAATATTAATAATATTCTTATTGTAACTATTATTATTACTATTACTATTATAATTACTATTGTTATTATTACTATTAGTATTACTATTACTATTATTATTATGACTATAATTATTATTACTATTGTTATTATAATTATTACAATTATTATTTATTATTACTACTACTACTACTAAAATTATTATTACTATTATTATTAGGATTACTATTATCATTATCATTGTTACTAATATTATTATTAGTATTATTATTAATATTTCTATTATTATTTTTTTATTATTGTTATTATTATTATTATTCCTATTATTATTATTATTATTATTGCTTTTATTATCAATATTTCTATTATTATTATTATCAGATCATATCATACCAAATCAAATCATAAGTTCAAAAAATAAAATCAAAATTGCAAAAATCAGATCAAGTCAAATCAAATGAGGCGAACCGAACGAAGCATAACTAGGAAAGGCAATTCTACCCGAATCCAACTTTTACCGACCCGACTCGAGCTTATAATATCCTAATCTGAACTGAAAAGTTAAATATCCAAAACCGATCCAAAAAAATTTAAACTGTTCCGTTCAATTTGAAATGCTAGCACCAATTTCAAAACTTTTTAAATGTTGTTTATGGCAGTGTTTCGTTCAACTTTTTTTCATCTTATTACTTATTTTTATTAAAATCAGATAAGACCAGATCAGATCCTATCGGATCAGATCCAATCAGATCAGACGAGATCAGACCAGATATATGCAAAATTATTATTATTATTATTATTACTATTATTACCACTCTTATTAGTATTATTATTATAGTAATATTATGATTATAATTATTATTACTATTAATATTAATAATATTATTATTGTAACTATTATTATTATTACTACTACAATTACTATTATTATTATTATTATGACTATAATTGTTATTATTACTATTACTATTATTATTATTATTACTACTACTACTACTAATTTTATTATTACTATTATTATTATTAGGATTACTATTATCATTATCATTGTTACTAATATTATTATTACTTTTACTATTTTTATTAGTAATATTTCCATTATTATTATTATTATTATTATATCTATTATTATTGTTAATACTATTATTATTACTTTTATTATTGCTATTATTTCTATTATTATTGCTTTTATTGTCAATATTTCTATTATTATTATTATATTATTATTATCATTATTATTATTATTATCATTGTTATCATTATTATTATTATTATTATTAGATTAGATCAGACCGGATCAGATCAGACCATATCAAATCAGAAATTCAAAAAGTCAAATCAAAATTGCCAAAAATCATACCAGGTCAAATCAGATTAGGCGAACAGAACAGAGCATAACTCGGGATGACAATTCTACCCGAATCCAAGTTTTACCGACCTGACCCAAGCTTATAATATCCTAATCCGAACAGAAAAATTAAATATTCAAAACCGACCCAAAAAAATTTAAACTGAACCTCACATTTGTCGGGTCGGGTTTGGGTTAGTATATTTGATCAATCCGACATGTACCCGACTTTGAATAGGTTTTTTTAAAGAAAGATTTCAATAAATTTTTAAAACCCCTAAATTCCTAAATTCTGTATTTTTTAAATACACAAGTTTTGAATATATTAAAATTTATTGCATTTCTTTGTGTTTCACTTTTTTATTATGGATAAATATTGTGAGTCACCCCTATGTTATTTTCTTTGTACTTCGTATGTTATTAGTTGAAGTTTACTATGTTTAACTTTTTAAGGGTCATTCGGTCATAAATACTTTTTTAATACCTTAAACTTTATGTCTTCTTTAAAATTTTAATTTTTTAATGTATTTCAATATTAAACTTTTCATGAATACTTTTATTAGCATTCAAACTCGAATTTGACCGCAGCCGACCCGGCCAAATCCAAAACCAAATTCGTTCTGAAAAAATAAATATCCGAAACCGACCCCCAAAAATCAAACCCGAATCCGACCTAATCATAAGCTAAAGGGCTGCTTTCCCCCTTCCCCTCTTTTTGCAAACTGTTTTTTCTACTTCTTCTAAGGCAAAACGTTTTTTGACACAACAACTTTTATATGCTTTTTGCTTACCTCTTCTGGTTAAAGAAACTAAATGGGCATTCTGCATTGAATCTGTGTATGCTGTTTTGCAGATGTGTTACAACATGTCAAATGGGAACATTCCAACTAAGCTCGGATCTCTCAAGAACCTCACTGTTCCTGCTGTTGGAAATTTATTGGATAATATGGTTTTAGTGTTCAACATTTTCCTTGCTAACATTATTTCAATTAGGTGTTGTGAAGTTGTATTGAAATCGTAATTAAGGATGAATATTATGAGTAGAATGAGTTTGACTAATAGGAAAAGACAATTTGTGTTGTCTAGCTCTAGGGCATACATCACAACAGGACAAAGAGGACAAACTTCCATTATCAGAAATACAAAGTTGCTGAAGTTTGTAAATGGGCAAATGACCCAGTCTCCTATGCCAAACAACTACATTGGACTCTTTACAAACAGAAGAACTATGAGAAGTATTGACATTATCAACAGAAGAATTGACATGTGAAACTGATTGTGAGGAACAGACTAGAGTGAGATATAGACCACCTTACTCACTGAATATGAACATTTAAAGCTATCTAGAAGAACTTTAAGATAGATTTTATGTGACCAATTTAGTTAGGCCTTACGGATAAAATGTGTGGTGTCTATGGTTAAAACGTACGTACGGGATGCATAAACCAAACTCGAGTTTCCACTCGTTTGAGGGTATAGTACCACCCAACTTGACGATGAGTAGACCGTTGTTCGATCGATTTTGAGCGTGACCTATAAGACTCATATGATAAGTCATCGATTCTTGTATTTTTCGTTAAACTAAAATATAGTTTAAGACCCTGGCAATCAAAATAAATTAGCATTAGACTAAGAATAGTTTAAGAACATTATTATGATTTATCCTTAGACTAAAAATAGTTTAAGAGCACTGTTGATATTATAACTATTGAATAATTAAATTGAATATATGTGCAAGATATCAAATGATTTGATTATGAATTGAGATTCAATTTATGTGGATGTCCGATGCATTATATATCATTACTCAGCTTCAACACTGAACGTGTGGTATGTTTTATTTGATACACGTAGGTAAATAAAATAAAGAATGATGTGATTGGTTCTAGCGGCAGATGGGACATGAGGTGTTAGATGGATGTGTGATGGGTTTGAACTCTTCAATAATTATTTCAAAAATGAATTATTGATTGTGACATAAAACCATTTATTAACAATGTGATAAACTCTGTCACTATTTCTAAATATATTATGATGATGGAATAAAGTTTCAACTGCTAAAATGTTTTAAATTTTTACGATTACCAAATTAGTACTTTGGTCCAAAAGAGGCTGCGTATATGGACAGATTTAGGGAGATATATGGTGTTACAGGAACTCTCGAACTGACCCAAACAAAATAGAGGCAAAATATGTTATAAGTATAAAGGGTTATTTATGCAGTTGAGGGTGTTACGATAATAGTCTCCTGATTGTGAAATGGAAAAAAAGTTTAAGATGAAGGGAGTAGTTTATTAGGTCTAAACTAGGTCATGTATGAACTTGTATATTTTCCATGGATAAAGCTACTTGTACCTCATGTTTTGTACCCCACTTTGTACCCCGCAGGTTTGCACCAACACAAAGTGTTGGTGTAAAACTAATTTTTGTTAATGCACAAACACTTTGTGTCTGTGTAAATTTTTGTTAACGCACCAACACTTGTGTCGGTGCAAATCATCAAAATATTTGTGTATACCTGCGGTGTATAAATGGTGTACAATTTGTGGTGTAAGTGTAGCATGGCCCATTTTCCATTGAATATTCAATGACATCAAAACAATTCTCACTAAGTTTCTACATTTTTAACAAAAAAACATTAGCCTTGTTTGAGAAGAATGTTTTCAATTAGCATTAGTATTTAAGATAAAATATTAACAATGTAGATTAATTTGGAAAAATCTAAGAATAAAGGCTAATATCAAATAGCATTTTTAAAATGTTAACGCCAACTTCTGACTCCAATACCAACCGAGACCTTTGATTACACAAATTTGACTCTACTTTTGACATCAATACTTTTAAAAATATTATTGATATGAAAGTTTCACGTCTGAAATGTCTGTAAAGACAATACTGTGAAAATAAGGTCAAATTTGAAGTTATGTTGACTCTTTTTTATGAATCGCAATCTTTCTATTTCAACATAATTTTATTTACAAATTGGTAGATAAATGAAAAAAATTATAAATTGAACGGTTTAAAAGTAATTCAAAAATTTCAAAAAATAAGTTTTGATAAAATATTTTATTTTATCAAATTATTATCGGAATAAATATATAAAAATTATGAAAAAAACAGAAATATTATTTGGTGTGATTCTTGTTTAGAAACGTTTTTTGATTGAGCTTCGCGTCCGTCCAGAATAATGGAAGAGAATATTTATGCCCGCCTCTGGAGGAAGTAAAAGGGGCGCGGAAAGAAGAAAAGCGTTCATTCATAATAACGCAATAATCCTCACCCTCGCCATTCCCCGGCCGCTCCGAGGACAAGGCTATAATCGTGTGCTAGGGTTCAGGTGAAAAAACACGGCGGTGGCTTCCAGCTCCGGCAAGGAAGCAAGAGCTCGAAGATGTCTTTCTGGGGTTAGTTTTACATTCCCATTTCATGTTCTGGTTCTCCCAATCAGCGATTATATTTACTTCTTGTTGATTTTGTGGAATTCTACTAGGTGTTGAAGTAAAGCCTGGAAAACCATTCACTCACTACTTTGATCGAACAGTTGGAAGGCTTCGAGTGTCCCAGGTGAGATTTCTATGTTTTTTTTTCGTTTAAGTGCGCAATTCTTTGATTTTGTTAGGCGTGTTTGTTTGATTTTGTTGTTGTTGTGAGAGTGTTTAGGCGACATTGGGCATTGGAAGTAGAACAGCAAGGAGTTTGGTTCAGTGCAATGTGGGGAACAAATCTCCAGTGTTTCTGTGTGCTTTGTTGCCCAATAAGATAGAATCTTGCCACTTGGATTTGGAATTTGAGGAGGCAGATGATGTCGTGTTCTCGGTTCTTGGACCGAGGAGTGTTCACCTGAGTGGTTACTACGTTTCGAAGAGTTCATCTGCAAATCGGAATAGCGACACTGAGTCGTATGGGGAGGATATCGCCAACACAGACACTGAGGCATCTGATCTGGGGAGTGAGAATGATGACTATGGAGGTAGCTTTATAGACGATGATGATGATGGGAAGGAGGTGGAGGACGAGGAGGGTGAACCCAATGTTTTCCTGTCTTCACCTATTTATAGAAATGGAAATGCAGGTAAATATAGCCCATCTGATGAAGATTACTTTTCATGAAGGCTGGTGCATCTACAGAGAATAAGATCTCTATTCACAGTATTGCTTTGTGGTAGAAGGGTGTGGATTTTGTAGCTGTTACTTAGGGTTTGTTTTACTGGTTTTCTCAAATTTCATTTATGTATGATATTTGCAAAATTCTCTCTTGGAAACAGCCTTTCTACTTTCAAGCAGGTGTGAGGTCTGCATACACACACCCTCCCCAAACCATATTTTTGTGGGATTCTACTAGGCAGCTGTTGTTATTGCAAAATTCTAGTGTATAAATCCCTAATTCTCATTCATTTTCTCTTTCTTAATGGGTAAATATTCAGGAAACAAGAAAGGCAACCACAAAGGGCTCAAGAAGAAGAACCGTCAAGCAGTTGAGCCTGCAGATAATATAAATTCAGAAGAAAGGGGTGATGAGATGAACTCTACAATGGCTGTATTGAGAAATAAAAAATCTGCAAACAAATGCAATGTGATTGAATCTGAAGATGACAACAATGAACAAGAAAGTAAAGGAGACAAATCTTATCTCCTGACTGCATTTGGAAATGAAATTCCTGAATGTGGGGAAACTGCCGATAAGGTAACAGGTGATGTCGCTGCTCCCTCCCAAAGTGGTGGTAGGGATGAAGATCATAGAGGCGAAGATGATGTTCCTGTGGAAGTGACAAATATGAGCAACTCTTGCAATGATTGTCCTGAACCGTGAGTATTACTTATTTCTTGCATTTATGTCTTTGCATGAGTTTAGTGCTGTATTTCTTTTGCTTTCTATTTAGATCTACTTGCCCAACACAGCCATTGTTTAACTTTACTATGTTTATATGTTGCCTTATAGCGATGCAAGGTCAACAAAGACTTCTGATGATGCAAAAGATCAAGCGGTTGGTATGAGCATTCTGGAGAATGTGTATGCTGATGATAACACAGAGCAATTCACTGATCATGACATTTCCCAAGCTCTTAAAGGAACAAAAGATGCTCAAAGTGCTGTAAGCGATATGTAAGCTTCAGTTTTTTAAAAATCTTATTTTCCTTTAATCCTTTTTTTCCTTCCTCTGCATGCTCGTGATTTTTGGATATATGCATTAAGGTGTTCATACTGTGTTGTTTTTTGACAGGAATATTGGTAATCTTTCTGTTTCTCTTGACCACCTTGCTGATGTACAAGTTGAAAATCGTCAAAAATTGAAGAGGAAAAAAGATTTGGAGGGGGACCGGCTAGGGGAATGCAATGGCTCTGGACCTGGTGATGCTGGTGAAGAGCTCAAGCAAGTTCTGGAAAATGATGATCATTATACCTCTTTAGATCTCTCTGCTTGTGAACAAGCTGAAAATGGTCCAAAACTGAAGAAACAAAAAAAAGGGTCCAGAGAAGGGGAATGGGATGATTGTCAAGATTCTAGTCATGTTGATGGTGTTGTGGAGCTCAAGCAAGATGTTAAAACAACAGATAGGGGAAATGAATCATTGCCAACAACTGAAGCAACTCAAGTGCTAACTACCATCCAGTAGGGTTTTTGTATGTTTAGTTTTTTCTTTCTCCCTAAATAATGCATGCATGTCTAAGATGTTAATCTGCATTAAATTGACTATATATATACTTCTCTACTTTCTTAGGAGTTGCTCTAGCATGATCTTTGAATTATCTTGCAATTACTATCCCTCGTTGTTTTGGGATGCAGAAGTATAGGCATTAATTCTGATGAAGGAAGCCAACCTGATAAGAAAAATAAAAAGAAAAAAAAGAAGAGCAAAGTTGAGGATGATGGAACTGGCAGTATGCTTGAAAAAGATGGTGATTATTCCATTCCTGATGTCACTGTTGGAGAGGCCAAGCAAATGGTTGAAGCAACTGCTATGGACAAGGATTTGCCAGCAACAACTGATAAGAACAAAGATCCAACCACACAGTCAGTTTCTATAAACTTGGTGTCTTGTTTCTATACTTTTTCATTAAAATCCCTAACGCATGCATTGTTAACCGCAATGACTTGATCGCATAGATTTCACCGTTTTTGGTTGTAGGAGTCATTGTGTTGATCTGTGTTTCTTAGAATACATTATCCTAGAATCATAGTTATTAAAGGCGCTCACCTCTCTTTTCCCATGGCGCCCAGGCGACCAGGCAAGCTCTCAGGGCCTCAAGGGAACCAGGCGAGGCAAGATCCCTAAGGCGCGTCTAAGGCGGTCACTTTTCTCGCCTCAATTGCTGCCTCAGGCGATTGCCTAGCTTGCCTTTCATTACTATATGCATATTTTGTGTTCCTCTGACAATTATCTAGTGTTTAAGGTTTTAGGATATACATTGCATAATATTTATTGTTATATATTACTCCGTAATATATATGCACACTCACACACATATGCATGTATGTATTTATGTATGTACGTTCGCCATTTGACCGCCCGCCTCTCACCTCAAAAAAGGTCCTCTCGTCTACCCCTCACCTCTAGCCTTTAATAGCTCTGCCTAGAATAGAATATTCTTAACAAATAAAATCAAAGATCTCAGTGGAAATTACTCTTTGGGTGCAGAAGTATTGATGTTATATCTAATGTAGCTAATGGAAGCCAACCTGAGAAAAAACGGGATAAGAAGAAGAACAAGAAGACGAAGGTTGCAAAGGATGGAGCCAGTAGTGTGATTGACCAGGATAAATGTGTTGATCAATGCAAAAATATCAGTAATGACGATGTTGTTGAACAGATCAAGCAAATTATTGAAGCAGTCGAAATGGACACGTCTTTACTGCCAACAACTAAACAACATGAAAGTCCGACTACTCGGTCAGTTTTTCCTATATTAATTTTTTCGAAACAATCTGGTTGCAAGCTCTAAAGCATAACTACATTGTTTGTAGTGTTTACTTGCAATGGGTTGATTTTATGTATTTGACTCTCGATACTTTTTAGAGTGAATCTACTTTGATTTGTAAGTATGTACGATAAAGGAAGATAATCATATGTTTCTTAATAGATTATAATGCTTTTTGGATGCAGTATAAACGATGTAACTTCTGATGTAGCTGATGGATTCCGATCTGTGAAGAAACATAGTAACAAGAAGGCCAAAGTTGGAGATGATGGAATGAGTAGTGTGCCTGAGGCTGATAGTACAATGAATGGAGTTCTCCCTCCATCCCCCAATGTACGATACATTTGGATTTGACACAAGTTTTAAGAAAAATAAGAGATACTCGTTTGCCATTTTAAACTTTTAAAAGAAAAGTAAATGGATCCTTTGGAAGTATGAAGGTGGAAGGATATACAAGGATAAAATGGTAATGTGAAAATTTAGTGTAGAAAATTACATAAGGAAAATGAACATAGTTTTGGGACTGATTGAGAAGAAAAGTTTATTTTGACAAAATGGGATTGATGGTGTAATTGTTAAATTTTAGGACAAGGGCACGGATCCAGAGTCAGGTCAATCTAGGAGCTTTTCAAATGGATTGATAGTTGAAGACCTTGCAAAGGGTAATCCTGATGGAAGAGTTGCTACTACAGGAAGAAAGGTAATTCTTTTTTTTAGGAGATCTATCTTTAAGTGTTGCATAACAATGAACTATGCATTTGGCACGCTTCATGTGACATTGAACTCAATGTCATAGGATGACCCGAGCCTCCTACGGTGCTCCGTTTAAAAATTGATGGTTCCTACCCCTTCTAAATCCCTTGCCCCCCTCCCCTTTGCCGATTGGCTCCAGTGAGGCGAAGGGGGTGCATGCGGTAGGAACCATCAGTTTTTCGAATGGAGCACCAAAGGAGGCTCGGGTCATGCTATGACATTGTAGAGCAATGCCACGTGAACTGGCCCACTATGCATTCGCCTGCTTTTAATTAGTGTATTGGAAATTTTGTGAATAAATCTTGTGCAGGTGAAAGTTCACTTTACTGGCATGCTATGGGAGAATGGGCACACTTTTACCCCTTCAGGAGCTACTTTCAGATTTTGCCTTGGTAATTGTTATGCTCAAGCTTAAATGACATTTATATCAAAACACTTTTTTTCTTGTTGCTCACAGTTCTAATCTTTTGAAGGTGATAAAGGTGTACTTCCTGGATGGAACATTGGTATTGAAGGTGAACACATACGAATCTCTGGATTTCTTGGACAACTGTTTGCCCATAACAATGTACTCATCTTACCCTTTTGGTTACTATGATAACAGGTATGCGTGTTGGCGACAAAAGGAGGCTTACCATACCTCCACTATTGGGGTATGCATCATCTTTCCTGTCCTCCTAAACCTCTAGCAAAACAAAAGTCTTGGTCCAAAATCTGTGTATATATGCTTTATGCCACTCTTCTATTGTCTTGAGTTTTTATACTTGTACATTTGAGTGCGAAAAGAGCAACCCAGAAGTAAAACATTTCTTCCAATTACATTGCAGTTATGGAAGTGAAGGATTTGGGGAGCAAATACCGCCCAACTCGTGGTTGGTCTATGACATTGAGTTGGTATCTGTCCATCGCTGATTTTGAAGGTGGGTTTTTGAACTTTAAACGCTTCGGATGTTGCATACAAGTTTGCTTTTTGGCACATGGAAATATCCCTCCAATGCGGACAACTGCAAGGTTTTTTTTTGGAAAGTTTTGTTTCGAGTTCTCTCCCTATAATCAAGGGAAAACATATCTTATCTATGTAAATGAAGTTTTACGCATTCGAATTGCAAAAAATGTTGTATCATCGTTCCTGAAGCAAACTAAATGTAGAAGCAATCAAAATTGCAAAAACTTGTAGTATTATGCACTATTGAAGCTTGCAAGTCCATTTTTTTCAGATGAGAGATCTTGTTTTTGTTACTCTATTAATGAGAGTGGCAATCGAAGTTAATTTACTTGGCGAAGAGTTTTATTAGATATGATTTTGGCTTAGATATGTGATACTCCTTCCGTCTCATATCTTTTTCTTATTTTCCTTTTGGAGTCGTCCCATGTGTTTCCCCGTTTCTTAAAATGAAAATAAAAGGCTACTAAAGGACTATTTTACCCTCTCAATACTTTCACCCTTTTCCATAACTCTACCTCATTTCTCTACTATATCCACCATTTTTTCCTCTCTAATTTTCTTCTCTCCAAAGCGCACCAACTCACACCCAAATTGAAACCATCCACCCACCAATACTCATCCGCCGTCAGGGAAGGAGCAACGACGAAGCGGCGTGGCAAATCTCTAATCTTCTTTTCTTCGATAAGGTGAAAATCTTAGATTTTTTTTCTTTATTCTTATTTATCTTCTTTTCTTCATCTCATCCATTGATTTAATTTCCTTGAGTGGGATGGGCTTCACTTTTGATTTCATTATTTTGATTTTGATTTTGTTGAAGAAGATGAAGAGATTTGACTTTGTAGAAGAAGATGAAGAACTTTAATTTTGTTGAAGAAGATTAAGTGATTTGAATTTGTTGAATAGATTTGATTTTATTGTAGAAGAAGAGATGTTGGATTTTGATGTTGATATTGATGAAGAAGAAAACACGCATGAGAGATGGAAGCAGATGATTGGTCTAAGACGGAAGATAACAAGAGGGCAAATTTGAAAAGTCAAAAATTTTTTCATTCAAGTCAAAACGAGAAGTTTTAACTTGGACCAACATGCACAAATAAAAATAGATTATAGTCAATGTGAGAGTCCCTACTTATTAATTGGGGAACTCTAAAAGTAAAATTTTATCAGTGTAATTTTTTATAAAATTTCTTGAACTTTAAAATTATTATATTCTTAAAAAGGCGCGTCCTTTAAATTTTTTTAAAACTCCCTTAGTAATAGGTATGTGGCTTACATAACTTCTCTTATCAAAACAAATTCTAACCATTTACTATTTCGTAATATTTTTCTTAAATTTCTTAAAAATCAAGCGGTAAAATTTTAATAGGAAAGTGAGATAGAATGAAAAATAAAAAATCATGTAAACTAAAAATATGTCTTTAGAGATGGAAAAAATGAGCATTTCTATGTGCTTATAAGTCGGTCAAACTGCTTATAAGCAATTTTTAATCTATAAATCAGCTGATGACATATTTCTGTGTAGTTATAAACTGATTTACAAACTGCTTATAAACCAAAAAAACAAGTAGATTTTAACTGCTTACTTTTAAGTCAGTTTTTTACTTTCTCTTTTTTGACAAGATTATTTATAAAATTATCTCTCACCATTTATGAACATTTACAAGTGACTTATTTATTATTTTAATCATTTTACATCCACAAAAAAATATTTGACTTATAAGCAACTTATAAGTTAAAAGTATTTATGAGTAATAAGTCAACAAACACCAATACAAAAAAGCACCTGCAAAATAAGTCATATTAAGGATATTCCATTTTGTTTGTATACCATAAACATACACTACAACAAAGTGTCGATATTGCACCGGCACTTTTGCCAGTGTCAAACCGACACTTTGTGCCAGTGTCGCACCGATACTTTGTGCCATTGTATGTCATGATATACAAATTAGGGTACCCCTAGCTTTTTTCATAAAATAAATTTGAAAACTTCCATTCGCATTGGTGTTAGATCCATGGCCATTGATGAAGTTACTTCCTAAATCATCATACAAAGTAGCAAAGGAAAATTTGGTGTGTCAATTTGATTTTACCCATTATTTACACGAGGCACAAAAGACCAGTCTCAAATCTCACACTATGTTTTGAGTTGAATAAAAACTCAGCATCTGTTGTCACAAATTATAACTGTACACAAAACTTGACAACTTCTAACACCAACTCTTCTTAGCCAATAACTTTTCAACAGAAACACCAACACATCACTCTAGCTTTACTCTGTTTTCTTCTAGATGTTGCTTCTTTGGCTCGGCCGGGAAGTATTTGATACCAACCAAATCGCCGACTCTGCTGATAACCTATGAGGGATGAGAGATTTTTCAAATTTGTCAACAAAGAATTAGAAGAAAAAAATTGCGCAAAATTGTTATGATGAAAATGGGATAATCGAACCTCCAATGCTTTGAGAAGATCTTCCCTCGTGTGAGAAGCAGAAATGCATATCCGCGCTCTGGCTAATAGTAGGGGAGTTGCAGGAAAAGCAACCGTTACTACAGCCACCTATTAAACAACATCATACACGGGATTGAACATTTAATTTGATAAGCATAAAACAACAAAAAAATGCTTTCTGTATACGATTCTTGTGTAAACCGTACTTTTTTCGTTATGCATATAGACAATGTATTTGTTTTCATAGACAAATGGTGTTTGTGGTATGTGTGAGAGGATATGGGAGGAGGCATGAACAAGAAATGCGAGAAGAGAAAAAAACCATGTTATGTGTGAATAAAAAGGTGTGCAAATAGCGCGAATGTAAATAAAAGAAGCTATTTAAAAATATGGAAGAAACCAGTTCAGGAGTGGATCAAGTGGACCCCCCCCCCCCCACACACACACTTTTCCCAACTAACAGTTAACCTTTGAAAGTTTTGATCATGAAAATCCTGCATTGTGCAGCTTTGGAAGAAGATATACTCATGTATGTATTGAGATGATAGCAGTTAGTTTTACGAGAGAAAAAGGGAGGAAGAAACATTACATTCTGCTTTAGACACTCTCGTGAGAATGCAGGTATTTTGGAAGGATTATAGAGCATTATAGGCATTACAGGGGAGTCATTATCCCCCAAGACCTCGAAGCCCATTTTTTGTAGTTCCGAGCGGAAAAAATTGCTGTTCTCGCGTATACGTGTTAGTTTTTCAGCTCCTGCATTCACAGGATCATTACTTCAATGGAGTGATAAATCATTACAGTAAAAATTAAACACCAGTCAAGTTACTCCATTCCACGCATAGTAACACCACACTAAGCATCTGGCCTTGAGGGATTGAAAACATTCTTACCTCGACTAGAGCCATCTTCTCCAAGAATAACTTTTATGGAAGAAATTATTTGTTGGGCAGCAGGAGGTGACACGGATGTTGCATATAGATGGGCAGGGCATGTGTACTTCAAATATTGAATCAGTTCCTGAAAGTGATTTTCAGACTGCTTAATATTCCCTTACATACAAAATAGCTAAAAGCTCTTGAACAATACAGAAGCAATAAAAAGAAATAACAATTTTCGCACAACACGGCCGGAACTATATATTAAAATCGGACCTTCACCGTCACTTCTAGTGGTAGTTTAACATTTAAACATGATCCACAAGGTAAAGTTAGAGCATTATAAGTTGCACCGAGACAGAAACGATGCTCAAAATATGACAGCGACAGGAATAAGGAAACACCAAAATTTCAAAGTTTACAAAGTATTTGGCTATAAGGGCATCACCAAAGAATCTGTAGAGCATATGGAGCATGTATAATAAGATGGATGGAAATGTCCATCATTGCTCATGTGCCTTTGAGATAGATGTTTAAGGGTCTTCTGCTAGCTGATTTGCAATAGGTGATTGGATGGTAGTGTGAGGTGGTCTTTATTTAATTCAGTGTAGGTTTTTAATAGAACTTAATTATTCACTGACATTAACTTCATTGGTACTCCCACTGTCCCAGAATTGTTGACGTTTTAGAAATTAGAAGTGCACAATATTAAGAATTTAAGAACCTGACTAAAAGACACTTCTGTTGAGTATTATTTAAGTTATTACTAGAACTTTACTTCTTTTTAATGTACAAAGTATTTAATTCCGAGAGAATTAACACGGAAACTTTGGAATATTAATAAAAAAAATGCTTTAAATTCATATAATGATAATTATTGTAGGGAAAAAAAGTTGCAAAACAACATACTCCCTCCGTCCATAAATAAACTTCCCGTTTACTATTCATAGGGTCAAACTTTGTTCACTTTGTTCGCTTATTATCGTCACTCATTTGATAAAATAATATAGTCATGTCACCTCTAGTTTTGTACTCCGTAGATCTTTTGATATAGTTTTTTAATAAGAAATTTTTATTTTTAAATTCTACACCATTTTTCATATAAAATGATTTGAAAATAAGTTCAGTCAAACATCTTAACGCGCAACGGGAAGTTTATTTGTGGACGGAGGGAGTATAATTTTGGAGGGGGACAGTAAATGGCTTGAGTCAATTCTCATTATCTAAACAAGACAGACGTGCGTTTGTGTGTTGTGCTTGGGTTGGGGGGGGGTATATACAAGTAATATATAACCCTCAAGACAAATCATGAGCATTACTTTGCAGCAAACATACTACTACACTAATCAGAAAAGTAATTATTTGTTAATTTCCAGTGTCAATGAATGATAAGGATAAAACATAGGAACAAACTCTGGATCCTGCTATATAACCACCACATGATCCAAATGATTTTGTGAATGTTCCCATCATGATATCCACATCTGCAGTGTCAACCCCTAACAGCTCACAAACACCCCTACCAGTTTTTCCAACTGCTCCAATGCTGTGAGCCTCATCCAAATAAACATATGCCTGAAACAAGAGCACGATTGTATTTAAACTCATTACCATCATCGCCTTAATCCCAATTCCCAAGCATTTTGGGCTCCATGTCATGAAATTTAATACGGAGTAATTTATGGCGTCAATTCCAAAAAAAACTAAAATAAGTCTTTTCCACACAATGCGAGGTTGGTGTCATAAAATTTTAGGGACTCAATAAAATGGTCTAAAATTAGTTGACAAATTCAGGTGAGAGGCCATTCTAGTCACAACAGTCTTATAAAGGAATACAGAAATTACATACAAAAATCACTTTCATCCTATGTTTTTCCGACTTGTGTTGAAAATATCATAACTTGGCAATGGGTTGAAATATTTTCTATAGACATGTCCTATTATAAGGCTGATTCTGTAAAATAAACAGGCATGTCAATGAGCCTGAGCATGCAATTAAACAAAAAATATGCAGCTAAATATTCCAGAGTTTTACTAGAAACTTATGTCAACAGGGGCCTAGATGGGGTCCATGGGGAAATATGTTAACCCATGTACTCAACACAATTTCTCATTTTCTTTCTCACAGACTTGTTCCAGGGAGCAGAATGGATAAGATTCTAGATTTGTTACCTCTATTTCAAATATTAAGAAAGAATATGGCCTCTACTAGCTGGTTGTCATACAAAATACCATCTAAGGATACAGTACCTTGTACTTTTTGCATATGGAAACAATTTCCGGAAGTTTGCAAAGTTCGCCTTCCATGCTGTATATGCCCTCCACTACAACAATGATTTTTTTCCAAGGCCTGTGTGTTCTGGGTATCCCTTCAGCAATTTGTTCTCTCAAAACCTTCTCCAAATGGGAAGGTGCTGCAAGTGCCACAGTTATACAGATTAGATTATATGGATAATCTATTATATAAGCATATATAACAGGAAATATAGATACCATTTTACACTCAAGGTATTACTACTGGGGATCCTCTCACTTCCACGTCTATTTTATTCCACTACTATTGTTTTCTGGGGAATATTATGGTGAGACAAGCATCTCAACTATTTCATTTATCCCCCCCCCCCCCCCAAAAAAAATAGCAGTAGTGGAAAGGTGGAAAGAAAATAGAGAAAGAGAGAAATGGTTGGAATGTGAACTTGGATCTTTTTTCATAAAAAGAAAATGCATCCTTAGAAAACTCACTGTTATGCTGGAATACACGAATAGTTGCTCCAGAGCCTCGAGCTCCATTAACAATTGAATTGTGGTTTAGAGAATCACTAATTATCAAGCCTCCCTGGAAATGATTATAAACTGAGTGCTAATGAGAAATATAATTAAGAAGGCAGATGAAAATGATAGTGCTTGTTGAGGATACCTTTCCAACCAAGGCAGGAAGAATAGCTGAATTTGTCACATAGCCCATGCCAAAAACCAATGCAGCTGGTTTGCCAACAAAATTAGCCACACACTCCTCCAATTCAGTGTGTAATGACAGGGTGCCTGCCAACATAATTTGCATAGAATGAATAATGTAACAGTAGTCCTTTTATTTTGAAAAAGAAGTGTTAAGAATTTAGTTATGAAGCCTACCTCCATCAACACGGCTACTACAAGTGCTGGGTGAAAATCTTTTCAAAGAGTCAATTACGCGAGGAGTGCAATATTCATCAGATGCAGCAAAACCAAGATAATTATATGAGCCCAAGTTAAGGCACTTGGTAACTTTTGTGGTACACCTACACAAATATGTTGAATGGATTTTTGTAAAAAAGAAATCTGAGATCTGAAAGTGGGTTGCAGCAAAAAGCAGCAGACTAACAGAGTAGCCAGAATTGAAGGGAGTCTGCACAAGAAATACTCCATACTAGGAGTGCAATACTAACTTAAGAGTTTTATTATTGTCCTTGGACACTCGTTCCACCACGTCAAACCAAGCATCGGGAGGACCACAAATTGGACGCCCAAAACAATCCTGCAAAGAGTTGAGTTCATGAAACGAATAAACTCCCATACCAGAGAATAATTTGTTTTGGTAATGAATTCATGTAGCTTTTTTTGAACTAATCAGTAAGCTAAACTGAGGAAGATGAAAGGGTAACTTTACAATAAAACCCTTATTTCTGCATCATTGTAGGTAGATTCCAGTCCAGACCAACAAAGACTAACTTTAGGGCCATAGTCTCAATTTAATTGGAACATTAAAAATGAAGAGCATAAAGATGGCACCATGGGAGATACAAATCAAAAAGTTACTTCTTGTCTCTCTGCCAGCTCTCAGGTTTTTAATCAATCATTCTGAAGTCTAAACCATTCATAATAGTAAATCATGAGTAGATCACTTATCCACTATTATGAATACACATCACGGCAGTGAAACACTAAGATTAGAAAGGACAACATACCTGAATCCGAAGATACAATCGGCGAATGTAGAAATCTTCGAGCCCTAAGCAAATCGGAGCAAATCCCTGGCGTAACAAGCAGAGCGGAAATTCAGTCCACCGTGAGATGATTACACAATCAAAATGAACCAAAAACGCATGCAACATGCACCTGGAGATTGCTGGAATGCCACCAATCGAAGATTTTTCTGAAGAAGTCGCGGAGTTGGCCAAAGGCGAAGAGGAGGACGTAGCTGAAGAAGGTGGTCAATGCGGTGAAATACGGGATCGTGATCATTTTGGAGCGGAGATCGGCGCGGATCAGACGGCGGAGGGGAGAAACCGCCGGCGGCGAGGGATTGAGATTGGATTTTCACCCAAATCCAATCCCCTCTCTGTCCACTAGATTCTGACGAGGTTTATATGAACTCTTCGCAACGATGAACAATGAAATCGAAATTCGAAAAAGTAGAATTCAGAAAATTTTGATTTTTGTTGGATGGGGTTTTGCTGGTGCAGGCTGTTTTTCTGAATGATTGATTATCCGACAGCCATGGGCGGTTCTGGAAAAGATGAATCTTTGAAAGTTCAAAAATAAAAATTCTGCGCAGTCAACATATCTTTTGTTCTCCCACTCGTGAAAAAACATTAGCTTTTTTAAAACACAGAAATTACTTTAGGGTCCGTTTGGCATGTGGAATTGACGGAATTAGAATTGAATTGGAATTGAAATTCCATGGGATTCAATTCCATAAAATTGAATTCTGCCAATTCTAATTCATTTTTTACACTATTAATTCCAAATCTACATAATTTTTGAGCTACCAAACACCGGAATTGGATTTGAAGCCCTCAATTCCAATTCCATGGTTTGAATTCCATGTACCAAACAGGGCCTTAGGGTAAATCTCGAATTTTTCAAAGAATTTCAATGCCTCACATCATTCAAAAAATATTTTGGTGTACTGTCGATTTTGTGTTAAAAATTTTTAGATTTCACATTTGAAAAAAAAAGTTCGAAGACTCTTAAAATTTGTGGTGATGTATTTTGATGGTAGATTCTGTCTATTTGGTTGATGTGATTGAAAGTTTTGTTAGCTTGACAAACACTAAATTTTACCTTGATAATCTTTATTTTATTAAATTTCTATAAAATCATTTGATTTATCAAAGTAACAGAACTTTTAAAATCAATGGCTAAATGAACAAAATGTATCCTCGGAATATAATATCATAAATTTTAATAATCCCGAAGTGTATTTCAAATAATGTGGGATTGGAGAATTTTTACTAGATTATCGAGGGTACCACAAAGTATGTTTCAAATGATTTTGAACTCGGAAGTTTTTTACAAGAAAATCGAGGATATCTTGAAGTGATTTTCTGATTTTTTAAAGGCTATATCCATCTTTCCTCTCTATGGGACAAAAAGTGGAACTGCAAAAGAAGGAAGAGAGGGTGTGAAAGATGAAGCGACCATCGCATCCGCCGCGCCACACGCCTCCCTACAACTTGCCGCAGCCCTCTCCCATTGCAGCACTTGCGTCACAAAAACCGCCCCAGCGCACGCCCCGTAAGCGACGCTGAAAAACTGGCGCATTTTCACGGCGACCGCCCACTGCAGGGGCTCGTCGCAGTGCAATTACTTTAAAAAAATTAATCTTATTAATTCAACACATCTTCCATTTCAATGCATCCACTCTCAGCTCTTTCAAATTACCTTTTTTTTTATATATTTCTCTTCATCTCTCTCAAATTACAAAAAAAAATAGTTCTTCCTCCAAGAGATGATTGAAGTCGTGGATATGCTAATTGCGGCGTACCTGGCCTATTTGCCTTACATCCAAGCGGAGATGCAATGCGAAATCGCTCAACAAGCTGCAACGGCTGCTACTCCTCCCGTTCCACGTACGCGGGTATACATTCACTGTGAACGTGAGCAAGCCATTGGGGTGGCTACTCACCCTCGACGATCATGCTCAAGGATGTTGTCGACTATTGTCTGTACGTGGACCTGACATGCCTACTTTGAAGTCGCCAGATCGAACAACGATCTGGATGTGTTGAATGTGTCCCCTCTTTATTCAACGATGTTTGCGTTGGACGTGCGGCTGTCGTGCAAAATATAACATGGGACATTACTTGGCGAATGAGATCTATCCGAGTTGGCCAATGTTTGTGAAAACAATTACGTGTCCGACAAATCCAAAGAAAGCATTGTTCACTCATAAACAAGAGTCTGTACGAAAAAATGTGTAACATGCCTTCGGAGTCCTTCAATATTGTCTAATCTTTAACGTTAATACTTAATACTTTGTATTATATTGGCAATTCCACTCTATATATGAGTGGTTGTTCAAATTATAACAAGGCATTGACTCGTGCTTCAATAAATTCATAAAATATACTTGGAATATATTTTCTATCAGATACTACATTATAATATACTTAATATTACTCAAAAAATTAAAAATAAATTTTACATTGGCTACATTTTCTTTATACAATGTCGAATTATCCTCTATTCCTACACTTGAAAGTTCCAACAAAAACACATTCCAAGATAACAAATACTCTCTCCGTTCCCCATAGATCTTCTCAATAGCCCCTTTTTTTTGTCCACAATAGATCTTCTCATTTCATTTTTTAACAATTAAAATACCATAACTACCCCCACTTTATTTATTACACCCCACCCACCTCATTTAATACACTCCATCCATATTTCATTAAGGGTATTATGGTAAACTTTCACCTTTTTTCAACTCTCCTTAAAAACCACCAAAAGTCAAAATGAGAACATCTTACGGGAACGGAGGGAGTACAATTTTGCTCCATTTCGGATTTTCAACCAGATAATTTCACTTTAAACATTGTGTGAAAGTCTAAGTGGGACAATTTCAAAGGGATAGGTAGAGTACTCAACTGAAACCAACCAAAATGAAAATAAGTTTAAAAGATACACACAACATTAAAAAAAAGTCTTTGCAAAAAACCCAAAGAACGTTCATAGAAGGAAAGTTGTAACACCACATAAAATAACAAAAAATTCGGGTACTCTCGATTTTCTGATGATAACTCTATTGTCCCACATTTTCTGAAATATACTCTCCTCGATTTCTTTGGAAAGGAACTCTCAAATCCCACATTATCCAAAATATACTTCATGATATGGTACATTAGATTAAAAATTCTTTTACTTTGACAAATTTTATTTAAATCTAATAAAAATAATGATTATCAATATAAAATTTAATATTTGTCAAAGTAGCGGAACTTTCAATCATAGCAGTCGAATAAACAAAATGTGTCTTTGGAGTACATTACCACAAAATTTAAGAACCCCTGGAATATATTTTAAACAATGTAGAACCTAAGATATCTTACCAAAATGCCAAAGACAGCCCAAGGTATATTTAAGATAATGTGTGACATGAGGGTTATTATTCGAAAATCAAAGGTACCCAAGATTAATTTTCAGATAAAATAATGATAATACATTAATACCATTAGAAGAGAATGTGTGATTGTCAACTAGTCATACAAGAGAAGATGCCGCAATTGATGGTTTCAATCATATCATAATGTGAATCACCAATGTATATAGATATGCTCACAATATACTACAAGAACTACTACATACTAATCTCATGAAGCCCAAGATACCGAGTCGATTTCGTCCCTCGCTTTCTTGTACAGTTCGAGCCTCTTGGCACATTGCTGTCTCTTCTCCATCAAAGCCGGGTCTTCGTCTAACAATTCCCCAAGAGCCTTGCCCTGAGAAATGTTTCACAAATCTCTCAGCGCCGCAATATTTTGATGATTAAATTCCACAAATGGTCCAGTGTGTTTGGGGATATTCCACGTTTAGTCCATTACTCTATAAAATTCCATTAGAGGTCCGCTTTTATTGGTGATCATTGCCAAATTTAGTCCTCTTTGCATCAAATGCCCTCAAAATGATACACTAACGAAGAACGAAAAGTAGCAATGTTCCCACTTTTTCAGAACCTTAGTTGGTACTTAACTTGGGAAAATGCTCACAATTAACATGAACTTTCAATGAAATTTAATTAAGTAATGGACTAAATGTGGAATATCCTTAATTATAGAGGACCATTTATAGCATTTACTCTATTTTGATTCAGAACATGCATTTTTCATACTGTGTGCGATGTAATTTAATTCACTTTTTTTGCAAATATGTACACATTGCTAAAGGAGCTAAAAGAGTCATTGTTGACAATGTTTTAGCTTCCGGGGAAAGGTTGTGTACAAGTTGACCCTAAAACCCCATCCATTCATAGATCAAAGTAAAGCTTAATGGCCAGAATTAGTACCTCTCTCTTCCCAATATGTACGTAAAAGCAATTCAATAAAGAAGTCTTGGCTTCTTTCACTTGGCAATGAACAACGGCCTTTGGGATAGTGTTTCTCAGAGTGTCGGAAACCATAGTCACGTAAGATGAGACGTTTAACCCAATCCTCCTGAAGTGAGCATCCGCATACCGATCAGCAGCTGCTGCTGGTGCTGGGTTTCCACCTTTCTCCACCTCCTGTGGAAGCTTCCTGAAATAATCAACTGTGAGGTATGAAGCCTCCATGTCCACGAGTCTAGTGACTGTCTTTTTGCTTTCATCACGAAATTTTTCCAAGGATTCATTAGATGCTGCAGCTATTGCTGTTTGTAGACTGGGAAACCGCTTCAACTCCTGTATTTCATCAGTGATATTGGAGACCATGAGAATGAAATCATGAGGGAGAGGGAGGAAACAAAATTAACTCTCAGTATTAAAAACATAAAAACAAACTCTTGCCTGGCATTCTCCAATTGACTTCCTCACAAGTTCCTTGAGAACAAAATGAACCTGATTTTGTATTTTTAGTCAGGTACACATACAACTCAAGACTAGAGAGGTGCATACACACATGAAACAAACATAAAGACTTGTTAAACACTCACAGCATCAACAGAAGCTTCTGCTGGGCCTCTAAAATAATTAAGTGATCCCTCAATAAGCCGTCTATAACCCTGCTCTGGAGCAATCAAGTGAGGCTGGTAACCGTCAGCCTCAGAAACAACTTTCCTCACATTTTGCGGGGATAAATGCCGATCAAATGGAAGTTTCTTTAGGGCTGCGGGAAGCTGATTATCAAAAACCCCATAGATCCGATCACCACCGGGTCGGCTGATTTGATAAATGGAAATGTATGTTATTAATTAGAGAAATCCTATGAGACCAGCAAAGAGCTCAAGTACCACTGCAAATAGAAGTGTGATCAATAATAGACCCTGCCTTATGTGCATATTAGGCAGCTAAAAGATGGAATTTTGTTCTGAAATACATGAATTTTGTTTTGTTTCATTCCGCCAAAGGCACAGCCCTTTAATTAAGTATTCCATCAAGGTCAATGCCTTAAACGTGTGGGACTACTGCTGAAAAAGCCTTTATTCATCCATGGCCAACTCAATGTTGCTAAAGACGAAACCGAAAGTTAAAAAAGAAAAAAAAAGTAGCCTGGTTTGATTTACACTAACTTTCCAAATTGATGGCAGTTCAGTTTGATTTTTTTAAATTTATTTGACAGCATAGTTTCAATTTTTTATTACATAGTAAAAAAAACTATACTAGAAGTAAATCAGTCTATTATTTTAATGTCGGTTCTATCTTTAGTTTTTTCCCTAAAGATCAAATTGGGAAAACGGAACCAACCAGTACACCATGCAAACATTCTAGAATTAAAGTGAACTCATATCAATATATAATTTGATTCACACTTTACAAAGTCATAAATTTATTTCTGAAGTTCTTAAATTGGGTTCCATCAAATATAAATGTGAATGTACAATTTTCTTGATAAAGCCATTTTGATACGTGATTTGTTCATATTATGCTAATTTAGATCTAGGTTTTATGGACTTGAGTTAACAACATAGAAGAACAAATGCAAAAATATCATTAATTAAGAGCATTTTCCGTCAGTAAAATTTGATGGTGGAGATTTTGAGCTAATAGGCCACAGAGTGGGCATTTTTTGAGTCAATAAATAACATTAGGGGCATATTTGAATCAATGGGTGGAAGGATGGAAAATTTGCTATATTTTCAATACATTAGGGGCATTTTTTAACATTTCCCCAAATAATAATACTCCGTTTTGATGAGCATATCAGTATTCTTGTTTTTTAAGATTTCCCCTAATTAATTTTGACATTTTCCCTAATTAAATTTGGACAGATATATAAATCATAATATGTAAATTAACAGCTTTAGGAGAATTCTAGACAAAACGAGTGCACTGCATAATCAAAGCAATGACTATGGAAGAAGTTGAAACATAAAACTGCTCACCCTCCATCCAGGTGCTCTTTAAATATTTTGTCAAAGGCACGGCATAGCTCCAAGATAGTGTACAGCTGAGCCTGAAGAAAAGTATCCATTACCAACACAATTGAAAAGAATTCCAAGACTAGCAATAGCAGTATGAGAGAAATTCAGCTCACCCCTGCGTCAACGGCAATAGGCCTTCCAAGGTGGTCCATCTCTGATTCTAGTTCCTCAATGCTTTTGTTGATCAAAGAGGTGATATTTGGTAATCTAGCCCTAATTACAGACTCCAAGTGCTGAAATCAAGATTTTTGAAATGTGATCTCCATTCTAAGCCACCAGAAGACAAGCTAAAGGGTTCAAAAAGAAGAATGTACCTTTGAGAGAAGCTTTGCCAGGTACTCTGAACCCATTTTACTTGCAAGGTGTCCATAGTCAGGACTTGTAGCAAAATACTCACGCTCTTTTCTTCTTGCAACAATCATATCAGTATTTCTGTTAATATCAGCTTGAGAACGGTTCACAATACCCACCCAAGGATGTTGCAATCGATAAGCTCTGCCTTCAAGAACCTTCAGCAAGAAACAATTGAAAATGTCAGGGGTATAAGGTACTAGATGATCAATTGGCACTGCGTAATTCCATACAACAGACAGATGCTCATTATGAATGTTATTTGAACACCACTAAAATGAAAAGAGAGAAGAACGCACATCCAATGCATTGGTTCCTTTATCCATCAAATCTAGCTTAGTAAGCACTCCAAATGTCCGGTCACCTGCAAGAGCATCCAAAAATTATTAAAGATACTCAAAAGAGTTAGAAGTAGAAGAAATTCAGGTTGTTCCGAATAAAATATACCTGAGGGGTCCACTTCCCTGGCAAGTTTTATTGCATCTGAAGTGGCAATATCCTGGTTAGCTGGGGATATTGCTAGTATAATGCAGTTGGGCTACAATGCCATAAGAACGAGTATTAAATATGGAGTAAATCACAAAGTAAAGAAACATCTGCAAGAGTCAAGACCACATGAGTAGCATCTATCATTTGTGAGAAAACAACAACAATTGTGTACTTGTTTATTGAAATTTAAAAACCTAACATAAAGCTCAAAAAATAACAGTGTACTGTAGTAACTACATAGCACAAAATTTAGCATTGGCCTATGGTGATGTAAAGTCAATTTATTCAATTAGTGGAAGAAAATTCTGATTCAATGACAGTAAAATTCTAAAGGAGTGTAATGATACATTACCTTCTCAACATAGTTCCGGACCATGTTTTCAATATCTTCAACTATACTTTCAGGTTGCCCGTCTGCAATGCACAAGTGTGTTTAGATTTACAAAAAGTTGGAACTACACATGAAAATCGATAAGTGAACAAAGAAGTATAAATATATTTAAAAAAGAAGAATCACAATACCAACAGCAACTTTAGTCAATCCAGGCAAATCAATCAGTGTTAAATTGACCACTGCAAACATAAATAAACCACAAGTTGTCAGGATGTGGACATTCAGGAAAGAGATGGAGATAGTATAACTGCAGTATACCGTTTGGGGAGTAGATGCTGAGGTGGATGGGAACATTAGAAATTTGTTTTGTTTTCCCAGTGATTCTATCAGTTTCATCCTGAATTTCCTTGCGAACCATAGCTACAAAAGACAAATTAAACAGTCATACTTACTAAAGAATTTCACAAAGCAATAGAAACAGTCATACTTACTAGAGAATTTCAAATTAAACAGTGATACTTGAGGAACTTATCAATAAAGGAACTTATTCATCTCCTGAATTTCCTTGCGAACCATAGCTATAAAGGAACTTATTAATAAATTGTAACAAAGCAAGAGAATTTCACATACCGAAATCAGTAAATCTTTTTCGTGGCAAATGAGAGAATTCTGCATACTCTTGCTGCCCGCCATCTGTCTTGTGCAACTGCAATACCAATGGCCGCCTGGTAACAATCCCTAAGAGACCAACAAAGATACTTTCACTCAAAATTACCAAAAAAAGAGTTTCAGAATTGAATTCCACTGATCAGAGGGGCTTACCAGATCCTCTAGGAAGAAAATCCCTCCCGACCACGCTTTCCAACACGGATGATTTTCCAGAACTCTGAACTCCATTAAAAAAAAGTTCAGCTAGAACCAAACTCCAAATTACTGAGAAAATAATGAAAGGCAGAGGATAGACAGACATCTAGGTCGCTCATTTCCCATCAAAACTCACAATGGACACCAAATTATCCACTCAAGTCTCTCATCAGCTCTTGTGCAGCTTAGATCTGTAAATGTCTACCCAATCTCTCTATCTCTCTGCTAAAATCCAGCCCAAATCTAGTCTACCAAACAATGCATATTCCGACTTCTACACTAAAAACAACGGAAAGAAACCAGCAGCAGACAGTGCAGAAATGAATCGATAAGACAGACTGACCTGACCGCCCACGACGGCGACGGACGGAAGAGCGTCCCAGAGAGAAGAGAAAGCGTTATCACCGCCGCCGTAGTCTCCCAGAGCCGTACAGGCTCTCTGAATCCTGTTCACCAACCCGATCAAGCTCTCCATGGTCGACATCTTCACCTCGCAAAATCACCGCTGCTCCAACCAGATCTGAAGCTTTTGGCCCAACAATTCACCAACAAAAACACAATTTATTGAACGAAGAAGATGAAATTTATGAATGAAAACTCCTGCTAAAGCGAGAAAACAAGGGAAGAGATTGAAATTGGACTGGGATTGAATGCGAATTGTAAGAAGAATTTTGTAGTGAGAGAATCTAGGGAGAAAACAGAAAAGCTTTCTTGTCCGGATTGTTCAGCTGCTGTGGTGGGGTGGTACTTTAGTGCTTAACCAGTTGTACCTTTTACTCTCTTCAAGTTTTGAATTTCTTACTGGCAAATCTCCTTTCGAATTTTGAAACGTTAACAGTAAGGCCTATGAATTTTTTTTGTCTAAAGAAAAGAGTTTATGTATAAATCAGTCTATATTAAGTTAAATGTTTCATAGACATTACAAATACGGAATATTGTTCTGTGTTTGTAATGTTTATGAAAGTATTTAAAGTCAAAAGTGAGGCTAATATAGTTTTTTCATGTATAAATAGCACCGTTGTCTTTTACAAATATGCAAGTAATTCGCAAATTTTAAAAGTTGGAGTACCATACTAAATAATTTGTGTTGTCAAAAAATTGTTGCATAAGTAAATTTTTTCTTTGAGAGTACGTAAAGCACGGAGAACGCATGCATATTATACGAAGATGTGAAATATATAACAATAAAAAAGTTGATCTGTAGTTTTAATTATGATGTGTAAGCTTGAACCGTAATACAATATTTCCTATCTTTTAGTTCAACTCTCACAACTACTTCTTCATGTCTTCCAGAGTAATCTTCTTGAACAATAGTACAATGTTCTAAATAAATTCGGCATTATTTTGTTTTTCAAGTAGCTTTATTCTAAAGTAAAGTCGCATGGTATAAGAGGTGAAAGAATATTCTTCCCTACTTTTAACCACCAAGACAATGGCAATTTTATCAAATTAGCTTCTTTATTTTGTTACTCCCTCCGTCACAGTGTATTTGTCTAGTTTAACTTAAAAAAAGTCAAACTGGACAAATACACTAAGACAGATGGAGTAATTCACATTTTCAGATATGATGTATGTGTTTTGTGTGTTTCGTAATTTTTCGTAAACAAAGGAGTAATTGTACAATGTTTCTTTGATCGCATGAAATATTTCACAACTTTTGAATATTTAAAAACTATTTACTCATTTATGAAATACATGAGGACAATTCAATTATGTATATAACTCTAAAAAATACTCCTTCCAAAAACAATTCTTATTTTGGTTTTGACAAATTTAAATAGAGTGTAATTTGTAGTTGATTTCTCAATTTTACTAAGATGTGATCGGTAGAATAGAAACCAAAATTTGTTAAAATGAAAACAACAATATCATTATTGCCTCAAAGTAAATTCTATAAAATCAATGGAGGAAGAATCCCAAACACCATAAAAAGAGACTCCGAATTCCTAACTAACTCATGAGCAACAATATCTTGAAGTAAAATTTGTATTAAATAGGACTAAAACATAATGACTTTCCTGATGTAGGACTTAAACTTTTTTATTCTCTAAATAGGACTTAATAATGACCTAGTGGAAGGAATAATGTCTAGTAATGATGGACATTTAGTTGAATAATGACTACTTGATAATGACCAAAAATCCTACATTGGAAAATAAAAACATATGGTCCTATATTGGAAAAGTCATTATGTTTTAATTCTATTTAGGTAAATTTCTCTATTTTGAAAACAAGAGACAAATTGAAAAGTAATAAAAGCATCGGAAAATATCATTTTCGGGTACTTCTTTACCCCATAACCGCTAACCATTTTCTCCAAGTGAACTACCATTTCCCTCCCATAAGATATTCTTAGACCTGGCAAAAAGTGACCCGACCTGTTTTTGACCCGAAACCCGACCTGAAAACACTGGGTTTTGAACAAAGGTTTTGATGACCGAACCCGAAGTTGACCGAACCCGAAATGACCCGCTAAAAATGGGTCAAACCCGACCGAACTCGAACCCGACCTGACCGACCCGCTAAAGTAAGAATTTTTCAAAATTGTACACTTTTTTACTCGTTTTTAGTGTATAAATTTATATTTTCAGACAAAATTTTAATGATATTACATAATTATCTTACTTTTTCCCCAAAACATAAGCATTTTTAAATTCCTTATATTGATTTTTATATCTAAATACTACTTTAGAGTTTACAATAAAATAATTTTATAGATTTAATACTTTTTTTGATATTTTAAATTTATTAATGTGAATTTAAAAATTTAAATAACCAAAGTCATAACCCGTTGGGTCGACCCGAACCCGATGACACTGGGTTATGAACATAGAGTTCTCAACCCGAACTCGAATTGACCCGAACCCGAAATAACCCGAACTTGAAGTAACCGAACCCGAACCCGACCTGACCAACCGATTTGCCAGCTCTAGATATTCCTCACTCACTCCACAACCACCTTGGGCGTAATTTCGGG
The DNA here is from genome assembly GCA_003260385.1 of Cuscuta australis. Taxonomy (NCBI): domain Eukaryota; kingdom Viridiplantae; phylum Streptophyta; class Magnoliopsida; order Solanales; family Convolvulaceae; genus Cuscuta; species Cuscuta australis. Next base: position 7,404,540 of record NQVE01000097.1, on the reverse strand, counting down.
CAAGGTCCCCTTCTACTTTGGGCCTAGAAGAAAAAAAGTACTCCATTAGTTATATACTCCCTCCGTCCCCAATTAGATTATAATATTCTCTCTTATTTTTGTCCCAAAAAGAATTACAAAGTGTTTACTTTTACACTAGATGGACTCTTTTACCCTCCCTCCCCCTTTATCATTTCAATGTCAAAATCTCACCCACCCACCCATTCATATACTATTTGGGGGGTAATTTGGGAAAAAAAATACTAATTTGACTCTTCCTTAATTTTGTCTAAAAAGAAATATTGTAATCTAAAAGAGGACGGGGGGAGTATATTTGTTGGGTCCTAAATAGGGCATCTGTAAGTATCAGGTGCTGTCGTGCGGACTCTATTTCCTGTCACTAATCTATAATTAAAATCTAATTTACCTTTTTTCAGTGACCGTCTGGTGGGATCCTGAAGGGACTCTCGGGTATGAGCTCATCCTTTTTTGGGTCTTAAATAATTTTTAACACAATCAAACAACCCTAAAAACTAAAGTCTAGTCTAGTCCATACTAAACATTTGGCCATTTTCTTATTTTTATTTCAACATTTTTTATGATTCCAATTAAAAATATTAGGTATCTTATCAAGCCCACATTTTCCTCAAAACGTAAAGCAAATGCATATTGTGATATTGAAATAGTAAAATCTTAAACTAAGATTTGCAAATACCAAGAATAGAATCTGAAAGTAAAATTCATTTAAAATATGATAGTTAAACTAAATTATAATGTAGTCTGTCGATTATATTTTACCTTTGTTTTGATTTTTTCATTTTAATTATTTAAAAATAATTTTGGATCTCCAACAAGATCTTTTCATGGCTAGATACGTCAATGAATACATTTATGTTTAGAAATATTTGCAACAAATAACAGTAAAACATACGCCATTTTCCAATGTAGGATTTAAATTTTTTATTCAATAAACAGCACTTAATAATGTCTGGAAGAAGGAATAATGTCAAGTGATGATGAAGATTTACTTGAATAATGACTAAAAGTGGTTCATTAAAAAATAAAAACATATAATACTATTTAGAAAAAGTCATTATAGTTTAATGTTATCTATGTCAATTTCTCTTATGTTTACTCCTTTGCTTAGGGGCTGTTTGGCAACTTCTGAATGGGTAAGTGCTGAACCAGTAAGAGGTCTGAATCATTAAGTGCTGAACCAGTAAGAGGTCTGAACCATTAAGAGCTAGTATATTGCTTAACTATTCAGAGGCAAATGTCTGATCAATTCAGATAACAGCTCTTAACCATTCAGACTCTGTATAATATTTAACCATTCAGAAGCAAATCTCTTAACCATTCAGACATCTGAACCATTAAGAGGCTGAAACAAACAGCCCCTTAGTTTGGGTGCAAAAAGAGACTGCAAAAAATGCCGGAGTTGAGGGCTCGAATATATATATATATATATATATATATATATATATATATATATATATATATATATATATATATATATATATATATATATATATATATATATATATATATATATATATATATATATATATATATATATATATATATATATATATATATATATATATATATATATATATATATATATATATATATATATAAAATCAAAATTGAGAAAACTTCCATCCAATTTCGGTCTAATCGGAAGGTCCAATTTCATTTCCGAATTCTAATTTGACGGTCCAATTTCATTTCCAAATATCGTCCGATATCCATGGCTATTCAGTTACGCAGGAGAATTGCGGTTTCCATTTCTGCGCCTCACCCAACATGTCTTCCTTCTCTTTTCTAAACACCACTGTAAAGTTTGTCATTCTACTCACGTGTCACACGCTGTCTGGATTGTTTTTTATTGGTTGAAATATATTATGTCAGCATGTAGCATTCTAATTTTGTGTCTCACCATTGTTTGTGCTCTTACTATAAGTGTAAAATGATCACACTCGACCAAAAATATATCGTTTTTATTACTCGTAGTAAGGATTTTTCTCACCTGAACACATATGTAAAGGTTCGCATTTTTATACGTAGAAATTTAAAATTTTATGAGTCACGCACTAAATGGGAAGGGAGGAAGTAGTAATTGATATAAGGGTATTGCTACGGTACCTTTGAAAAGGAAGGGGCGTGGATGCCCCTCCACTCAATTCTTGCCAAGTGGATTGAAAATCAAAGTGATGTCCACCTCATTTCAACTTTTCAAAATTAGAAAATTACCCTGCCTTTGGTTTGTTCACATATTTGGACGACATTGACGGAGCCCTGTTACTCCACCCCGTCTCTTTTTTTTTACGCACCACCAATTCGCAATCGGAAAAAATTGACTCTGCCCGGCCCCTTCTTCATCGCAATCACAGCGCCGCCACCTCCGCCGCCGCCATTGCCGAGACATCTTCTTCAATTTCCGACCAGGTAATCCATTCATGTGCTCAATATGTTTGATATTCGCTTTTGTCAAAATCAATTTTAAACCCTAAAATATATTATCTCGAATTCTTCTGAAATTTCTGTTTGGAACAAGGATGTCTCGGCGACGGCGTCACAACTGCAGCATCGGCGGCGGCGTCGGCGGTGGCTTATCCTCTTTCGGGGCGGCGCTGTGATTGCGATGAAGAAGAGGCCAGCGTAAGTTTTCTCTGGATTGCGATGAATGGGGCAAGGTAAAAAAAAGAGACGGAGTGATGAGTAACAGGGTTCCGTCAAGTGCAGTCCAAGATGTAACACAACCAAAAAGTCAGGACTATTTTAGAATTTCAAAAAGATAATGTGAGGTGGAATAATTTATTGATGACTTTAATTTTGAGTCCACTTGGCAAGAATTGAGTGGAGGGGCATCCATGCCCCTTCCTTTTCAAGGGTACCGTAGCAATGCCCATTGATGTAAAGTCAAAAGTAAAAGTTAATGTAAAAAGACTGGGAGTCTCGGACCAATACTATATCAATAACTTTTCTCGAAAGTTGTCCTAACTCGTAAGTTTTGAATTCATATCCTATATTTATCCAACTTGTCAAATACTTTTGATAAGTTGATTAATATTAACATTTTCTATAAAAATTTAATGGTATATATATTAATTCAAAAGAAAAACTAAGGCTAAGGGGTATGGAGAGTGAAAAGGCCTAGTTGGCACGTCATGATGGAAGGCAATTGTTGGTGATTTTAGTGTTATTAGTTATTTTGTGTGATTAGGTTTACTTAGATCAAACAAGAATTTGAATAAACGTTGCGCAGAGTGCGGACTCGTTCAACGATATTACAAATTCATAGCAGGGGTCCGGGGGTGGCATCCCCGGACGAGGTCCAAGGGCCAAAGCCCCTAGGCGGGGTCGAAATTTTTTATTTTGGACATTATTTCTTTATGCAAATCTTTTAGATTTTCGTGAACAGAGTCCAAAATATTAGAAAACCCTGGACTTCGGATAAGGACCGATTTTGACCAAACTTTACGAACGTTTGCGTCCAAAATCTGAAGTCTGTGATTATCCTTACCGCACGAAAGTTTGCAAAGTTTTACACGAAAGATTGTGTCTAATCACCGATTTTGATCTCTATAAATAGAGATGCTTGGGTATGGTTGAAGATACATTTCAAAAGGCTGGTACGTTCTTTATTAACGTCTTATCTAATTGAAGTATTACGTATACTCCAAAATAACTTTTATCTGAGAATGTTTTTATGCATACCCTATCAAGTTGTTCTTCTCATTCTTCATTAAGGCTGCTCTGCAGCGTTCTTCCTCCACAATATTTTCCTACAGGAACACCGCCTCCCCTATGGCCCTATGTATGGACGGGAATGGCGGGTTCTCCTTCTCGTTTTTCCCGTGCGGCTCCCTTTGCCAAAAATTGACTATTCAACATTCATTTACAAATTTTATTTATTTATTTTTTGAAATCTAACCGCTTAATTTAAAAAGCAAAATCGAAATTTAAAAAATTCAACTATTTAAACACATCTCTCCATTCAATATTTTCATCCATCTCTTTGAATTGTAGTAATATTTTTATTAAATATTTTCCACATTTCTAAATACAATAATGGATTAATTCTGACCACTTTTGTCTTCCTCGGAACCTCCCTTCCCTATATTTGCCATTTGTGCTCAAACATCGAGCTAATTCTAAATGTAATAATTTCAAGAATGGAACCAAATTTTGTGATAGCAATTTCAGAACTATTGACGCCCGACCATTCAGACCACCACCAGAGTGCCATCGCATGCGACCGCTCCCACACACGACATCCCTTTCGTTTTTAGAGGACGACGATATCGATGAGGTTGTGCCCGAAGCACATCCATCATCGTCACATTTTAAAATTAATTTATATCAGTAAAATATTACTCCCTCCGTCCCAAAAAGTCTTTCCTGTTTCATTTTTTGCGCATCCTATAAAACACTTCTACCGACATCTAACATGCCTAAAATTTACAACATTTCTTCTTTATTGTGGGTAGAACTTATATTGAAAGTTTTTTTGGCATTCAAAGCGGGATAGAAGTGTTTTATGAGATGCACAAAAAATGAAACAGGAAAGACTTTTTGGGACGGAGGGAGTATTTAAAACAACAATGCTAAAACAATATTTCCAAATTACGAAGTATCTAATTGATTAGGGGTGAATGGATTAATGGATGATATTTTGTCAACTGTGATTTTGAATTACTTTTAAATGGCCAATTTTTGAAAATTCAAAAAGTCTAAATAAAGCTTTTTACCTACTAATTACTTTAATCATTGTCTGATTATACAAAAAAAAAGACTTCAATCCTTATTTGAAGATTTACTACTACTCATAGTTTTGTTTTATATTACTAAACATTTTAAACTAATTTAAGCTTTGTCTACTTCAAGTTATTGTATTCCAGTTGAAGGCCGTTTTTGGGAGACGAAAATATAAAGGAATGGATAGTCAAAATTAAAAAGAAAAAAAGAAAGAAAAGAAAGTACAAATGAACAATGTCAAAGAATTAAAAGTAAAATTAGAACTATTGGGCATTCAACAATTTTTACTAATTTATGTTCTCCTTACGGTGCACGGCATTCAAAATGCTTTCAAAAAAACCAATGAAAAAGTTGGAGTTTTTTTCCAAATTAAAACAAAATTCATATGGGAAGTTTGTGCTAAACTTTGACTATTGTCTTTTCTTTGTATACAAATTCTAAATTTTAATTGTAACATTGTTTAACTTATCAAGGGAAAAAATGTTTCATAATTTGTAATCCATAAATTAACACTTTTCTATCCTAAAAACTCAACATTTTTGAAAATAGCGAGCAGAGTTCATGGAATTTCTATCATGTAGGTGTTGCTCGTAGTAACCATAACCAACCCAAAGTTAAAGCACTCCAAACATGTTTGCTGAGTACTGAAACTACAAGTTGTAAGAACATGGTGGACGAAATCCTACACGCAGAGCATAGCCTAGTTGGTTTTGAAAGGGGCAGATTGGCAACATGTTGGGGTCGATTCCCATGGAGTGCTATTCTGAGGCGTTTTGGGCTATAATAATGGGCTCCTTACATGTCTATATATGGAGTTGGCCTCCTTTTTTAACGAGCCGCTGGATTCCTCATTTACCAACGTCCATATATCTCGCTGGGTTGGGAAATGGGAGACCCATGACGTTAGGGATTTAACCTTTTGTAACAAAAAAGGGCAAAATCCATGGACAAATGATGGCAAAATCTTACGTGATCTTAAGGTTCTGTTCAATTTATAAATCTTAGTGCATTGATATCATTAAAAAACTGAGCTTTTTCCCAAAAAAATGATCTACTTGCCAGGCTTTCACCCGTGAAAAATGTAAGAATATCTATATTCTACATGTAGACTTTAAGATTATGGAAGAATAACTCTAGTGTGATATTTTAAGGGCTTTTTTTGCTTACTCTTAAATGGAGTTTAAAGATTCAAGTTTTAATATTGAAATTTAGATACAATGTTTTTTGCAACGAACATACAATGTTAAATTTAACCGAACTGAAGCCAGAAATCAGAGTTTGCAATATAACAAACTAGACTTAAAACTTTAAAAGCAGCCATTCTCCCTAAATAAAATTCACTCATGGTACATCGGAATATTAGTTTACGATGTCAGACTGAAATTATTTTAATTTAAATTTTCAAAAATATTTTTTCTAAAGCCAATTTATCAATATATTGATGTAATACTAAATGGTACTTGGTGAAATTTATGCGAAGTACATGTATTTAAAAATTATAGGATTAAAAATTCTATAATCAACAAATTATATAATTGTATGATTTTGTATACTCCGTAGTTTAAAGAAAATATTTTTTTATCACTAGCAGTTCTATTATTGTTCAAAGAAATACTCCATTTGTCCCTATTTTGAATTTTTGATTACAAAATGGGAATTACGATATAAAATTTCATGATTTTTGAAATCATTTTATTTACAAATTGGTACATCAATGATAAATAAAAATTACATATTAAAAAATTACATTCAAAGTTCTACGAGACAAGAGATGACAAAAATATTTTATTTTATTAAATAATCAATAAAAATACATAAATAAATAAAAGTTATCGAGAGTAAAAATAAAATAACATTATAATCAAAATGGTGAGGGAATGAGTATAATTTAACAATAAATGTAAGTTTATTTGTGGTCAAGTTTTTTTAGGGATATTTATGGACAAGTTAATTTGACTAGAAAATGATTATGGATAGGAGTGAGTTTTTTTTTTATATAAAACCTCAAACATCTCTATTCTCTAATTTCTACTTCTCCTCCCTGAGAACTTGTCTCTGTCGTCACGCAATAAAAACCCAAACATCTGTTCTACAAATGCCGGAGCTGCTCGCCGGAATGCCCATCTTCAGATTACTCTCCCAGTCTTGATGTGTATAAACTAGAAACAGCAGGCCGCCGGTGACCGATGAACGCAGAAATGAGGTGTCTGAGACATTTCTCCGACTTGAGCAGCGCCGTCGGCGGCGTCTGCGCCTCCTGCCTCCGTGATAAGCTCCTCGTTATCAGCGAGGCACAGGAGGCAGAGCGCCGTAGAACTCGGCCGATTGTTTTCCCGCGGTCCGTTTCGCCGTTTAGGAAGGAATCTGTGACGGCCGTCCGCCGCGGCTTGGCGGACCGGTTTGTCTACGGCTCTCCACAGTTGGGCCCGAATGGGGAGCTGATTTCATGGAACGAGTACGCGGAGGAGAAGCAGGAGAAGAAGAAGAGAAGCTATGGATTCTCGTTGTTTTACAATTTATTTAGGTCTAATAAATCCGGAAATCGGGGAACGAATTCGGATCCCGTGGCGTCGAATTCGGACGATCCGAGCGATTCACCGATCGGAGCCGGACCGAGAACGGGGCGGATTAGCGACAGGGGAATATCGCCGGCGACGTATCCCAACGAGGAGGAGGGAGAGCATTTCCACGACGCGTCGAGCGGGTGCTCGACGCCGTCCTCGCCGGTGCAGAACCGGACCACAACGACTCCGGCGGCGATGCCGCACCACAGAGGCGGCCGAAGAACTCGTTTCAGCCGGAGTCCGTCGGGGATGACGTCTTGTCTGAACCCGTTGGTGTGGGCCAGCCCCAATCGGGGCTGGAGCCGGAGGGAACCGGATGTGGTGTATCCCGGCGAGACTACAGCGGCTCCGGGGAACTCTCAGAGTACGACGTCGTTTTGCAAGAACCGGTCAAAAAAACTCGCGGATTTCGGGCGGTTCCGTCCCAACCGTTGAATGCTACCAAATTACCACTTTGGGCTTAATGTCCAAATTTTCCAATTCAATTTTGGTTAGTAGTGCCGGAATATCATGCTGATATTTTGTGCAGTCCAAATCTATGAAAAGTGTCTAGGTTCAATTCATACGCGGTGTAATATATGTTTGTACACTCATACACATCTATACACAAAAATCAATTACACTTTATGACTAGCATATACACTAGGAAAGTGTTGTGAATGCAAGTTAGCATTTTGTATAATTGGTCCATTGTATCAATTACACTTTATGACTATAGTATACAAAGGGTTCATATAGCTTTATCTCTTCATTCTTATTTAGAACCCAATGTCTATAATCCTAAAGTCTATGGCTAGATGCTTTTGTTGAGAGAGACAACATAGGTCTTCACACGCTTATTGTAATCAGGGATTGAAAACAATCAAGAAATGCTGAAAATACGAAAAACCGTCACTGGCTCTGGTCACATGACTTGTTGGCTATTTCAACCAAGAACTCCTCCCCATCCTAGCAGGGGAGGGTGGGGGGGATAGAGCGTGCTTGGGAGATGAAGGAGAAGACGCTTTGGTGAGTGACACTAGGGTGTCGGAGTAATCTTTGGATGATTTCATTGCTTCATATATAAAGATTCCCTTTAGAAAAAAACTCTCTAGAACCTTTAAATGTGTTTTGTATATAACAACTAGTTTTTAAATGCAATAATTGCCTATGCATACCCTCATGGATGACCTAAAGGATGTGCAAAGTGGTCAACCGCACATGTTACCTAAAATTTTTGGGTCTTATATTTTTAAATTTATCATTAATTTTGAGACATAAATATTCTAAAATAGTAATAAAATAAGGCCCAAAATGTAAACTTTGGACCAAATTAATACTCCCTCCGTCCAACAATAAAGTTCCCGTTCACTATTCACATGGTCAAACTTTATTCACTTTGTTGATCTATTTTTGTGTCTTGTTTGATAAAATAATATAGTCATGTCACCACTAGTTTTGTAGATCTTTTCATATAGTTTTAAAATATGTAATTTTAATTTTTTAATTTCATACCATTTTTCATATAAAATGATTTGAAAATAATTTCAGTCAAACATCATAACGCGCAATGTGAACTTTATTTGTGGACGGAGGGAGTATCATTTTTTCATTTTCCGAGACCGGTCCTGCATACCCTATCAACCCCAAAGGAGTTCATACAACCTAGCAACATTTTTCAATCTGCACTTATCCAAGCACTATTGATCTTCATTGATTATATTTAGATTTCGCGGTTAGTTTTGTAAGAGCTTTATGGTACTATCAGTACTCGAGTCTTATAGAGAGTTACTTTCGCTGAGCTTTTATTCAAGGCTCTAAAAGAGAATATGGATGTTCCTTTATCTCTTATTGTAATTTGAAGAATTATTTTGATTCTTCAAAATGTTCCTGGAGTGCAGTCTCTTCAAAAAAGAAGAAAGTTTTTAGATGTATTCTTATGTGTAAGATAATCGCTTTATACTAAAGTTCTCGAGTTATAAGATTTACCAACATCATTAAATTCAAACTTACATAGAGAAAATCTTGAATACCATTGTTTGGAGATTGGAAGAAGGAACAAATATTGAGTCAAATCACTATACATTATTGTGCTCTTACTTGTTTTATGATTTTTTTCCCTTGGTTTTTAGTTCGTTGTACTTCGCTTTTCCTAGTCTATTGACCTTTATGGTTAAAAATCATGTGAAAAATTTCTGACGAATCAATAACTCTATTCACATCCTCTGAAGTTGGATTATTTGTTGTTCAACATGATCTAAACATGCATTGTCTTTGTCACACATCAAAGTCTTCAAACCATTACGACATTACTTTTGGTCACCCAGAAATGACGACATATACTTGATCTTGATTAAATTATAGTTCTTGTAATAGCAAACTTATATATGATGATGATTGTCTTTGACTTTTGTTAATTGTCATTGTGTTTGATCATATAATTAGGAGCTACCATCTTTAAAATTTGAAGGGAATCTGAGTGTGGGAATGTGTCAATGACAATCTAAGTAATACCACTTCGTGCCTAATATTTTTTCCTGACAACATTTACATTGAATGAAATGATTTCCCAAGCACGTGACTATCATTCGGGTTCGATTGCACAAATCTATCGATTGATCGATATTTCTTAAAGTAAGCGGTATTTGAATTTAACTCGTGGTTTGACACACTTAATGCATCCGCATTTTTTAATCAATATATAATATCAATTTTATTAAATTTATTATCAAAATTGTCAGTTTTGATTGTAAAAAGTAAAATCTGGACAAATATTCTGAGATAGAAATAGTGCTAATAATAATTGTCTCCCATCTTCACAAATACCAACTACACATATTTTATTAGATTTTTTGACATGCCAAACATGAAAAAATATATAAGACTAAAAGTAGATTGTAGCTATACATTATGTAAGAAGATAAATTTGTGTAGTTTGACTTTTTTAAAATTAAACTCGATGAACTTTGACCCTTGGTTATACAAAATTTAAAATGTATATTAATACAATAACAAACGAGTAAAGTGATTTAGGGAATATATGTACGCAGACTTTATCCATGTCTGAAAATAAAAACTCCAATACAATGAAATAGTATTGTAAAAATTTTCTACAAAAATATGTAATGGAATTATATTTTTAATATATATACTACTTCGTATGCAGTGTGTACTGATAAAAAAAATATTCACCTAAAATAAAAAAAAAGGTCAAATTGAGACAAATACTATAGGGGACGAAAGTGGTATTTGATCACAATCATATAAAATTGTGAAAAATTAGAACTTAAAAGGTGAAAAAATGTATATGTCGTATAACCAATTGTATGATAGCTCTTTTAGATCTGGTTCTTTTATATCCGTGTCAAATATTTATTACGAGTACAATGAAATTCGTTTCGCAAAATTTTTTCCTACCTTTATCTTCAAATATTTGTTTAATTTTGATTTTCTATAATAATTTATTTTCAACATTTGATCTATAATTAAATAAATCATATAAATTATGTTGTATATTAATGAAATAAAGTAATATTTTAAAATTTTTTATATAAAAAATCTAAAAAAATATTTTGTATCGATATCTAATATCAAATTTATTTAATTTAGAGAGAAAATAGATAAATATTCAGAGATGAAAGTGATATTTTAGTTCTACGCTTGTCTTTATTTTAGCTAAAATGCGTATTGAGCTAATCATTAATGTACATTCTTTATAAATCTTATGAGCATTACATTGGCAATGCCCAATGGTCTTACCTAAGTTCAAGTTTCAGCGGAGGTGGATGCATTAGCTCACTTTGCATCATGAAATTGAAAATATATAAAGTATTCAAAATAAATAAAAAATAAATATGCCAATTAGTTACTCCTTATTTGCCAAATAAACTAATACATTCTCCGTTTTAATTTATTTGTCAAAATTGATTTTTTCGAATCAAATAGAATGAACTTTAAATATTAATTAAAAAAATAGTAATATATATTAGTATAAAAATATTTTTATTAGATTTGCTAGATTAGGATTTTTCAAATTTAATTTAATTTTAATAATATACAGTACAAATTATACAAATTGTGAGTAATTCTGTAATTGAATAAATGTACTTGATAGACTAAGGACATTGGCTTGGAAAATGCAGAATTTGCCCTTAGCCATTTCAGTCGCAAGGTAGAGAGTGAAGGAGACAGCGCGCCAACTGAGAGAGAAGAGCAATGGCGTCGGCTTGGAGGTGGGCTATACTCCGTCACGTTCGAGTCCCGGTGACGCAATCCCTCTCATCCAACGGATCGCGACTCATCTCCGGCCGATGGATGTCGTCGGTCGACGGCCACCTCTCCAAGGAGCAAGTCTCGGATAGAGTCCTAGACGTCATCAAGAACTACCCCAAAGTCGATCCTTCCAAGGTATCATATCTGTTCTTCGCCCTTCGTTTTGAAGCCAATTACAACTAGAAATTACAAAAAAAGCACGGTTTCACTTATGAGATCTAGTAATTTATCAACCTGGATGCGGTTGTCTTTGCGTTTTGATGAAATTGATTGGTGAAAAACGCTATGGGCTAATGTTGCTGAACAAATAGGGGTTTGTCTTGGGGAGCTTGTGCAATTGGGGAAATGCTCAGTCCCTTAATACGCCCTTTGAACAGTTGCCCGAACACGATTTTAAGATAAGAGAAATTGTGTGGCTGAAATTTATGCAGAAGAAGATAGAGCAAAAATGTGAATGATACAATTCTTTCTTTAAATGAAAAGCACAATCTTATCTATGACTACAAGCTAAAAGGATTGGAGGGACTATGTGCTATTTCTAGTAAAGCTGCCCATAGTAACAATGATAGTAAGAGAATGAAATCAAGAAAACAAGAGAACTAGTCGATAGACGAAGTGGTGGTTCTACATTTCTATCCATAGTTATAGTATTGAATATTGCGACATGCACACGGGGAGTTCAAATTGCATCCCCAATCCTAGATCTAGTATTATACTCCCTCCGTCCCTCATAGATCTTCTCAATAGCCCTTTTTCTTTGTCCACAATAGATCTTCTCATTTCATTTTTTAACAATTAAAATACCACAACTACCCCCACTTTATTTATTACACCTCACCCACCTCATTTAATACACTCCACCCATTTTTCATTAAGGGTATTATGGTAAACTTTTACCTTTTTTCAACTCTCCTTAAAAACCACCAAAAGTCAAAATGAGAACATCTTAGAGGAACGGAGGGAGTACTATTATTCCATGTATGTAAAAGAAAACAACATGAACGAAAATCACTTCTCATAAAATATAATTTTGGAGGGTGGGGCAATCTGCACTCTCAACATTTATAGCTATAAGTTTTGGGATACATGCAACTTTGTGTCCATTGATTGTGTAACGGCCCAAGTTAGCATATTTGTTTCCCTATACATCTCATGACCCAGCATATGTTATGGTTCATAGAAAAATTTTCCTTTGCTCTACAGCATTCACATTTACCAGATTATTTGTAACATTATTTTCTTTTCTTTACTATGAGGGGTTCTTTAGGGTAGTATTTAATAATGTTTAGGAAAATATGTAGCTTAAAAATGATGTAGTCGGTGTTGGTCTCATATCATTGTCTTTTTTATTTGCTGAGTTTGGGGTTATGAGCTGAATTTGAGGATTTTTCAATTCAGTAATAAAAGAAAGGACTAGTTTAAGAGACCACAAATGAGAATGTGTTGGATTTCAATTATGGGGTAAATTCATTGAAAGTCAGTGCTTCTATGGTTCGTGAAGCACAGACATGAATACAGACTGGATACTAGAGATATGAAAAATTCATTAAGTATATGACATATACATGGCAGGGATACAACTTAATAAATACATGAAAAAAGCACAACATTAACTTTTCAGTCATAGGTCCAAATTATATTCTTACAAACATATAAAGTTTCAATCAAACTCAAGTCATTTAAAAATTTAAGTCTAGCACTATCTTCCGAGTCAAATAACCTGGCATCCAGTTGTGGGTGAGACAAATTTGCAATGTCAAGAGTTCCATCATTCTGTATATACATGGAGTTAAAACCATCTCATACACTGTCCCACAATTTTTTTCACTTGTTATATTTTGGAGATTTCGGGTGTTTTTTTCTAAAGACATGTCATTGGGGTCACAATCACTCTATAGTTCTTTGTGAAACCTTAGAAGCTTCAAGCTTGCATATCCCACAGCCCCCTCAATGAACTTGGTAGTTTTGCTTATACTTTGGAGTCGTTCACGGCCTTAGTTTTAAAATGCCCCACGCCTTACAGAAAAATGGGCATTGGAGCCTTGATGCACATTTGAGGCCCATGCATCAAGAACATGAGGCACATATAAATGAATGAAAGAGTAGTATCTCTATAGTAGCTTGAGGCAAAGGCGCGCACCTCATGGATCCAAAGTGCACTTGTATGTTAAAATTCAATTACTCTGTATATGACTTGTAGTTGATATCATTAATCATCGAAACACAATAACATCATAAACAACCAAAATTTCCAAGATCAAATATTTGATTAGAAGTTTAGAACCAAATTTTGAAGTCTAAATATAAAACCAACCAAAGTTCAAAGTGCAAAGACAAAGATTCATAACAATTACTGATTTACTACAAGAAATATTAACATTTAACAACTGAACAAAGTCTCACTGGTCACTGCATAAGAAAATGAGAAAAGAAGCTATTAAGGATAACACGGTTGGTATACAAACTGACAAAACCAATCATGGAATTTGACAATCCTAAATCAGATGAGAATTCTAAAAACAGAAATAAGCCCTTTGGAATCTCAATCAAAATTTTAAAAATTAAAAAAATCTTCAAGGGAAAAAGAGGAAATGATGTAATTCGTAATTAAGGAATAACTAAAAAGCAAAGCCAAAAAAGATTTGAAGGAAGAACAAAGGAATGGAAGAACACCGCCAAGCCAAAAGTTTTAAAGTTTCCGTCAACAAGAATGATCCGAAAACAAGAAGAAAACATAAATGGAGGGAGAAGGAATGAAGGATAAAGAGAGAAGTTTGCCTGGGGAGAGAATCACCTGCTCTTTTCTGCAACTGTGCTAAGAAAAGGGAGGCGAGGTCTACAATTTATTGATTTGGCTCTGTATGATGTGTGTTGTTTTACCAAAAGTTGGCCAGTAGGCATTATCTAGGAAGCGGAAAATTTGCAGCGCCTTTTGCCCGGCTAGATGCACAGGAGAAGCAATGGAGGCCGGTTCTCATGAGTTGCGTTTTGCCTCACAGTCCTGTTGTGGTTTTTTGAATGGCTTTGTGGACTAAGGTGTGTCTTAAGCACACTTTTTAAAACAAAGTTTACAACAGTATTTTATTTTGAGAAGACAGGACCAAGATAGGAACCCCGTGTTTCTCCAAAACACACTTCAAATGTTATAAAAATAGGGAAACGTTGTTAAGAAGTAAAAGAGAATACTGTCGAATTGCAACACAATAGAGTTTTAGAAAAGTTGTTTACCAAACATGCCCATAATAGAGTTTTAGAATAGTTTTCTTGTATTTCATTAGGAGTGAAACAGTGTTAAGAAGTAAAAGAGAATACTGTCGAATTGCAACACTAGGCTAAATCATATGGAAGTGTAAAATAACAACTAACCCAGTAAAATCTCGCTGAGTAGGGTCTAGGGAAGGTGTGTATGCCGACATTATCCATAACCGAGAAGTAGAGAGGCTGTTTCACGGAATGTAAAACAACTCATAACAAAAAGTAAAATTGTGACTAACACCTTACACCTAAGCATTAGAGAATCCATATAGCGGGAATGCAGATAAGTCTCTCCTACAGTGCAGGCAGCAGCTTACCATTTTTCTTACTTACTGCAGTAACAGTGTAAGCCCTTTTATCAACGTCAGATGAATTTAAAAAATTGACATTCCAGTGTCCACTTTTGCCGACCTCGTTACAATGTCTACAACCTTTGACCATATATCCGGTCAAGGACACACCATGTGTTGTGTTTGTCTGTCTGCATACGACTTCTAACTTTTGGAGTGTTTGTGCATAGGTATGCATGTGAATTTGTCTTTTCTTTTTTACTGATGGTCAAATAAAATACAGAAAAGCTTTTAAAATCCTTTACATTAAACTCATTGCTTATACTGATCACAAAGAGCTTCTACACGTGTATTCTAAACCACAGTTGTGCATTCACTTCCATCCATGAATTATTTTAAATTAGAGAATTGTATTAAGTAGTCTTTTATGTGTTGCGTGTACCTAAAATATTCAGTTGGTATTTTTGTTTGAGGTACGCTGGTGCTTCCACTTTTGAAATGGGTTCTCCATTTTACCCTCCTTAGTACTGTGTTTGTCTAACCTTCTTATACATTCATCTGTGAAGTTCTCAATTGGAGTTCATATGCACGTGGTGTCTGTACTCTGTAGTTTAACTTTGAGAAATCTCCACGATTACGTCATTTGACTGGTGATATTATTCTTCCTTTAAAAATAGGGATGGTCTTGGAAAAAGCATCTCTACTTTTAATTAAGGGTATGTTTTGAGAACACACCCTCCCGAGACCTTGCTCCGTACTTCCGTGGGATTCTATTGGGTTTGTTTGTTGTTTAAAAAGGGGGGCAGTTTTTCATATTTTTAAATTTCCAACTGCCAACAGGTAACTCCCGACGTCCATTTTGAGAAGGATCTTGGCTTGGACAGCTTAGACACAGTTGAGATTGTAATGGCGCTTGAGGAAGAGTTCAAGCTTGAAATTCCGGATAAGGAAGCGGTTAGAATCGACTCTTCCAAACTTGCAATTGAGTATATTCATAACCATCCTATGTCAAGTTAAGTGTTTTTTTAGTAGTTTGGGAATGGGGTTCCTTCAATTCCCACATGTATTTGCCTTTTGAATGTGGAATCCTTCATCCATAAACAAAGAAACATCCTATGATCATATTGTGTAAGCTTTGTGGCTTTGTTTTTTGTTGTTGTTGGGGGGATTGCTTTGTTTTTGCATATTTTGGTGTTCAATCTTTGAAAGATGCATTGGCAAATAAAAATGTATGCATGGAATTGTCATTTCCCTTCATTCCTTTTAATGGCCACTTTAAATTTGAGTAATGCATAGATAAATGAGTAATGCTAGAGTTACATACAGTTTAGACACAAACTACACAAATTTGTCATTTTTGTATTTAACTTTTTATTTTTTAAATTATCTAAAATCATTTAATTCACTTGAAAAAGTGTATATATAGTAAGTTTATGTTAAGTTTTTTGTGACACTAGCATTACTCTAAATAAATAAACGCTCACATCTTCTAGTACACGATGTCCATATGGGAAAATGCTACCATAAGTCCATTATACTCTAAAAGACAAACATTGTCGATGGGAAATTGTTGTCTATAAAACGTTTATTGGTGGTGTCAATTTTAGTGTCATTTGTGGTGTAAGTGCTACCATAACCTGTCTTCATGGGTTTAAGACCATATCCTTATCAATTGCTTAGGGTCCGTTTGGTATAAGGAATTGGTGGAATTAGAATTGAATTGGAATTCCATGATATAGAATTGAATTCTGTCAATTTCAATTCATTTTTTGCACTATCAATTCTAAGTCTACATAATTTTTGTGCTACCAAATACTATAAGGCCCCGTTTGGTATACGGAATTCAAACTATGGAATTGAAACTGATGACTTCAATTCCAATTCTCGTGTTTGGTAGCAGAAAAATTATGTGGATTTGGAATTGGTAGTGCAAAAAATGAATTGGAATTGGTGAATTCAATTCTATGGAATTGAATCTCATGGAATTTTAATTCCAATTCAATTACAATTTCATCAATTCTGTGTACCAAACGGACCCTAATTGGAAATGAAGTTTCCAATTCCAATTTTATAATTTAAATTCCATGTAACAAACAGGACCTTAGCTTCCCAAAGTTTCTTACTAAAGTATTGAGTGTCCTCAAGAACTCATACAATGTAGGTGATGACATGGAGAGCTTTAATTTGGAAGGTAGGGATGTTTCATGTAGCACTAATATAATGCTTCCCATTTTATTGCATATTATCAATCTGTCCGGAAAACGTTCTTTACATTTTCTTTTTTGGTCCGTTCGAAAATATTTTCTCATTTTATTTTAAGGATAAATTTCAATAATATCCTTCTATTTTATCATTAATATACTTTTTTATTGCTTTTTTTAATAAGAAAAAAAGATTTAAAAGTTTATAGTATGTGCATTTTTGGAAATTTAGCATTTCTTACTACTCCTTAATAAGCGTGCCAATTCAACACGGAAAGAATATTTCCGGACGGAAGGAGTATTAAATATAAACTCCGTGTAACATGTACTCCCACCGTCCTTGAGTATTTGTCTATTTTTTATTTTTTTCGGTTAAAATTGGTAAATTTTGAATTCAAATTAAATAAAAATAATATTAGATATTGGTACAAAAATAGGGTCCAACCTTAATTTGCTTCTTCTCTTTGTGCATTTAGCTTTAATTTTTTGAAAATATTATTTAATTTTATTAGTTTTAATATTCTTAAAATTAATTTGTATCATTAAAAAATTATTTAATGCTTGCTTGGGGTCCAATGAACTAATATTTGATGTACTACCATATAATAATGATTGCGCAGCTTTTTAGCACGATTTATTTTATTGTAATAAATGTAAAGTTTATTAATATGTACATTTTTTTGCGATTGAAGCACAAAGAGTCAATGCGCTCACTAGAGTCCTAAGTTCGCGGGAAAGCTACAATTATGCCGTTTGACAATAATGTCTTTGATATTATTATTATTATTATTATTATTATTATTATTATTATTATTATTATTATTATTATTACTGTTATTATTTATTACTATTATCATTATTATTGATTATGATTATTTTTTTTAATACTCCGTATATAGTAAAAAAAGACTTAGCTTGTTTGTTGATTCCGTTATATTTGGCTTGAAAAGTGGGAAACCACAACCCCTCTACTTAGCCTATAATCAATTATCATCGTGATGGATTCGATTTATTCGGATATTTATACATCTCAAAGTTTACCATATCTTATCATTAATTTTGTGCATTCTTCTTACGTAGTGACTCTTGTGAATAATATATTTCCAAACTCATTTTTCGTGAAAAGTTAAATGTTTTTTAGGCTGGAAATAATAACTACAATTAGGATCCGTTTGGTACATAGAGTTGATGGAATAGAATTTGAACAGAGAGTTCAAATTCAATAGAATTGATTTGGATGAAATTGAATTCTCCAATTTCAACTCATTTTTGGCACTAC
Source organism: Cuscuta australis (assembly GCA_003260385.1). Lineage (NCBI taxonomy): Eukaryota > Viridiplantae > Streptophyta > Magnoliopsida > Solanales > Convolvulaceae > Cuscuta > Cuscuta australis. The sequence continues at coordinate 7,385,960 of NQVE01000097.1, read as the reverse complement.
CACATATTTTTGTGCTACCAAACAGCAAAATTAAAAATTTTATTCTCAATTCCAATTTCATAATTTGAATCTTGTATAAGAAACGGAAGCTTAATGAAATTAAAATAGAACAGTTCATTTGATATGATCCAATCATAACACACCAAAACACCACGTCCTATATGAAATTATGAATGATTAAACAGTTAATTAACACATAAGAGTAAAATGATACGATTAAACAGTTAACTAACACCCCAAAACACCACCACAAGCTGCACAATCACATATATGTCAAAGAATAAGAATTTTTTTTTTCTCCTTTTTCTAAATTTAAAAACCCCATTAAATGAGAAAAATAAAAATAATGCAATAGTAGTATAGCTACTCAATGTTTGGGTCCGGCAGTTTGAAGGTCATGGACGAGAGTGAGAGCCATGGCGGACAACTGGATGGTGTCGTTGTTCCGCTTCTTGAGCGGAGAGACGAGGCCTCTCCGCTCCTCGAACCCGTCCTCGCACGTTGAGGCGGCGTCGAGGACGGCCGAGAGGTGCACGGAGGCGTCCGCGAGCCGCCCGGAGTTGTACTCCTTCATCGCCGCCTTGACGTCGGAGATGGAGTCGGAGTACATCTCCAGGCAGTCGCGGAGGCACAGCTCCGTGTACCTGTCGCGCCTCGGCGACTTCTCCTTCAGCATCTGCTTGATCCGGCACCGCGTGTCGGTCACGTTGTACCGGATCAGGCGGATGCTGATCGACGTGAGGCCGCGGAGCGTGGCGCACCCGCTCGCCGGCGCCGCCTCCAGGGCGGCGGCGCAGAAGCCGTACTGGACGTTCGTGTCCTCCTTCGCCAACACTTTGCATGTTTTCTTGATCAGGTCCTCCGCCGCCGCCGCGCCGTGGATGACGGAGGCGGCGAGGAGGAGGAAGAGGAGGAGGGAGGAGGTGTGTGGTGGTGGTGGAGTTGTCATTTTTTTCATGTGTGGTTTAATGTGGTATGGCATGCTCTTCTTGTTTTGGTGTTGTTTAGGGTTATTTATAAGGGCTAAGGCAGGGTGGATATTTCGGTTCGGTTTAACCAGACCAAACTGGGCATGTGATTCAGTTTCAATTGCGTATCCATTTCATATACAATTATATATACATATTCGGCAAATGATACAACCCGAAAGCCCATTAAAAATGAGTTAAATACAACTTTAGAATAAGAGTTACTCCTCCCTGTCCAAAAAACATGAAAGTTATTGATTTTTAAGAGATCTAAGGGAAGTATATTTTGGTATTGAATTTCTAAAAAATTATATAGAAATAAGATTTAATGGACAAGTTATTAGTAAAAATGTATGATGTGATAAGTATGGTATGAAAAAGTAAGAGGTAAAAGTGACTTTTTAATAGAAATAAGAAGTATTTTTAGGATGAGTGAAAAAAGAAAGGAGAAAAGTTTTCAGTAATGGAGGGAGTATTTCATTAGAACCACACATGACACATGTATTGAAACTACAAATACTTAATGAGATTTATTTATAATATTTCTAGATGGTGTTTAGAAATCATTGTTCTAATTATTAATTAAAATTCAATAGGTTGTATTCAAAACAACTAGTTAAATATTCCTATTACAATTAGATTTTAAGAGATCTATATAAATGCAACACATTCTTGTGATTTTTTTGGAGCGATTGAGAGGGAATATTATACTCCCCCGTCCCAAAAAGATTGGTACATATTGACTTTTTGGAAAATTAAGGGAGTGATATTTTGGTGTTGACTTTGCAAAAATACCCTTGATGTGATGAGTAAAAGTAAGATGTAATGGGTAGATTATTAAAAAAAGGTATGATGTGATAGGTAGGATATGAAAAAGTAAGGGGTAAAAGTAGTTTTTTTAATAGAAATGTTATAAACTTTATGAGACACAATTTTTTCGAAACGTGTCGGACTTTTTGGGACGGAGAGAGTATAAAATATACACTGGTTCAGAGCCATATATGGAGTGAGTTAGAAACTTAGATTTGAAGTTTTATCATTACAATAGAGCAGTCTGTCTCATCATGTTATTGACCCGTATAATTTACATGCAGTAATTTTTTTTAAAAAAATTACATAGACGTGGTCTGCAGATTATGAAAAGATTTTCTAGAATTGTGTAAACATATATGATGTCATTTTTTATGCTTTTTATATTTGAGTTGCATACTATTTCATATCAAACATTTAGGAAGTAAAAAACAAAAGTTGGGATAATCTAAAATCAAAAACAGCCTTGAAGTTGCAATTTGGAAACTGCAAAGGGTGTGGAAGAAAGGAAATGCCATGATGTTTGGGGATTTTTTGCAATTACAAGAAAAAAGGAGGTGTGGGAAAAAAACAGCATGACTTTTCCCCCAAATTATCATTGATTCAGTTTTACATCTTTATCCCCTAACAAAGCCCTACGACTTGTGGTGAGTTATGGGAAAAAGCATTTTCTTACTTCACCTCATTATAATGCTTTGTTTGGTAGCAAATTAATTAAATTAAACACAAAGTTATCCAATACTTTAAGTTTAAAAGCATCATTTATATTCTTACATAAAAGTATACTTCTTCCGTCCTAATTTATAGTGCATGTTTACTATTCACATAGTCAAACTTCATTACTTTCTTTCTCTATTTTCTTTAGCAATTTGATAAAATAATCATTGTCAGTACTAGTTTTGTAGATCTTTTGATGAGCATTTTAATATGTAATTTTTATTTTTTAACTCTATACCATTTGTCATATATAATGATTTGAAAATAATTTCAGTCAAACATCTTAAACCGAAACAGACATTATAAATTGGGACGTAGGAAGTATAATATACCCTCCATGATGAGATTAGTTACATTAAAGTAAAAACATTCTTTACTTTTTACGTTTCTTTTCCGTGCCTGATATTATTAGGGACTCATCTTTTAACTATTCAATATTTCAAAGCTAGTTTTTAGAACATATATTTTTTAATAGTCAAAATTTAAAATTATTAATGATAAAAAACAAATTAATTAGGATCAATTTCAAAGTAAATATAGCCTATTAAGTAAAATAGGCTCTAAAATGTTTCTTCCATTTGTCGTGTCATCTAATATGTGTGTGTCTATATATATATGTATATACATACATACATACATACATACATACATACATACATACATACATACATACATACATACATACATACACACACACATATATATATATATAATATACACACGGAGTATATGATATCGAAGTGAACATTCACACAATTTAACACTATCACAATTTGTATACATTACCTTTTGGGTTTTTAGCCCGGCCCAGCCTTAAAAACTGAGAGAAAAGAAAATGTAAATTTGTATAGGAAAAAAAGAAAGAAATATTATAATTAAGTCATTTATTCATTTCCTTTTAATAGAAAGCTAAACTCAACCATTGGTCCTTCAACTTTATCAATTGTGCACGATTGGTCCTTCAAGTTTTAAAAGTCCATAAATAGTCCTTCAACTTTATGAGTTATGCACGATTGGTCCTTCAAGTTTTAAAACTGCATAAGTAGTCCTTCAAAACACATCAACCCTACAGATGAGGTCCTTTTGACAGTAAATGTTAAAAGCTAAATGGAATACTAGCTTCATATTATAATACGGAGTAGTCGTACCTAGTGGAATTTACTCGTATTATATGAAACTAATACTCCATATTTCATTTAATTTTTAATATTTACTATCAAAAGGACTTCATCTGGAGGGCTCACATGAACCTGAAGGACTATTTATGAACTTTTAAAACTTGAAGGACCAATGATGCAGAACTCATAAAGTTGAACGACTATTAATGGACTTTTAAAACTTGAAGAACCAATCATGCACAACTTATAAAGTTGAAGGACCAATGATGAATTTTAGCCTTAATAGAAAGAAAAGAGGAAAATTAACTTTGAGAGAAAAAAAAGTGATCAAAATTTTATTTATGAACATAATTATTATATTTGCCTGGACACGTACATTGGACTCATTACACTAATAATTACCACGGCCGAATGTAGTGATCAATATTGAAACGAAATGAAACGATACTCAAGGGGACAGTGAAGAGGGTATTTTATGGAGACTTGGGACCCTCTATAACAAGAATATGTTGGACTCATAGGTCAAATGTCCAAACTAAAGGGTACATTGAATGTGTACTCAACTCACTCAACATCATGTCCATAGGGGCAATGTGAGATAGATCAAAGTTGTCATATGGGACATGGTGCTCAAACCATGTTGTTCAAGTAACACTTACATTAGGGTAGGTATAGATGGTACCTTACATAGAATGTGTACTCAACTCACTCCTTGAGGGTAGCCTACCCTACAAAGGGGTACTTACTCAACACGACAATACCTTAGCAGGTTAGGCTACCCTCAAGGTGAATCCCCTTTAAACCGTTTTGTTCAACACAACGATACCCATAGTAGGGTAGGCTACCCTCAAGGAGAATCCCATCCGAACCTTGTTGTTCGATGTAAGAAGAACGGAACGAGGAATGCCATATTTTGAAAAGCAACAAAAAGCAATGGTAGCAAACCAAATTTAACTGCAACCACTGCTTTTTAACCCAAACAAATAATAATGCTAGTAATGTTTTAAAAAGCATCCAGAAGGACGAGCCCCTGCTTAAAATTCCCGTTTCAAAATTATATATATATCTGTGAAAAGATGAGAAGGGGTTACCCTAAACAGCTAGGCAGGAATTTTAAATTTCTACCAAAATACAAGAAGAATCTACCTGCCCTAAAGGAGGAACTTGTCTAGTTTCCAATGCTTGTTAGATCCAGGAGGCCGGAAGCTCTGTAGCTGCAGATTGGAGCTTCTGCACATCTCATTCAATACAGAATCACCTTTCTCAGTTTTAATCGCCTCCAAAGCACTTCCAAGCACTTCAGCAGCCAGCCCTATCTCTCGAAGCCGGCCTTCCTCTTCCCCTCCGACATATATCAAATTCCCAATTTCTTTTAAAGGGATCACATTTTCCAAAATCACTTTGGCAAAGAGACGCCCAAGAAACTCTGCAGCTTTAGGGGCATCATTAACGGCATCCTCCAAGGTACTAAGAACAGATTCGAACCTGCCAATGGAGAAAACGGGAAAGCAGCGCTTGGTCAAACACCAATGAAGTCAACAGTTATTTGTAACAAGGATTCGGAAATGACTAGTACTTACCCCTGAACGAGTTGATCTTGACTTAGTATAACATCTTGAGATTTGATCAAATCAACAATGAGATTCCCAAAAAGGTCCCTCTCGTTTTCCTTCCTCTCAAAAGAATCCGTAATCCATATAGAAATCATCGACGGATAGAAGCTTGGAGCATCGAGTTCTTTCACACACAAGGCAACTTCATTCTCATCTCTAGCACTGTCATTAATTCATAGTCCATAATGAAATAAGATATTAGAATACAAGAAAAAAATAGTTAAGGCATGATATATAGCGGACATTGTGCATGAGTCCAGTATATAAAACCTGTAGAATTCTTTGATAGCATTCATAGACTTGTCTCTTAGGTGCTCTTCTGGCAATGTCCGATCCAAAGGAACATTTTGTGCAAAGCCAGTCCCTCCCCCACTTAAAGGAGGTGATGTGGGAGTTGTAACTGAATCAAAATTGTGATCCCGACTACCCCCGTAAGGAGCATTTCGCTCTTGTGTACCAGGATGATCATATTGACTCGATAACCTCTCTGGCACGTATCTTGGGACCACATCCTCCCTCTGGCCATAACCTGTCCGATCTGGCACATGACCATATCCATTTAGACCAGACGAAATTCTTCGTGCATCACCTGGATTCGGAGCATTGTCTGTAGTAGAAGAGATATTTGGTGTGCCTCCATGTCCCCTGAAAGACATTCCTCTTCCAAGACCACCTTGTGGTCCGAGCGTGATCTCATCACCAACAGATCTATGTGGAAGAGGAACAGAAAAGCTCCTGTTATCAAAAGAATGATGCCTTTCCTCCATACGAACATCCTGACCACCAAAACCCCGCATCTGTGAAGACACGGGTCGAAAACCGCCACCATGGGCCAAGCTTTGAGAAGGAAACATACTTGAACCTCCTCTGGATGCAAAGTCCACGGGTTGACCCCTTTTAACAGAAGAGCCCATGCTAGGAGCTCGAGACAATCGACTAGATTGTGCGTGCCTTTCTTGAGCTGCATCCCTATGTACTTCCTCAATCTTTTTAGGACCTTCAACTTTTCTCCGCTGCTGCCATTTATTCTTCCTCAGATCGATTGCATCCTTCAGCATAAATCTTACTCTGGATGAGAGCTTCATGTTGTTTGACAAGTTTGCCATCACATCAAAATAACAATCAATATACTCCTTGGCTTTCGGATGATCTATCATCTCCCCTATTGTGCTCATCAGCTTACACAAAGCTTCAATGTTTTCTTCATCAGGTTCAGGATTCTGATACTCACTTAGCAGTTTATTGATGCATGAGTGCATTATCCTCTCTGTCAACATTTTCTTTTTGTACAACTCCCCAATCAGCCGGATGTTACCCAACATCCGCCTTCTTGCTTTTAGTCTTTTATCCTCTCTCTCTTCATCTGAAAGTTTAGTTTCACCATCCCCATCAGTTGTATTAGCTTCCTGCTCCTCACGTTCACCCCTCTCAAATTCCTCTTGGCACTTGTTCAGAAGCAGCCTCTTAAAACTGACCTTCTCAGTGTCTACAATCAAATCAGGTAGTTCTGATGCAAGGTGTTGACAAAAGTTGGCATACATCTCACAAAAAGTTGGTTCCATCAGCGCTTTATCAAAAATTTGTGAAATAACGCCAGTGAGCGTTGTTACATTATCAATGTTTACATCTTTAACTTGTTGGAATAATTTTTCAAAATTTTGAGGAGTAAGCTTGTTCAGAATTCCTTTTAGTTGTCTCTGCTTTGCTTCCTCCTCATCTGTAACCTTGCCAACTTCATACCTCTTCTCCGCTTTGTGCATCAATTGTGAAGGAGCCTGAGGAGAAGGCATTATACCCTTTTGGAAACCACTTCCGCGTAGCCACCTATCAGCATCAATGCCGCCTCTTTGCACACCTCCCGGAATAGACATGGACTGCATCGGCCCAGTAAGGATACCTCCGGCATAGTGAATTGGTGACGGTGCACGAGGATTCCTCAATACACCAGAGTTACTTAATTGGGCAGGTTGGTATCCCATGTGACTGACTCCAAAACTCAAATCAGGCCGCATATCCCTCCCGGGCATTACAGATCCACGTGGTTTATTCCGTTTGTCTTCTTCTGTCATGCCATTCCCACGACGTTCTGGTCTAGACAAGCTAGATGGTCGGTCAATAACCCTAACAGGACTTGGGTAAGAATCACGTGAAAAGTTGGCATTAACAACCATCACTGCCTCTGCAATGTCAGAGGTAATTTCAAACCCCTCTGGAAAATCAGTACATTGATCAGCAAATTTAAGTAGGAAATCTCTTGAATACTTCTTGAATCCAGTCACATCACCATCTTCACTATCACGCTTGAATCCACCAACAACTTGCTTTCCAATTCCCACAGTTCCCAGATTTGGACTGGAGACATCGGCAGCATCTTCCCAATCATCTGGCTCTACTATCTTGCTCGGTGTGTCGTGCACAACTTGAGGGGTAACTGGATTTGAACTATCATTAGTGGTGCTATCCATACTTTCTACAGAAGTGGCACTCTCTTTCTTTTCTTCTGGACCCTTGTACGCCATATACAGATCAGAAGTTGCACCAGCAGCATCTGCCTTTTTATATAATTCTTTTTTCTTCTTCTTTACTTTAGTAGTATTTTTTTGCACATGCTGCTCCATCAGAAATTTTTCCTTCGCAAGTGAACCAGTGTTATTATTTTCAGCATGCACATCTCCGCCATTTGAGGCAATCATGGAATGAGACTGACAAGACCTAGATTCAGACCCCTGATTCTCATGTGAAGATGTTGTAGCAGCAACTTCTTTACAGGCAACAAGACCATCTCCAGCAGATAGACCTATCAGTAATGTTTTATCATCAGGTTTCACATCATTTGACATTGAAATGGATGAAGATAAAAAATTGTTCTTGGGTTGACCTTCAAGTGAACCTATAGCAGAATTATCAACTTTTTTATGAGTAGTTTCAGTTGAAGTGTCATAATTACTCGAGCTAGTAACTCTCACTGGGGAGCCCTCTTTAGTTTGATTGACATGTTCTGAACATTCCAAGGATTGTGACTTTGAAGAGGCTTCACAAGTGTTGCTGTCTTGATGAGATACTTGCATCTTCACTTCATTCTCATTTTTACTCAAGTTTTCAGGCACCTGAGGATCACCATCAAGACTCAATGTGATAGAAGGATCTGAAGAATACTGTGCTTGCCTCTCCTTGCTTTTAGCATTAACTGTATCTAATGAAGTAGGATATATGGATGATGACTCCTTAGAGGTGTCAATGTTGGTGTTAGTCCCCAAAGAAGCAGGCACTTCAACCTCTCTAGTTACTGGTGACTGACAAGGCAAAACTGAAAGGTATGAAGATTTTTTTGCGTTCTGCAAACTCAAAGAAATAAAATTATACACTATAATCAGCAGTCAAGCAGATAATTTTAAAAAGGAGATAGAATACCTTATCCTGCAATGATTGAGGGGCTCTATGATCAATTTTTTTCTTCCAAACTTCAGGGTTAGGAACAGATGCATCTTCAGCAGTGACAATTGGCACTGATATAGAACTCTCAACCAATACAGTATGTGTTGAAGATGAAGTTGATGGTGTGTCCAGAGGTGAACTTATAACCATAGTGGATTGCTTACCAACTGCAGGAATTGATGACCCATCACCAGGTTTTGACAGAGGCACATAACTATGAGATGAAGTATGAGAATCTCTGTGTTGGAGACCAGAACCTACTCCAAGGAGCTTTGAGTTTTTCTGTGAATCCTTTCCAGTGGGTGAGCTTACAGAGGCTAACTGGTCTTTTTCTACATGTACACCAGAAGCAGGTTTTACTGTCACCTGGACCAGAATTCATGAAGTTAATATCGAGCAGAAACTCAATAAGAACATTATGACTTACTTCCTCTGCCGGTCTGCCCTAAAGTTATCTCTTTTTGGCTTGTCCTAGACTTTTCTCCCTGTTTTCTTTTAAGGGAAATATTTATTTTGCTTGATATGATTTCTTTCATTTCTAAATAAACCAAAACTACACAATAGCATTTTCTTAATAAGTGTACAAATTAGAAAAAAATAAATAGGACACAGGGAGTACAAGTTTCGGGTATGTAATCTATCCAGCTAACGATAGAGATCAGATGAGCTCTTGGAACCTTGAGAAGGATAGTAGACCTGATTAAGTAATCTTGGGGGCTGAGAACTCTGTGTGTTATTAGGCAGAACAGAATTTGGATGTTGGAAAAAGACCATGCCGTTGTATGAACTAGGATGAGTAGGTGGAAATGAGGATAAGGGCTGTGACTGAAATGGTATACTAATATGAGGCCTTGCACCAGATGATCCATCAAGTCTCAATTCTTCATGTGTTTCAGGATGAGTGATCTTTACAGGGATGCGTGATCCTCCAAATTTCCCAGCTTGCTGTTGAGAAAATTGTGAAGACATATTCATTCCCATGTTCCCTAACTGTGGAGGCATCTGTGGACTCATTCCAGATGGAAAATTTAATCCTTGTCCTTGATGCATGATCCCTTGGGATGACATTGGGTGGGGTGGAAAACCAGGAACAAAAACTGTCTGCTGCAAAGGAGGATTTCCAAGCAGGGGCACTTGAACTTGAATAGGCAAAGATGATGCTGACACGGCCTGAGATTGAATTTGAGGACCAAATTGAACAGGGGGAGAAGGTCGCGGGTGAAAAGGCATTTGCAAGTGAATCCCAGGCATTGGATGAGCAGAATGCTTTTGACCTTGGGACACAGGGGATGGAGCTGAAACTGGTGCATCCCTCTTTGGCTGGGCCACTACTTGATGAGCTTTGCCACTGCTAACTTGTTCAACTGTTGTTACAGTGTTTTTTCTTGGCAAGGGCTGCTTGGGAACCAATGATGGAGTTGGCAGTGCAGCTACAGCTCTTGACGGCTCATGGCGAACCTGCAAATTAAGTATACAGAGAAAGGGAAAAAAGAACCAAGTTTTCAGGACCATAATGTGCAGATTAAATTTTACTATTTTAGCAACAACACAAGCCTCCGTAGGATTCTACTAGGTTGTTGTTATTGTTAGCAACAACACGAGAACACAGATCACATGCAAGAAATTCACTTATCAGTTCCCAAATGACAAGGCAAAAACTGATCTGTGTCACAATATATAAATTAGACTGAACTGTCACCCAAAAATGAATTTGACATATTGTTAATAGCCTCTCTATACGTTGTTGTATGCACAGTGATTGACATGAAGAAATTAAATACATCCACAAGTTTATAAAAAATAGCAACGGGCAAGTGAAACTGACAACAATCAAACACCTGGTCAAATTTCTGCTCATCCAAGTTTGGTGGGGCTGAGCTTGTTCGGGCAGGTACCTATACACATAGCATAAATACATTTTCAGGAGAAATGTCACGTTATCAAATATACCAAAGTGCAAGAGACTAACAAGTACCTGCATCCCATTCATTAAACCAGGACTTATTGAGCCAAACTGGAGAGGGAAGGTAGACCTTGATACATCTCCGGGAGCTAAAACATCAGAAAATAGCGATTACTGGTTGGATTTAACTCCAGAAAAAACCAAAACCCAAAAAACTTTTGGATGAGTTGAATGGATTTATTATCATCTTCCTAAAGGAAATATATAGAAGTGGTACTCCGTAGTACTATACAATAAATAAAGTCTCGTTGAGCAAACCTTTAACAGGAGTTGATGGTCCATTTGAGTCAGAAACATTAGACGAAGAAGATGATGGCACGGATTGCATCATTTTTTGAGGTGCTTCATCAGCAGGCCTAGGAGTAATTGATAAAGGAACACTTGCAGGAGGAACAGATGCACCTGACACACCTGAAATTATTGTAATAGCATTGAGGGAATGAGAAATGCACACAGCTGTGAGTGGTTAAGACTTAACAGCATGTAATTAAAAAACTCAACTAAACAAAAGATTTCTCGAATAGAATTCCATACCACCCAATGAATGCTGCTGGTGAGCGCCATTCTGCACTGATCGAGCAGCTGATGGAGCATTGCCCTCCGAAGTGACATTCACGCCGCCAGCCCGCGGATGTCCTCCTTGTGCATTACTATGCTTCTTATTGAAGCTAATACCCAAAAAAACAATTAAGAGTTGGTCACTCAAAAGACTAATCTTCACAGAAACCCTAAACTTCTCCATATACAAATCCATCAGTTTACTGCGAACACAAGAAATCACATAATAAGCATAAGAAACCGGTGATCACCTTCTATTGGACGACAGGGAGGGATTAGGAGGTGGGCCGTAGTTGCCGCCCCCTCCGCCTCCTCTACCACCGCGATGCGGATTTGAGCCACTGCCTCTGGCGGCCTTCCTGTACTGAGGAGCGTCTCGAATTTCAGCCCTTGGTTGATGGTTGGACATATATCCAAACCCTCGAAAACAGCAATTTTTCCTGCACACACAGATCCGCCGATCGATTCAACCAACGCCCGCCTCCAATCGGCGGCACACAAAACTCCCCAGAAAACAAACGCCATTAACGGCAAAACACAAAAAAAAAAACAACAAATTGCAAATTTCTTACTTTCCCCAACACTGGCAGGAAATCGATCACTTTACCTGGAAACGAAGAAACAATGCGATCAAGAAACTAGGGTTTCAATGACAGTGGCGATTGGCGGGAAGCATCGACACTGATACAGAGAAGGGGGAATGGGAGAAGAGAGAGCTTTCTCTGTTCTTCTTGGCGAGAGAGAGAGAGACGTCCAGCGGCAGTACAGAGGAAGAGAGAGAGAGAGAAAATTATTTTCGGGAGAAAGAAAGAAAGAAAGAGAAATAGTTTTATTTTCAGAGGGGTGAATTTTAATTTTAATAAAGTAATGATGTAATTAAAAAAATTATTAGTGTTAAATATGGACACGTGTCGTCTGTGTGGGTGTGTTTATTTTTATATCAAATGAAATTTGATTTTAATATATTTATGAGTGGTAACAAATCGAACTCCAAGTACGGCGGAGAAGGTCAAAAATAGGTTTTTCAGGAGAATTCGAAACAGAATGAGTCGGAGCGTCACCAAACGCGCCTCCATTCTTATTTACTCCTTCGAGTCTTAAATGATTTGCAAAATATACTATTTAAAATTCACCAAAACTTTAGTTTATTTGTATGCTTTCGTTGATCATTTAATGAAATAAAATAATCTTGTCACCTCTTGTTTTGTAGAATTTTTGATGTACTTTTTAAATATGTAATTATTATTTTTATTTATATCCTAATGTTTAAATAAAATGAATTGAAAAACTTGAGATTTTATTTTGTTTTACGTAAAATTTAAATGATTTAGAAACATACGGAGTATATAAAATCTTTTACTCCGTACATATTAGTCTATAGCTAAATTATATTATTTATTATTTAGATAAAATAGTATTTGATAATAAATCTAATAAAATTACCTTTATATCAATATTTAATATAAATTTCAAGTTATGGATTTCCTAGATTGTCAATTTCAACTACTAGAAAATTAAAACTAGATAAATACTCAAAAATGAAATTAACATTTTATTTTCTTTTTTCCTTAAAAAGGAATTGATTTAAATAATTTCTTCCATCCTTATAAATTTTAATCATATATTTTTTTTATTTTAATATTTTACTTAAATTTTGTGAATAATGAATTAGAAAAATTATAGTTAAATATAAAATTATCGAATTGTTACGAATCGTGTCCACTCCTATATTTTTATACATTGCTCCAAAAGGTAGAATTGACTGCTTTACACGACTCTCTTAGACAGCTCCACCCCCACGCTAGGGCAGTAGGGCTGGACATGGACTGATTCCGAATCTAGAATCGATGGTTCCGATATTGCTGGAGAAAGGTATCGCCACTCGTAGCAATGCTAGCGGTTAGTAGTACCAAATCTGGAAGTGGCCGAACCGGTTTCAGTCTTGGAACTTTTAAAAGAAATCATTTTTTGCTTTTATGGGGGTTTGAATTACATTTTTTATTTAAAGGAGTATATATACCTAAAATATTAATATAAATGTAGTATTAATTCATAAAGTATTTAATATTAAAAAGTACATAAATTACAACTATGTTTAATGCGTTGACGATTCAGTAAACGATGAGATAAAGCATTGTAAATAAATCCTTGAAAAGCTTATAGTTCACTCATTTGAAAAAACTAAGTTACATTATTCAAGAAAAAAAATGTGAAGTGATTCACGCGTCCGAATTACACTTCACTATGTGGTTGCGTCCATGTAGTTTTGCATATTCATGGCGTACACCGACTCTTTTAATTTTGTTGATAACTCGCCAAGAGCCAAACTCGATTGCAAATTAATCTCAAGTGATTCAGCGTTAAGACAACTCCAGAATTCGTTTAAAATGTCCCCACTAAAACTAAATTCATGCTCCACAGCTACTCAGCCTACTTTTGATACCGAAATGAATATCACATCTTTAGCTTGCATTTTGAGTGACGTGAACATGTGCTCATGCCTTGCTATTGAGCTCCAAATGATAGTAATGCAGGTATCAACTAACAATGTTCACAAAGTCAATCATACTTGTGCTAGAGCTAGACCAATCTCATGAACAAAAAAATCATGGATGGAAAGCAATCCGACCAACCAGTGGTTGTTTGATGTTCATATCAAAAAATAAAAAAATACTTTTTGTTGGATTTAGAAATCACATTAAAAAATTCTCCAACATGTAATAAAGCCATATGTTAGGATGGCATGAGGAGGGCTTGACCTCCTCCTTCACGCTCCTAAAAAGTAATGGTAATTTTGAAAAATCAACTTTATTTTTTCTTTTCTTTAAATATGCCCAAAAGTCAAAACAGACGATTTAAAACGGGACGGAGGGAGAAATTATTACGAGTAACAAATAAAACTCAGAGTCAAAACATATGTATATCTCATCAAGGGTATGTTATTTTGTATGTTAGAAAAAAATTACAACAACAACAACAACAACAACCCAGTTGAATCCCACAACAGTAGGGTTAGGAAAAAAAAATTAGAAAGAGTTAAACAAAACCAAGTGAATTACACTTCTATAGCAACAAATATAGCCAACGTTACATAAAAATGACTGATACAGAACAAGACTGCTCACAAAAAAAAAACTACACAATTCCATAACTACAACAATGGGAATCCTTTGAAGAATTTATAAACAATGCCCACAAGAGAGAGCTCCCAACAATGGCAACACCAATATGGATGGCAAATGAGTAGTACTATTTGGCTTCACAAGGAGAAAGGCTTTGCATAAACATCGAATGTCTGGCATGCAGTCAACTGTGGCTCCTGTTAAGATAAAAATATGACAAACATTCTTACAGTACAGAAGAATGAAGGCATAGTTACATTACATGATATGTTTGGATGGAAAGAATTGATTTCAAAAATTTCGAATCCCGGGAAGGGTAGGAGATTCCTCCCTCAGTCCAGATTTAATTTTCCGTTTTCCAAAATAACTCAAAGTTTAGGATAATTATAACATGACAAAACTTGTCATTGTGTGTTTTTGTTTATATGGGTGCGGTTCATGGCACATTGGTGTTGAGTGTGCTACACTTGTAAGGCCCTATGGTGCTCCGTTGGGGCACCATAAAGTGCCAAAAAGTGTTGTGCGTGCTACACTCAACCCTGGTGTGCCATGTAACGCCCTTTCATATATGTAAACATTTTTTTAAAAAAATAATATTCACAGGTTTGATATCTCAAGCGCATGTTACCCAATTCATGTAATTTCATTCTCCTAGTATCATAACTGGACAACTGAATCTGGACTCCCCAAAAAGAAATGTTGGACAATTGAAACAAGACAGAAAGGGTAGTATTTATATAGTCTACCTGTCTAAATCCACCACTAAAACTGCCGCCTGTCACAAGCATGGTTAGGAGGGACGTGACAATGCCCCCACCAAGGTCGCTTCCGGAGCCTCCTCCTCCACCTGCCTCCTGGATGGCTTTCCTCATTGCAGTCAATATGCTGCCGTAAGTGGTTCCATGCCCACGCTCAATGGCTTGAATAAAGCAGTAAGTCATGGCACCAGTTGAGGTAACTCTAGATAGAGCCTAGCCACCACGTTTAATTTGCTTTGGTCTATTGTCATTTTTCACACACACACACACACACCCATGAAGGAAGGAAAATAGAGAGCTTACAGATGTATCAGCAGAGGTTTGGTCATCATCACAACCACTGAAAGATATCGCTTCACCTCCACTAGTTCCTTTCATAATACCTGAACGGGGGCGATGGTCCTCCCACATATATTGACCAGTCCTGTGGGTAGAACACCAAAGTAAATCAATGGAACATCTTGGAGACAAAAAAAAACTTTGAAGAATAATTAATTCAATCTGAACTCATATTCAACGAGTCTTCGGAGGCCAAACGCATAACAATATATTTTGTGAGCAACAGGTAAATGGATCTTTAGTAGACCCAGATCACTTATTTCCAAAATTTATATTCACCCACTATACATGGTGCACAAAGTGTAATTAGTCACCAAATACAGAAAATAGTCAACATAAATGTTGAGAGAAGATGTGATTTGAATACATTTTTTGTTAATTAATATAAAAGTCCCGACACGAGCATGAGTAAGGGTATGGGTCTCAACTCTCAACATTGGGATTTATACACGGATTTGTTTAAAATAACTTGGTTCCTAGTCATTCAGACATAAAAACTATTTATTCTTAAGATTGAATTTGAGGACCCACTACCCTCCGTACCCATGGACATGGCTATCCATTTTCTATAATGGGGTTGTCGATGGTCTCATTACCTTCACTCTTGATCTACACAAGAAAATCATTCACTTGAGCTTTTATCACCATCATCGGCTATCTCGATGTTGTTGTTTCCCTCTTGTATGGCCAGCGATTTGCCGAGCTGAATTTGGTTGAAACTTTTGGAGTCGATGAATTCATTATCCTTGTGCTCATCGTACCTTTCTCCATTAAGCACTTTATTTCTGTGGTTTTTTATGAAGGAATACTCTTTGCCGAAAGAAAATTAATAGCTGTAATAGAGGTAAGAACTCAATACTCTTTCCCGTTGGATTGATTTAGTTTTTGGTTTTATTGTCTATGGTGTTCTTTCACACAGACAAATAACTTCTTTCTTTACACTTTCTTTTTATGTACATCAAAAATAACCTTTGCAATTCCATATTTTCCCTTTTAGAAAACAAATATGCGCATAACATAGATTTTCTATCTTTGAAAATTGAAAAAAATCCAATAGCACAATTTCAATTTTCACCAACTTTTCAACATTTTTTTAGATTTGTGACCACACACACACTCCGTACAATTTTCTTTAAAAAAATCCAATAGCACAATTTTCTTTAAAAAAATAAGGAAAAGAAGATGATTTGTGACCTCCACACACATACTCCGTATGAGTTTACCGGTATCTTTTCGCACATAAATAAATATACATACGCTTCTTCAAATAATAAATTAACTTAGAAGAAGAGAATGTGTAAGCGCATGGTGTGGCACTGTTGTATGTGAGCCGGTTCCAAACTTATTCTGCGTACAAAATGGAAAGACATAGAGTTCAACATCCCAATCATCCCAATACCGCCTATGCAAAAGTGTTTCCCGCAGGGTAGAAGACTACGATGCACACATTCACCAATGTGATATCCTAACCCCCATGGAGAAGGTAAAAGCTAGCCTTTTCTTCTTTCTTGATTTATTTTCCTCTTTTTTGAGTACTTTATATGTCCCCTTTTTCTTCAAGAGTACAAACCAATAAAGTCGCACACCGAAAGGGCATTTCAATATTTGTTTCTCTTGCTTACTTTTCTTTACGTTCTCTTTATTTTTCAAACAACACTTTGTTTTAATTTATTTCTAGCACTTTCAAAAAAAAATATTTCTAGCACAAAATTTTAAAAATAAATTTTCACCACATTTGTTTTTGCTAGAAATAGTTTTAAAAAAACATTCATTGAAGAAATAAAAAGAAAGCAAAAGACATAAGAAAAAAAGAAATTGCTGCCACCAGATAGATTTGGACAAAAAATTTTGCATGCAATTTTTTTGCTTTGTACTATTGAAGAAGACAGATTGAGTACTTAAAAAAGAAAAAAAATCAAGAAAGAAAAAAAAAACTTTTATTCTTATCTTCTCCATGGGGGTTAGAATATTTCCCTGCAGAATGTGTGCATCGTAGTCTTCTACAGTGCGGAAAACACTTTCACAAAGGCGGTAATGGAATGATTAGGATGTTGAACTCTATGACCTTCCACTTTGTACACAGAATAAGTTTGAAAATCATGCGCTTATCCATTCTTTTCCGCTAATTTAATTTATGATTTAAAGCAGTGCACATATACTTATTTACAAATGGATGAATACCGGTAAAGTAATATGGAGTATGTATGTGGACATTATGAGTCAATTTCTTTTCCTTTTCTTCTTTTTTTTAACTTTTTACTCCCTGAAGCTAGACAGTTTGACTTCACAAAAATCTAATAAGGTGTTGAAAATTGGGGAAATTGAAAATTATGCGGTTGGAATTTTTTGAAAGAAAAAATACACGGTATGCACATATTTGTTTCCTAAGAAAAAATGAAGTGAAAAATTGATATTTTAGACATCCATAAAATGAAAGTGTAAAAAATGAAGTTATTCTATCTCAATGAAGAACATAATAAACAGAATAAGGCCAAAAACAAAATCATTCCAAAGGACGGGAAATAGTAGTGTGCTATTACCTCAAAGCCAACTATTATGTTCTCTGGTAGGGAGTACTCTTCCATGAGAAACCACAAAAACAGAGTGTGGAATGGAGAGAAGTATGATGAGCACAAGGATAATGAATGCATCAACCTTAGAAATTTCAACAAAACATAGCTAGGCAAATCATTGGTCATACAAGAGCGAAACAACAACAGTGAAATATTTAATGATGCTCAGGTGGTGACAAAAGCACTGGTGAATGGTCTATCGTGCCATCTTGGTTTTTAGCTACTTTGTAAGTTAAATTATATGTATGGTGGGTAGGTAGTTGTTGTTGTGACTTCGGCCTTTTAGTGACTTTTCATCTTATTTTTAGTTTCATCTGTCGCTCATTGTTGATGACCAAAAATTAATACTTGCTCCATCCATGAGTATTTCTCCAGTATTCCTTTTCGGGTTGTCCCACAGTATTCGTTAACTTTCCTTTTAATGTAAGCACAAATAACATAAGAAGCCCATTATAGCCTCCAATATGTATTAACTCTTTCTCTCCATACCTTCTTTTACCAACCCCAATTCAACTTACAAGACCCAATTCAATTACTCTCTCTCTCAACTTCTATGAAGTCGGAATGTTTGCCGATGAAGTCTTGCAGGTGGCATCTGGCAAGAGATGTAGTATATGAGTTTTGCCAAATAGAAAGAAACACCACCCCATATCACAAAAGAGACGATTGATTTAACAATTTCTCGAAGCATAGCAAATAGATCTGATCTATTGGACACAGAGCAAAACGAGTAGAGTAGATCTATCTATGGCGGAGAGAGACACCATGAGTAGAGCAGAGTAGAGTTGATTTGTTTTTTATCTTTCCTCTTAATTGATGAGGGATGGGTTGTGGGATAGTGATGACTTGATGGGGGGATGGGTGGTGGTGAAAGGTGTCAGGTGGATGGTGTGGTTGTGGAATAGATGAGGTGGTGAAGGACATCTAGGGGTAATTAAGACATTTCTTCCCACCTTGGTTTAGGCGCCAAAACAAAAGTGGCCGAACATTCTGGGACGGAGGGAGTAAAATAGAAGTATGTTAATTACGTAGTAGTATTCCGTGTTTGAATAGATCAATTACGTTGATTTGGTTGGGTGATATAATGTGAAGATCAAGAATGAAGATGATGAGAACATAGCAGGGCCAGACACCATTCTTGAAGATGGATAGCCATGCTCATGTGTAGGGAGTGAGTCCTCACATCCTTTTTTAAGAAATAAATGCCTTTTAAGGTCTAAATAAGTATTGATCCAAGTTATTTTAAACAAATTTGTGTATGAATATCCAAATGTTGAGACCCATATCCGCATACCCGTGTCTGGACCGTATATACCAATTTACAAAAACACTTACATTTAAAATTTGTGTCTGGCTTTCTATATCTTTTCTTCGAATCACCTTTTTTCTTCATCTCTTAGCATTTGCATTAAATTTTTTGTTTTGAATATTTGTCAACTTTTAGTGCTAGTTACATTGTGTACACCATGTATGCTGGCTAATATTGAATTTATTGATTGGAAATAAATGGTCTTGATCGGCTAAAGATTCATTAACACGTTGGACACAGAGTATATCCGTATGCATTCAGGGTCCGAAGACTCATTGAATATGAGTTTCAATTGAATTAAAGCTCATGACTTCAGACTGCATCCTTGACACTCAAAATATCTTATTATAAAACAAAATTCCTAGTTCGTTTGTCTCCAGATGTTCCATTGACTTACACCATCTATGTGTACTCCATATAGTGTGTGTCCTAGTAGTAAAGATCTACAGCAAAACCATATTTTCAACATAAGATTCAAAGAAAATAAAATATAGATCATGTAGTTACTAACCAAACTACTCCAAATATACCCGGTGTATCCCACTCGATAGTAAGGTTTAAGGGGAGGAGCAAGATGCACACACACCTTACATCCACGGCTTAACCTGTGTAGAGAAACTGCTTTGAAGAGGAACACAACAAATACTGATATGTAATGTGGAAAAACCCCTAGAAGGCCTCTCCAACATCTACAACACTCACACCCCAAGTCATCAACAAATATAATGTCTTGTAGTTAATACTAGGTCATTAAATCCATCCCCTTGCTAAATCTCATGTGTCATTAATTTGAGAAACTGTATACGGGACAAAAGACAACAAGACTGCAGAAATTCAGTCTCACAAACAAAAGTAATGGCAAAAAAAGATAGTGAGGTACCTGTTCATTCTACAAAGATAAGGCAAGTCCAAGACAGTTCCACTATGGCATGCATCTATTATCGCATGAAGCTTAACTCCAGGAGTAAGAGGTCTGACAATTGATGCATTGATTTCATCATCAACTATCATTCCTTGAGTTTCAAAGTCCATAGGACATAATGTTTCATCGTATCCATCAATTTCATCACCATTGTAGTTCCTTTGCCTTGACCCATGCCCAGAATAGTGAAATACCAAAGAATCTCCAGGTTGACATCCTTGTACAAGCCAGAATAGAGCCATTCGCATGTTGGCTTTGGTAGGACGTCTATAGGGATCAGTCTCTTCTTCTGCAGTGATAATTCAACAAAATAAAGAAACCAAAAATAACATTATATGGTTAGACTATTAAGATTTGGTGCCTCATACTAAAAGTTCAACTCGATAGAAGTAATTCAATGCATTAAATTTTGGATAGTTGATATACATTTTTATATATTCGGACAAAGTAAGATTTGCTCAAGTATCCATCATATTTACAATGATGGATAGTTGGAGCAAATCAACTTTGAAACCTTAGTGCTCACTATCAAATCTTACTAAGATGAAATTGCTCATTTGAGCTCAGTAGGTTTTGATATCAGGGCCGGGGCATGTTTTATTCTACTAATTTTGAAGGGCGAAGAAACTTTTTTTATACCAGTGAGCATAAGAATAGAAGATTCTGGAAACTGGAACTTGTTGATCAGAAGGTATCGCATGCACTTGGCGTCGTTGAGGCATCCCTTGAGCTCGTGTCTGGAGTTCCGGTAAGATATGCCGACGATCAAAGCCTTCTTCCGGCCGTGCACATTGGGCGGAGGGCAAGGAGGAGCGTGGTTGTACGGAGAAGGAGCGGAGGAAGACGGAGGAACGGGAGCCGGCCAGTGATTGGAAACCTGCGGAGGCGGGACGGCGCGTGGATCGGCGACTTGAGTCACGGCCTGGCAAATTGCGCATCGGATCGATCGGGCGCCGGGAGGGAGTTGCAATGCGGTTCTGCAGTTGGAGCAATTTATGAGTAGAAACATGGCGAGATCTCGCGAGAACGAAGAAACGTGTTCAGGGTTGGGTGAGTTTTTTACGCTGATTGCGTGAAGAACTGCAGAAGAAGAAGAAGAAGAAGAAGAAAATGTTCAAAAGCCTAAGCCGCGTCGAGAATGTAAAAAAACACTACGGTCTTTTCTTTAAGTTTTAGTACCCAAATCAAATGAACTTTTCACATGGTTTGAGTGTAGATATTTGACCGAATGGGAGGGTTACATTACATTGTCTGACAATGTTATGAGATAACATAAAGATAGTTCAATGCTTTCTTAGTAAAATTGATGATTCCTACATCTTCTAACTCCTCGCCCCGACAATTGCACTCTACAATTTAATTTTGACTTTGGAATCAAATTTTGACTCCAAAATTAAAATTAACTTGTGAAGTGCAATTGAAGGGGTGGAGGTGTTTTCGGGTCGGGCAGGTTGAGGGTTTGTGGGTTAGGGAGGGGCACCAGATCGCCTATGAATCATTTCATCACATAGGGTTCCAATGTCATGGGAGCCCACCGCCCAAGAATTTGTATGAAAGTTTACCTAAACTTGAGTTCCAGTAAAAACAAAGGTGTTGGAGTCTATCCTACATCAGAAGTAGAAGAAAAAAGCAATCGGCATATAATCTCTTAAGTTGAATTAAGTGATCGATTGAATTCAATCTTTTAATGTGGTTCAGTTCAAGCGTCTTATGAAGCAATTCAATAACCTTTTTCTCATCCTAAATTCTACCGAGAGGCAATGTCGCTTTGTGTAGATTTCGTCTCTATCAATCAGTTACGGCCGCAACAATCTAAAGCATGTCTAATCTAAGAAGTTGTTTGGCAGTGTTTTGCTTTTAACTATTTAGCTTCTGCTTTGAGTATAAGTGATTTTATTTTATTTGGCATGTCAACTTCTGCTTTTCACCACCACTATTTTGTACATAGAACACCATTTCGGAGAAGCAGATAGGAGGTGCTTCTGCTTTCAGCTTTTGTGGAAATCACTTTATCAATAAGTTAATCACTTCCATACACCCTCTAAGTCCCATATCATCTCCTTCTCCCTAATTGGCATTTAAGTGCGACTAGTCCCAACTCATTTCATCTCTCTTTTTCATTTATTTATTCAAATATATGGGACTCTAATATGAGACCTTGCATTGAAATTGGCTCATTTCTTTATAATCTTACATGAAAAATTTACCACTAAGCATGCTCTATTAAACATGCTCTAAAACGTTTCAATTTCTCTTTCTTTTGCTTTATTTTTTTATTTCTTCAAAAAATACTTTTTTAATTCATTTCTAGCAAAAAATATTAAAATAAAAAAATGTTAAAAAAATATTAAAATAAAAAAATATTAAAGAAAAAAGATAGAAAAGAAAAGAAAGATTGAAACGCCCTATGCTATTGGGGCCGCTAATAGATATAGATACAGATGAAATCATCAACGTATAATTTTATTGCTTTCTAGAAAGATAGATTGAGTACTCAAAAAAAGGGAAAAGTCAAGGAAGAGCAATAATGGGATACTAAACTCTATGCTCTTCCATTTTGTATTCAAAATAAATTTAGAATCTGGCGCAATACGATAATGTCACATAGTGTGCTTAGTCATTCTCTTCTCACAATGCCATTATATAATGTACATTATCACAAACTCACAAGTCACAATGCAATAGACAATAGTCATATTTCGAAGCTAAAAATAGTTCAATCTTATTTTGGAAATAAAAGCTATACTTTGCTTCAATTTTGGTTGATTTATTTTTCTCTTTCCCTCTTGTATTCTTCTAACCTATAATTTTTCTCATCACTGTGTCATTAAATAATAATAATAATACATAAAAATACGAGGTAAATAAATAAGAAAATAATAAATTTAATAAATTAATTTTTTTTAAATAAATAATAAAATAAACAAATAAATCATCCTTTTGTTCTTAAATAAACTTCTTGTAATTATTACGGTCTCTTGACAACTTCTGTTTATTTGTAATTTTCATTAATTATTTCATAAAATAAAATATTCTTGTCACATGATGTTTTAAAATTTTTTGATGTGTTTTTTAAATATATATTTTTTATTTTTTGTTTCTATACCAATTTGTAATAAAACAGCTTTAAAAAGATTCGCCGCGAATGTAGTTTTATAAAATATATAATAAAACATGTTACTATAAGTGAATGGGCTATTTATGTTATTTACATTCACATAAAAAAGATTGGGCGTGAATAAGCTATTTAAGTTAATTGTTTAAAAAAATTGGCGTGATTCACACCCCTACAATGTGATGGTGGTGTGATGGGTTGCGATAGGAAAGAGAAAAGTTGGGATAAGGTTGAGTGCGATGGGGTGATGGTTGTGATCCATCACATAAGACCATATGGTCTTAGGATGAACAACAAGAATTAATAAGAGAGTATTGCAATGTAGAGGGGAGTAATAAAGTTGGGAGAATTCCCTTGAGAGTAAAAAAAAATATGAAAATACCAAAATAGAAGTGATAAAACTTTTAGGACCAAGTAAGAGTTCACACTCTCATTGTTACACTGTTACACTCACCAAAATGTCACATTGTAACTGCCACACTATCACTACCAAACTGTCATCCGCGACACTAGTCAATAGAGTGCCGTCGCGAACCACTGACGATTGACTGATCGGTCTAAAGTGGTGGTGTGAGTATTTAGGGTTTTGTGGGGTGGTGCATAGTATGACTTGGGTCACATGCCCACTATCAATATAATGTCTATGTTTTTAGCAATATTGACTCGATTTAATGTAGTATATGTTCATATTATTTTCAACTTACTAATGTATAAAAGTCAATGTATTGACCTCCGGCCCTCCGCTAGGCTCAAAACCTAGACAAACTTCCCCATGAATATCTAATTCCTTATCATACTGTAAATGTCTTCTAAATTTTAGTTCTCGACATGTCATATGAGTATGTTATATGTATCCTGTTGGTATTTATACAATCACTTATTAAAAAAAAGTATAATCACTCATTCTCGTTTTCAATTGATAAAATAAAATAATCATCTCACATCTTATTTTGTACTTTATGCATATCATTTTTAAGTTGCATATTAACTATTTACATGGTCAATTTTTAATTACGTTCTTTACCTATTGTCGTTCCTACTTTGATAAAATAATAGTTATGTCATATCTAGTGTTGCAGAATTGTTGATGTACTAGTTATTTTAAAGTATATAAATTTTATTTTTAAATTTCATCCCAATTATCAAATAAGTTTATTTAAAAAATAACTTTAGTCAGACATTAAAAACCACAATATATAACTTAAAATGGAGCATAAAGTTTGGCGCACCTTTTAAATATTCCTTTCTAAATTTTATTTTTTAATTTTACACTATTAATTAATTAAATAGAATGGAGAATAACTTAAATCAAATATCATAAATTGAGATATAATCTTGTATAGATAATTTTGGATCGGCTCTCCTTCATATTTTTTAAACCAAGCAAGGAGAGGGACTCAGATTTCCTACCCTCTCCTCCTATCCCATCCAACCAAACAGAACCCTTTCAAGATTTGACTTAAGTTATTTTTAATTTAATTTATTTGAAAATTTGGTAGGGAATAAAAATATATGTATTTAAAAACTATATCGAAAGTTCTACAAAACAATAGGTGACAAGATTATTATAGTTTTCAAATGGGTAGTAAGAATAGCTGAAGAATTTAGTTAAAGTTTAACCGTGTGAATAGTCAACATATAACTTAAATTAGGTTGGAAGGATGCTAAACTAGCATATGTTGAACAATACTCCGTACAAGCTTGTAATTTGGTGTTTGACACGCGTGTTTGTGAACAAATCCAATACTGAGGGTGGACGAGGCATGATGGGGGTGGACGAGGGGGAGGGTAGGAGGCTGAGGAGTGGGGGTGGCGGGGTGTGGGTGGGTGGATGGAGAGGTAGTGCATGTGTGGCCGAGGTAGAGGGTGGCAGGTGGTAGGGAACGGAGGTGGGGGCGGTAGTGGGTGGGAACTGGGAAGGATAGGTATATGGGGGTCGACGTGTGTAGGGGCAGGGGACAAGGGCGCGGGTGGGGGACGGGCGGGGAGAGGACAAAATTTTCTTTCGAAAACGTACAGAAATCATTTTCTCCCAATTGGGAGTATTTTATTCGGAAATCATTCTCTTTCGAGTAATGTTACCAAAACGCAGAAAAATAGAACCGCGCCCTCACATACCGCTCTCGATGCTGTCACATAGCACAACAATGAAATAGACCATACCAATTTGCACCAAGGATGGGACATTTTTTGGGATAGAGAATCTCCCTACCAATTTACACAAGCTTCACAGTTTCATTACATAGAAGAAGAGGATTCAACTCATTGTTGTGTTTTTCAAGTAGCCAATCATCACTTCACTAATATATACACATGAAAAAAGCTTGTCAGGTTCTCACCTCAACTCCAGACACCACTCTGTTTCTGCTGCTTTGCTACTTTGAGAGTTAACAATAAAAAAAGACCAAGTGGATAGAAACTTGCCATAGGTGCTCTCTCATCAGACTTGTCTGGCCACCAATTCTGTCACACACGGAGACGCGGATGATTTGTGCGGCAAAGAAACGGTTCCACTCAGATCATCCGTGTGTGTGTGATGGAATTGGTCAAACAAAAAAGGAAAACTTTAGCCAATTATTAGTTTGTTTACTTCGCCTTGAAACACGTATTTTTTCACACGATGGGAATGGGGAGCTCGTCGCTGTTTCTTCGATGATGATGATGATGCATTTGCTTTTGCACGGCTTTGACTGCCGCTACTCTTGCTGAGTTAGCTGATCTGTTCGCTGCTGCCACAGCCTTATTCACTCTTTCATCCACCTTCCCCACATCATATGCTCTCTCTGCTGCCCGACGTGCTTCCTGACCCACACAAAAAAAACAAGATTGTGCATTTGTTTTAATAGACTTCATGAAATGCCGCTCAATCTTCATTTTTGGAAACACACACTCCCTCCCTAAACTCTGCTTTCATGGGATTTTACTGGGTTTGTTGTTGTTGTTGCCCATTCCCCATTCAACTTATGTCCCCTCGTTTGGATTGCAATATAATCACCATGAATTGGAGTGTAATGGCCCGTATTTTTTATGTCTTAGGAAGAAAAGCTTGTGAATTTCGAGATTTTATCAAGATGATAGTAAGTAGACATTGTTGGCGGGGATTGTGTGTGAGAGTTGGGAGAACCTGAGGTCCTACATGTACCACATACCTCTCCAATGCAATCCCACACATTTTAAAGGAATTCTCGTCAATCCAATCATGGTTTCATTATCCCATTCATTCATAGTAATCCTAGCCATACCACCAAATCCATCACAAAAAGATCACTGAGGTTCTTTTGACCTTGAAACCCCGTGTCATATTATGAACCAGGGCACCTACACTGCTCCGTTAGTAAAATTGATGATTCCTACCCCCTAACACCCCTCCCAACTCCCCCATGGGCTGCGGGGGAGGGGCAGGGGTAAGAATCATCAATTTTACCAATGGAGCATCGTAGGTGCCCAGGTCATAAAGGGTTCCAAAACCAAAAGAACCAAAGATTAGCATTACAACAAAGAACAAACCCAGTAGAATCCTAGAAAAGTAAGGTCTGGGGAGAGTATGTGTACCCAAACCTTATCCCTACTATGAGTTAGAGATGTTGCTTCCAATGTAGACCATATATTATTCACAAAAAACCTAAGCCGGGATGCGAATATCGATCACCATTAAAAAGTACAAACAAGAAAGAGGTGAGAGAAATAAAAAAAATGAAGAGATGATGAAAGTACCTGGACTGCATTAAGCACTTTAGAGTGATAAACAGCAACCGGAGAGACAGGAGAGGACACAGCCTGTGTGCTTGGAATGTCGAGAACACCATTTTGCCAGTGCCCTGACTGAGTTTCACCATTTCTGAAAGTATACATTCCCAATCCTTGTCTTCTGCCCTCATGCCACGCTCCTTCGTAGCAATGCCCGTTCGCAAAACGATATACCCCAAATCCATGCATCTTGTCTGCAAAATATTCTCCAGCATATGTGTCCCCATTCCTGCGACACAAAGCCAATAATTAGTACTCCGTACTAAAAGTCTATTGAGTGAAAAGCGAGAACAAATTAAGAAAACACATAACTTAATTATGGGGCTTTTTTACACCAGTCCTCAGTGTCATATTATGATACCAAGCCATTGGAGGTCCTACGGTCATCCGTTGGATCCGGGTCCAGGTCTTGCCCCTGTAATCCACCATCAAACTCAACCCTACAGTCCCCTGTAGCAATTCAACGAAATGCTAGGGGTTGGGGATTAGGTTTGTGGGGTGGGTTGATGGTAGGACCCGATTCCAGATCCAACAGAGAAACGTAAAACCCTGGTGTCATAATAACATAATTCTTTACTTTTATTAGATGGGGAAAAATCTACTGCTCCGTATTTGCTAAAACATACTCCCTTTTCCAAAACTGGTGATTCCACACTTGCTAATTTCCCTAATAAAGGTTGGAATCATAAACAATATTTTATAATGATCCCTTATGAATTCCTTAAAACAGTGTGATCATAGAGAGAGTAAGAAAATCTGCTTAAAATGACTCAAACAATAAGAAAAGCCATAATTTAATTATTTATTGTGCTTAGATGGAAAAAAATGTACCATGTGCTAAAAAGGAAAAATTTTCAAGTGAATGATTTGAATAGGAAAATATTTAAAAACACATTGCAAGACTAGTGATTCCTTGTCTGCTATTTTTTCCAATAAAAGATTAGGATCATAAACATATTTTCATAATCTTCGCTTATATATTTATTCCTTTTAGCAGTGTGATCGTTCCAATTTTCCCTCATTCAGCTTTATATGACTCAAACAATAAGCCACGACAATCACGGTCCTCACGGATGATCATCAATGATCCAAACAACTATATTTATACACAAACAAGGCAAATCCTTACACCATGTTCACATATGAATGTCAAAACAAAAGCATATTAGTATGTCTGTATGTAATATGTATATACCTGAAATGGTAGTGGCCAAGGCCATGTTTGACACCCCATTTGAATTCTCCAACGTATCGGCTACCATCGTCGCAGGTATGGACCCCACACCCATGGCTCTGCCCATTAGACCATTCTCCTGCGTAAACATCCCCGGTGTAAAACCTATAAACCCCAAAACCATGCCTCAGTCCTTGCCTATATTGCCCCCTGTATCGGCTCCCTCTCGCCCATGTCTCAACCCCATGCCCGTCATATTTACCCTCAACCCAATCGCCTTCATACCTTCCACTCATATAGTAATAGTACACCCCACTCCCACTGCATTTCCCCTTGTGGAACTCGCCCTCATACACATCCCCATTCCTATACGCCTGCACGAAGTTCCCAGAATTGAATCTTTTCTCAAGTTTGTTGGATCCGATCGACCAGAACACGGCGGGTAAAGGGCTCCTAGACACTTGGCCAGACAATGGTAGCTTGATTGGCAAAGACCGGGAGAGGAACGACCGGATGGAAGGCAATCTGGGATGGGCCAGATTCAGGGAGAAAAAAAGGGCTGACGAGAAGGCAAAAGCCGAGAGGAAATCAAGGAAAAAGGAGTTTGTTGGGTGAGAAACAAGGAAATAGAAAAACGGCAAAGAGAGGAGGAGGATGAGGCGGAGGTGGATTCTGACCACCCTGCGCAGGTGGCTGAGCTGGTGGTAAGCCTGGACGCCCATGAGTCTAAATGATGAGTTTTGTCCCTTCCCCGGAGCGGAGGAAAACTGGGTTTTGTGCAGGGAATCATTCCACACGGGAGGCGATTTTATGAAGACCGAGCTCGGAGAAGGATCGGATGGGGTATTGGAGGAGGAAACTCCCGAAAGGGGTCTCTTGTGAGGCGTGGTCTTGCCATTCGCGGCGGCGGGGACGACCGGATTATCGTAACCATCATTGATGAGGATTTGAAGGGTCGTATGATCAGAGTTCACCGGAGAAGAAGTACAAGAAGCCCGGGAAGAAGGGCAGCCTCCGCCTCCGCCGAAGAAGACTACGCCTTGTTCTCCGATGCTGGAATAGTGCTGCGGATGCTTCTGGTGAAGCGAATTAAGCAAATTGGGGCTGAAATCGGAAGAGACGCCGCTGTTTTCTTTTCCGATCTGACCTTCAGATTTCTTCAGAGGCATTTACCCACCACACAAACGCCTCAACATCCGCCCTGCCCTCCTCCTCCTCCTCCGGTTCTCCCTCCGCCGCACCAAATTCGCCACTTTTCTCCACCAAAGCTCGCAACTTTCCACCTTTATCTCACTCGGAAACACGAAATTGGGCGGAAATTTCCCTCTTTTTTGTTCAATTACTTTTTCTCGAATTGGAACGATTCCCAATTTCCAATCTCTCTCTCTCTATATATATATCTCTATGAATGGACTGAAATCTATAAGAGGGAAGATATACACAATGACAATATAAATATGTGTGTGTGTGTGTGTTATCGTTTTGTGCTATGGAGAAGAGAGCGGAGAGAGCGATGGATTTATGGTTTTCTTTCAAATAATACAGTCATTAAACTAATGGCGTGCAAGATTATTTGAAATATGAAGGGCGACTAGGACCTCTCAAAAAAAGAAAAAAAAATCTTTCATTTATTCCCTCCATCCTAAAATAATTTTTCTTGTTCCATTTACGAGATTTGATTAAAATTATTTTCAATTCAATTTATTTTATTATAGATAGTAAAATTTAAAAAAAAAATTATATATTTCAAATGTCTACAAAACAAGATGTGACATGTTTATAATATTTTATCAAATAACAAACGAAAATAGAAAAAAAATAATTATAGTTTGACCATTTGAATAGTATCTAGGAAAAATCATGGAGAGTACCTTGAGTTATACATAGTCTCTTCCCCCACCGTACATTCTTGTCTAGAATTTAAAAATTGGATCATGAATAAAAAGATAAAATAATGTTAGGGTGCCACCTAGACCAAACAAAAAATGACTAGGCCTATTATTGACCCAAAACCTAACCTCAAAATAAATATTGAATTTTGAACAAAGGTTTTGATAACCGAACCTGAAATGACCTGCTAAAAATGGGTTAAACCCGACCGAACTCAACCTGACCGACCCGCTAAAGTAAGAATTTTTCATAATTATACACTTTACTACTCGTTTTTAGTGTATAAATTGATATATTTTCAGACAAAATTTTAATTATATTGGATAATTATCTTACTTTTTTTCAAAACTTAAACATTTTTAAATTCCTTATATACATACATACATACATACATACATACATACATACATACATACATACATACATACATACATACATATATATATATATATATATATATATATATCGTTAAGTCTAAAATAATACCAGTGTTACTGGTGTCATTTGCTTCCACCAGTTCGTTTGGGGTACATACGGTGCTCCATTTGTAAAAAAGATGGTTCCTACCCCCCTAACTCTCCCCCTAATACATTTAATACATTTTTTATATTTTAAATTTATTTAATATAAAATTTAAGTAATGTTAATTTAAAAATTTAAAAAATCAAAGTCATAACTCGTTAGGTCGACCCAAACCCGATGACACCAGGTCATGAACATATAGTCTCAACGCGAACCTGAAATAACCCGAACTTGAAGTGACAGAACCCGACCTGACCAACCAATTTATCAGCCCTAGTGTCACTGCCATGGGTGCACCTATGCTTCACACAGACGATTGACATCTGTGTTTGTCTGTGCGAAACATGGGTGCAGTCATAGGAGAATAGCGTACAACTTGAGGGATAACTTGACGTGCCCCTTGCATTACTAAAAACAATAATGAGGGTGTGGAGATTAGCTGAATCTATGCCGTACAACTAAATGTATGATATTTCTCATACATCTCGATAATTACCCATTTATGATTATCTGAATGTTCATTTGACGATCGAGTTTTTATTTTGATAATTAGCACTTTTCTCTATCATTTTCTTTTGAATTTAGTTTATTTTAACATTTTTTCCTTCTTCATTTTAACTAAAGAAAGTAAGAAACCGGCGTGGTTCGTTTTTTTAAGAAACCAATGGAAATTAAAGGAATTAAGCTAGGGGTACACCAACATGGGGTACCCCAAGTGTACACCAAGTCAACACAGACACAGACACAGACACAGACACTTTGTGTCTGTGCGTGTCTGTGTTGGCTTTGGTGTACATTTGGGGTACCCCATGTTGGTGTACCCCTAGCATTGCCCAAATTAAAGTTCTACTACTCCACTTCTCTTTTTGCTACGGAGTATTTCTTTTCCATTCTCTAAAATCTAAATACTTCAATTAATTAGTATTCTTCTAGTTTAACTTCTTTTACTCAAATTTGATAAAGTTTAATTGTCAACAATTAGATTTATGTTACATATCAATATAATGAATAAAATAAATTGAATAAAGTTAATTTTTCAATATATAATTAGGGTATACAGTAATTTTTGTTTAGTTCATCAATTTTTTTTATTAATGCAGAAATAATTGGGGCCAAATTATTTTTCTCAGAAAACGTTCAAGATGGAATACAGTGTTGTGCATCATCCCCCCACTGTGGATTCTTATCTAGAATTCAAAAATTAGATTTTGCATAAAAATATGATGTGAAAAGATAAGTGGTATATAACTTAAGGTACACTTTGTGATACTTCTAGCATTACTAAAAAATAGTGTGTGTATAGTAGATTAGCGGACGATTATTTATGTACATTATCTAAATACACATTTTTTTTATAGACCTGGCAAATTCGACCCGATCCTTTATTAATCCAAAACCCGATCCGAAATTGGCGGGTTTTGAACATCAATTTTGCGACCTGAACCCGAAATGACTCGAATCCGGCCGAAGACCCGTTAAATTTTCGGGCCGAGTCGGGTTTGACCCGACGGATTATGCACTTAATTACTTATTTTTATAATTTATTTAGTTTTATATATTTATTTCAAATAAGATATACCCATTAGGCTACTCAAAACTCAAAAAGCGTAAAACCTAATCTAAATCCAGTAACATTCCAGTATCTCTCTCTCTCTCTCTATATATATATATATACACACACACACACACACTCCACGTTCTTCCACCATTCGTCGATATTAGATACCGACTCAATCAAAATGGTGAGAAGACACAAGATCAATAGTGGAATTTTTAATTCTATTTCATCGTCTTCAATTGCTCCTACGTGTAACTCAAATTTTAATTCTTTTGTTTTGTTTTGGTATGACGCAAAAATATCAATTGTTTTATAAAGCTTATATATTTTCGGGAATGTTGAAAGAATCTTAAATTTTTTTTCATCTAATGCAATTGTTTTGGTATGATGCAAAAAGGTGATTTTTTGGGTATATTGCAATTCTCTTTCGGTATGTTGCAAAAAAAACTGCAAACTTTTATGATTTCGTTCTTTGTTTTGAATAATGCTTGGATCACATGATCTTTAAATAACAAAAATTTTAATTTTTAAATACGCCTCTTAACTCGTTGGGTCAACCGAACCCGATAACTCTGGGTTATGAACAAGCACTCTTAGACCCGAACCCAAAGTGACCCGAACCCGAAATAACCTGAACCCGATTATACCGAACCCAAACCCGATATGACCGACCGTTTTGCCAGGTCTAATTTTTTAGCAGTTGAGGATGTATTTTTTATTTTGACAAGTACCACATTTCTTCGTTATTTTTTTCCATCCAGACAAAAGAATTTAGTTTATCTTTAACATTTTCCCTTGTACATAGGTCATTTTCTTTTGAATTGGACTTTAAGAGTTTGATGTTGGAAGAGTTGGAAAAAATTAGAAGAAATTGGAATCTGTTGGAGGAATTAAAGTGTTAAAAACATTCAATTAAATGATTTGATCACCCAAATAAATATGTAAGAAAACAATGGTTTTGGACAAAAAATATTCATTCTTATCCGTGTTTGAGGTAGTATGTTATAAATTTAGGTATATAATGTAATTGTATATTTAACATATATAAATCATATTTTAAGTCCTTGTTGGAAAAAAATTGAGAATTAAAGTTATGTTAGGTTGTTGGAAAAAACAAAGTCTTCTTCGTTTTTTTTAAAAAATATTAATGGGAATTGAAGTTCTATTACTCCACTTCTTTTTTCCTTTCAATTTTCCGAATATTATCCGCATTGATTAGTACCGAGCATAGTTTTCAGAACCGGAACGGGGACCGAACCGGTCAAGGTACTGATTCACTGGTCGGACCGGTGATTCAAGTGGTCGAACCTGTGGTTCACGCATATTTAAAAATTCAATATATATATATATATATATATATATATATATATATATATATATATATATATATATATATATATATATATATATATATATAGACACACACACACATGAAAAATAATATTTCGTGAAATAATACTTCCTTTATCTATAAATAAAGAATTTATGATGTATTGATAAATTTATAAACAATTTAATTATTTGAGTAGTGACATTAAATTGAAACAAATGGATATTTAAACAAAAAAAGAAATTATAAAATAAGGGGTGATATTTTTTGTTTTATAATTTACGCAATATTTTAAAATATTTTAATGAGTTAATAGTTTACCGTTTGTGATATGAAGTTCATATTAGAATCAATTGCATCAATATTTTAGGATTTGAATAACAGTTTCAATATTATATTTTCAATTTTTTTCCCAATTTTTTTTAAAATCCTTTTAGAATATGTATACTTGTATATTTTTAAGAATGTAATATATAACTAATAATGTCTTTATGTCACAAAAGAGATTGTGACATGGATGGTAGATAACCAATAATGAGGGCTATAGGTTGTGTCTTTGAAACCCCATTAGTAGCCACTCTTTAGACATTTGTGCAAAAAGATAAAAAAAATACTCCGTAAAAAATTGGTCAGCGAACCGGCCGGTTCGGTGCACATGAGCGTCTTTGGGGCTGGACCTGAATTATTACGTAATTACGCTGTCCCCGGACCGGAAGTTATACTTTAGATAGATCAAGTTTTTTTCCTCATATACTTTAATAAATTTTAGCAAGTCGAGCTGACGTAATTGATTACAAAAAAGTGACTCTGTCTGGCATCCAGTTTTCAAAACTATGGTACCGAGTTTTTTTCTAGTTTAACTTTTTTATTTAAACTTCACAAATTTTAATTGTTAATTATTAAATTTACGTTATATATTAATATAATGAAATACGAAGGGAATTTATAAAAATTTTGCACGAAATGAATTGAGGGTCTGTTTGGTATATGGAATAGATGGAATTGGAATTGAAATTCCATGAGATTCAATTCCATATAATTGAATTCACCAATTTCCATTTATTTTTTGCACTATCAATTCCAAATCCACATAATTTTCAATTCAAATTTCATAGTTTGAATTTCGCGTACCAAACGGAGACTGAATAAATTGTTTTTAATGTAGAATAGAATTCTTATTTAACTCGTTGGTTAAAATATTTTAATTTAACTTTTAGAAGTTAAAATGGAAAATGAGGATGGATTTTTTTTTCAAGACCGTTCAGGACGGAAGAGTACAACCTAAAAGTAACTGCCACATAATATTGCACTTAAAGTTGTGACTTTGAACGTTGAATAAATGAATGTGAAATTTGCACTAAATACGACTAAAACATAATGACTTTTCTAATGTAAGATTTAATTTTTTTTGTTCTCTAGATAGGAATTAATAATGACCTAGTGGAAAAAATAATGTACAGTAATGATGGACATTTAGTTGAATAATAACTACTTGATAATGACCAAAGGTCCTACATTGGGAAATAAAAACATATGGTTTTATATTGGGAAAATTATTATGTTTCAGTCATACTTAGGTAAATTTCTCTAAATGAATTTTACGTGGCTCATCATTATGATTGCATTACCTCATTTCAATCTTATATTATTACCTCTCTGTCTCCAATTTGATTACAAATTGCGGTTTACGGAATAAATTTTCTATTTTTTGAAATTATTTTATTTACAAATTGGTATATCAATAAGATATAAAAATTCCGTCCCATGAAACATGAGACTTTTGCTTTTTAGGAGGGATTTAAGGGGAGTGTATTTTGGTATTGAATTTCCAAAAATGTCCTTTGATGTGATGAATAAAAGTATGATTTGATGGATAGATTATTAGTAAAAAAGTATGATGTGATAGTTAGGGTATGAAAAAGTAAGGGGTAAAAGTGACTTTTTAATAGAAATGAGAAGTGTTTTGTGGGACGGATAAAAAAAGAAAGGAAAAAGGTTTCATGGGACGGAGGGAGTCTTAAAAAGCCACGTCAAAAGTTCTACAAAAGAAGAGGTGACAAAAATATTTTATTTTATCAAATACTTAATGAAATCGCGTAAACAAACAAAAGTTATCGAGAGAATATAAAAAAATTGTAATCTATTTAGGGACGGAGAGAGTATGAGTTATGAATGATTACCGTATTACAAAGTACGGCCTACTATCTAAAAACATTTAAATTA
Source organism: Cuscuta australis (assembly GCA_003260385.1). Lineage (NCBI taxonomy): Eukaryota > Viridiplantae > Streptophyta > Magnoliopsida > Solanales > Convolvulaceae > Cuscuta > Cuscuta australis. The sequence continues at coordinate 7,350,196 of NQVE01000097.1, read as the reverse complement.
ATCTGTATCCACAAAATTGATTCAATTTAGGGGCTGTTTGGCAACTTCTGAATAGGTAAGTGCTGAACCAGTAAGAGGTCTGAACCATTAAGTGCTGAACCAGTAAGAGGTCTGAACCATTAAGTTCTAGTATATTGCTTAACTATTCAGGGGCAAATGTCTGATCAATTCAGATAAGAGGTCCTAACCATTCAGACTCTGTATAATACTTAACCATTCGGAAGGAAATCTCTTAACCATTCAGACATCTTAACCATTAAGAGGCTGAAACAAACAGTATGAACCATTAAGTGCTGAACCATTCAGATATCTGAGTCATTAAGAGGCTGAAACAAACAGCCCCTTAATCTCTTTACCATTTGTTTTTATGCAATCATGAGGTCATTCTTTTCACTTGTCTATTATACTCCCTCCGTCCACAAATAAACTTTACATTGCGCGTTACGATGTTTGACTAAAGTTATTTTCAAACCATTTTATATGAAAAATTGTGTAGAATTGAAAAATAAAAATCACATATTAAAACCCATATCAAAAGATCTACAAAACTAGAGGTGACATGACTATATTATTTTATCAAATGGATGACGAAAATAGGCCAACAAAGTGAATAAAGTTTGACCTTGTGAATAGTGAACGTAAAGTTTATTTGTGAACGGAGAGAGAGTATATTGTTCTAAATATTTTACGATGATGTCAAATTTATTAGAGATGACATGAAACATTTGAATTAACATGTTAATTCATACTTATCTAAAAAACCTTTTTTACTTAAAAAATACTCCGTATACATTTTATATTTATTTTCTTTTTATTAAAAAAATTGGGGATAGAATTAGTTATTATATAATGACTAAAGTTAGATTAAATGTAGGAATTAATATGTTAAACAATATTTTCATGTGATATATATAGTAAAACTTGACCTCATCATTAAAAACTTGGGACAATATTTATAGACAAGTGAAGAGCAAGACTTGTTTGAATAAAAATAAATTGTACAGAGACTAAATTATTTCAATTTTAAGTATAAGGACTAGTTTCAAAATTTGTAGATAGTACATAGACCTCTACGGTACTTTGTCCACTTCGTAATGAGTAACTTGCCTCAGAAATATCATAACACATAAAGAGAGTCAAATGCATAAATTTAGAAAAAGTTTTGAGCATTAGAGCGAGATGACATGAAAAATTTGAAACATGACCTACGTAATGCCATTTTATTAGGCATGGAACATGATGTTACATAATGTTACGTACATTTTGAAGAATTGAAGGAATGAATTTGCTTAATTACAAATGTTCCTTTGAAAAAGATAAATCCATTTTTGTTGTAGTAAATAAATTAGCATTAGGCCGGTCTAATTGGCCGGGTGAATATATGTCCCTATCGGCCCATTATATGTGATACATAAGTCAAACATCATATGGTCCCTATCGGCCCATTAGGATGGCTGAACAATATGTCAGAAGCTCGTAAACAGGATTATTGAACTAAAAGAACAAACTAAAAAAACATCCATACATATTATAGTTTCGGCTCGGTTCTAGTGACACCGGAGAACGGTGTCACTCCGGTGCTACTGCATTTTTTAAACACCTCCGGTGCTCCGTTCGTAAAATTGACGGTTCCTACCCCATAAACCCTCACTCTACCCCACCCATGCATTACATAATAGCCACACATTTTGTGGGGGGCATACGAAGGGGTTGGGATGGGATGCAGGGGTGGGGATAGGGTAGGGGATTTAGGAGATGAGTTAGGGGGTAGGAAACATCAATTTTACGAACGGAGCACCGGAGGTACCCAAAACACAGTGGCACCGCTAGCAGCACCGTTTTCCGGTGTCATTATTGAGATTGTTCAATGTATTAACAATAACTACCTACCAAAATGGTCTAATCCAATTGTTCAATGTTTTTGAGATATTTTCACTCTTAGATTACTAATAGAATTCACCCCACACATCATTTCATATATGGAATAACTTAACAATCCAAGGTTTATAAATTTCAATGAATCAAAAAACTGGGATTTTTCATTCATCATCTTCTTCTTCATCAAACTAAGCTACCATGAAGCCCACAAAAATGGCGGCGCACGGCGGCAAGAACGCCTCCCCCACCACGACAATGGCTGCCCTGTTTCTTCTCTTTTTACTCGCCTTCCTCTGTTTCTCCACCCGGACTCCCATCTCCCCTGTTTTCCCCCAAAATCACCATAGCAACCAACGGGAAACCCAATTACTCCCAGCAGCGCCGCCGCGGGATCGGCTGGAAGAAGCTCTGGGCAGGGCGGCGATGGCGGGAACGAAGACAGTGATCATAACGATAATCAACCAGGCGTACGTGGAGCCGGTCTCCGGGGAGCCGCCGTCGATGCTGGATCTCTTCCTCGAGGGGTTCTGGGAGGGAGAAGGGACGAGGGAGCTGGTGGACCACTTGCTGGTGGTCGCCATGGACGACGCCGCCTACCGGCGCTGCCTTTTCCGGCGGCTGCATTGCTACGGGCCGATCACGACGACGGAGGAAGGCGGAGTGGATTTCTCCGGCGAGAAGGTTTTCATGTCCAAGGAGTTTATCAATATGATGTGGAGACGGACTCTGTTCCTTTTGGATGTTCTTAAACATGGTTACAACTTCATCTTCTCGGTAATATATTGTTCCATTTACTCCCCTAAATCACCCATTTATTAGTTATTTAATAAAATAATATAGTCATGTCACCTCTTATTTTGTTGATCTTTGATATACTTCTAAAATATATACTCCGTAATTCTTATTTTTTAAATTTTAAATCTATAACCAAATAAGTTGAATTGAAAATAATTTCAATCAAACCTCGTATACCAAACTGAGAAAATTATTTTAGGACGGAGAGAATACTTTTTTGTATATTTGATTTTTCACTAACTTGTAGCAACTACAGAGTAACACTTTAATCATTAAAATTCTATAGAATATCATTACTCATTTACTCTTGCATAAGTGTATGCCTTTACTAATCAATTCTATAGAATATCATTACTCATTTACTCTTGCATAAGTGTATGCCTTTACTAATCACGGTGGATTCTCATTACATTGGAACCTCATGTCATAGGATGATCCGAGGATGCTCTGATACCTCGGCGCTCCGATGCCTCGTTCGTAAATTTGACGGTTCCTACTCTTCTAATTCCCTACCCTGCCCCGACCCGAACACACGCCCCCACCTCCTTCAATTGCACCCCACAAGTTAATTTTGACATTGGAGTCAAAGTCAAAATTAACTTGTGGTGTACAATTGAAGGGGGTGAGGACGTGTGTTCCGATCGGGGCAGGGGATTTTTCGGAGTTTAGAGTATAGAAACCGTCAATTTTACGAACGGGGCACCGGAGCGCCCCAAGTCATTCCATGGCATTGCCGGGCAATGTCACAAAAACCGTCCCGTACTAATAATTCTTAACTAGTGTGTCTTTTGTTTGTAGGACACGGACATAATTTGGTTGAGGAATCCATTCACAAAGCTGAGCAGCAACACAACAGAAGACTTGCAAATAAGCACAGACATTTTCACAGGGGACCCATGGTCAACCGCCAACCCGATCAACACGGGCTTCTACTACGTAAGATCTAATCCCAAAACCCTCAAGCTCTTCGAAACATGGTATGACATGAGGGAGAAGTACCCGCCTCAAATGAAAGAGCAAGACATCTTGGCGATCATGAAAAGAGGTGGTCCTAGATACTATCTATCTCAATAAATATGATTCTAGTTCTTTGAATTTAATATCGGGCAAGTGGATGATCGAATCATTTTACACCTTAAACACCGCGGCTCGTTGGGAAGAACGTAACTCAAACAACCGAGTAAGCCTTTGGGGGTGTACTTTATATATATAGACAACTAAGTTAAAGAATCACAGGTCGCTAGGACAGGACTACTTATATACAAACATATCACATTGATGTTTTTCATGACATCGACTAACAGGTTGGATGTTGGTTAAGGTAGAGAAAGAAATTTTTTTCCCACTAACATCATGATAGACTTTGAGATTGGACAATGATAATCATTTCAATCATTAAATACTTTGGTCAAATTATACAAAAAAAAATAAATTTAACCGATTAAAGAGTTCAACTTTATATCTTATACAATTAACCTTTTCCATTTTGGATATGACTCAAACACATTACAGCGTACGGCATATATAGTACTCCCTCCGTCCTGAAAAGATTTACACGTTTCAAAAAAATTGTGTCTCACAATCTCTTACCCATTTCTATTAAAAAACCACTTTTACCCCTTACTTTTTCAAATCCTACCTATCACATCATACCTTTTTACTAATAATCTACACATCACATCCTACTTTTACCCATCAGGGTATTTTTGGAAAGCCAACACAAAAGTATTCCTCCCTTAATTTCAACTTTAGTCAAAATGAGTAACACTTTATCTCCATATAACACCGCTACGGATCTTCTATATCCAAATATATTATCTAGCAGGTGGGATTTTCAAGGAGATGGGGCTTCTCGTTCGGTACTTGGACGCCGCACACTTCAACGGCTTCTGCGCAAATAGCGGGGACGTGGCAGCAGTGGCAACTGTCCATGCCAATTGTTGCAGAGGCATCACCGCCAAGGTTGCTGGTCTCAAAAGTGTTCTCCAAGATTGGAAGGTTTATAAGACATCTAGAGGCAACCCTGGGAATTTCCGGTGGTCTGAACATGTTTTTTGCAAGAATTCTTGGGGGCCTACTCCTAGTAATTAAGAGCAAGACTACATAGTTTGGGACATATACTTATACTACTATGTATGGATAATGGTTGGGGTACTACTTCTTCTACCCACACCTTTCGGGTCCGTTTGGCATCAACGTTAGAGATTAGCGTTAGCGTTTTCAAAATTAATCTATGCCATTAAAATTTTATTCAAAACACTAACGCTAATCGAAAACGCTGGGATATTTGTTACTTCCTCCGTCCTAAAATTAACTTCCCATTTGACTTTTCACGGTCTCCAATGTGATACTTTGACCATCAATATCTCAATTTTTATATAAAATATATTCTATAAAAATTATATATTTCAAAATGAATCTATTGATAATAAATTTATATGAAAATTTAATGTATTTTTTTCATAATATATGGTTAAAGTTTAAAAAGTTTGACAATAAAAGTCAAACTGATAAAGTTAATTTTAGGAGGGAGTATAAGGTTGTGATGGAAGGTGGAGTGAACGTTTGGGCAACTTTAGCGTTTTCCTAAATATTAAGTATTTTAGGAAAAGTTATTGAAGCACTTAATCCCACTACGTCAATAGATTAATGCACAAACTATGTAGAATACATATATGAAATAATGTACGTGAGAGGAAGAAAGTTGGCTACCACATAATCTTAACCTTTTTCAATAGAGTAATTTAACTAAAACATAATGACTTTTCCAATATAGGACCATATGTTTTTGTTTCCCAATGTAGGACTTTTGGTCATTATGAGTTAGTCTTTATTCAAGTAAATGTCCATCATTACTGAACATTATTCCTCCACCAAGACATTAATAAGTCCTATTTAGGGAATAAAAAAGTTTAAGTCCTAGATTAAAAAAGTCATTACTAGTATGTTTTAATCCTATTTACTGCAAATTTTACTTTTCAATATTGGTATAGTGTTAGTTTTTTGTATCATTAATTCTATTAAAATGTACTCCATCCGTCCCAAAAAGATTTACACATTTCAAAAAAATTGCGTCCCACAATCTCCTATCCATTTCTATTAAAAAATCATTTTTACCCCTTACTTTTTCAAACCCTACCTATCACATCATACCTTTTTTCCTAATAATCTACACATCATATCTTACTTTTACCCACCACATCAAGGGTGTTTTTGAAAAGTTAACACAAAATTATTCTTCCCTTAATTTCAACTTTAGTCAAAACGTGTAAATCTTTTTTTTGGGACGTAGGGAGTAGTATATATTTTTGATTTCTTTTACTTTTGTGAGGTGTGAGCGGAATGTTGTGGCTCATACACTCGCAAGTAATGATGAGGATCACTGCGATGTCTGAGAGATTAGCCCTCCAAACTTTGTTGTTCATTTGAGTCATGGTTTATGGAAGTGTTTTCCTTAAAAAAACGATTCTAGCGGTGTTGTATTGAATCCTACTGCATTAGATATAATTCAAGACTTAATGTATAATTTATTCAATATATATTTCATAAAAGTGTTGCAAAGAATATTTAAACCAACACTTATGATAAATTCTACTACGATCAATTGACATTAAAATTAGGTATCATTTTTTAAAACATAAAATTAAGTATCATAATATGACACCTGACCTATTTAGGTATGTTACGGTATTGTAATATTTAGAGTAATGCTAGAGCTACAAATAAAACACTTATAAAATTCACAAATTTACCATTTGTGTAAATTAATTAATAATTATTTATAAATTATTTAAGGCCATTATTTAAATCCAATACTTTACATATTCAGTAAGTTTGGGTATTTTGTAAATATTTGGTTTGTGATTCTAGCATTACTCTAATATTTATACACTTTTAACATTCAATTGGGTTATTGTTGTTGTTGTTGTTCTACGTACTTCGTTCAATACCTGAAATGATTCCTACTTCGTCATCCAATGCGAACAATGCAATTTTTTCAATCTTTTTTACAACAACTATAATATATACGCCCGTGTTCAAATGACACTTACATTCAAAAATGAAACTATAATTTAAATTTAGATAAGTGAAGTGTCACAAGAAAATGTATAATAGGGAAAGGGGCACTCGTGGGTACTACCCATGCATCGGCCGATTCGGTGCTTCCATCTCATTTCTACTCTCAAGTACCCACAAATCACAAAATCACTGGCAGCATTTAAGGGTGTGCACAATTTGGTAAACCGACCGAACCGAAACCAAAAAATTTGGTATGTACCGAAACCGAACCGAATAATTCGGTTCGGTATTCAATTCTCATATTTTGAAAAAATTGGTTTTCGATTCGGTACAAAATTTAGAACCGGTATTTCGGTAAAAACCGAATACCGAAATTATTTAATACTTATATATAATTTTATCCATTGCTACTCAATTCAATTCCCAATATCTACCCCAATTTTGAAATAATGAATATCCACCCCACTAATTTTAAGTCCTATTATCTAAATTTGGAGTTATTTAAGATTGGAAATCATGAAAGCATCAAATTAATAATGTTGGTAAATGTTTTTATATTTCGGAATGGACAATTCTGTTAATTGTATCAACTATTTTGTTTAATTTATGTAATGGTTCTAATTGTGCTGCTTTATTTTAATTTTGGAGTGTGTAATGGACTTATATATAATGGATTATGCTTTGTTATTTTCCATTTGGAGAATGAAATGAATTTTTTAAAGTTCAAATTTTGGTTTATGTTCGGTTTTTGGTAAAACCGATTACCAAACCGATTTAATTTGGTTTTTACTGAACCGAACCATTTAATTTCGGTTCGGTATTTGGTACAAAAAATAAATTACCGAAATTTCGGTTCGATTTGGTTCGGTTTTACCGAATGAACACCCCTAGCAGCATTTACCCACCGTACATAATATGAATCCATCAACTCGCCAAGGACATCCTTTAAGTTTGATAGGGTCTGGGATGTAGACCGGTGAAAAAGCAGTTCCTTCGTCCTTTAAGATCATGATGTGGAGTATCATGCATGCATACACCATGCTCCTAATCTTGACTATGTAGAGGATCCAATTCAACCAAAAGCTCAAGCTTGTGGTTGTGACCTAGGAAGAGTTATTTATATTTTAACAGACTACAGTCATAAAACGGATGGGTCGCCTAAGTATGTCCCATTTTCCCTTTACAACACTAAAAGCACGCTCCACATCGTCTAGAACTTCTTGTCATTCAAATCAATTAGAAATGGAAGTGTTTTTACAAACATTGACCACTTGGGGTAGATCCCATCGGTTAGATAGTATCCATGTTTGTATGTGTGTCCATTCACTTGAAATGGACACTTAGGTGCGGTTCCATTCCGTTGAGTGAGAAATATTGGAGACGTTTGAAGAATATTAATATCGTTGAGTGAGCCGGGAGGACCACAATACGCATGTCAAAACCATAAATATTGTGATGCAACCGCTTCGACTACGATGATTGGTATTTGTGATCGCCTCTCTTATATTGGCCTCGTAATGTTTTGGGACACATCCTCCAATCAAGAGACGTACATTCGATATTACCTAACATCTCAGGAATGTGATGTCTTTCTTCGTGCTCTTGGTAGAAATTCGCTACATCATGGCTTGTCGGCCCACGCTAAAACTCATTTTATTCATTGCATTGTAGAAAAATGGTAAGCATTTTCGCGAAGTCCTTTCGGTTATACATAAAAAGTCGTTGTCCTCATCAAGAGTATTACTAGTCCCGAGTTGTTTTGCAAGGGACGTGACTTTTTGTATCGTTGTAAAACTCTTTTTCATCATCCGGTCATATTGATAAGTCCAATTTTTGGTTTTATTTTATATCTTATATTTCAACGTTCTTGTGCGTAAACAAAATTAAATCAAGAAATTCAAATAAATTTTCATTATAAAAAAGTCGTTTTACAAATATGTTAATAAAAAGATTATTCAAAATTAAATTTAGTTTTTCCAAGCATATCATGGCCAAATTAGAAGAAAAATATTTCAAATTGATGATGACAAGTGAAAAAGAGACCAAACCAGGCTTTGGAGCAAAAAGAACAGATCAAAATTGCCAAAAATGGGCAAAAATCCAGCCCAAGCCTCTGAGAGGCGTGCGCCCCAGCCCTAGGCGCACGCTTGTGGGTGTGACGATTCGAAGCGGCGCAAAAATCAATTTTTTGGTGGAGAATCCAATCAAACAGAAGCCCAGACGCCTGACAGGCGTGCGCCTGGGATTCCGAAAAGGCTATATAAGCAGCGCTTCTCCCTGCGATTTCAATAATCCTCCTCCACAATTCTTTTTTTCCCTTCTCTCTAGTAGCGAGAATTCTAAAAAATAGTATAAGTTTTTATCGTTTTGGGAGTTTCAAGTCCAGATCTGTTCAATTCCACTTTTTCTGGAAGTTGTAAGTTTTCTGTAATAAACATGTTATGTTATTTAATTTGTGTACGTTCAATTGTTATCATGTCTGCTTAAATATTTTAAGAATGTGAATTGAAGTAGGGTAGTAGGTATGTAAGAAAAATAATTAATTTATTATATTCATTAATTAATATTTGAAAAATTATTATATTTATTTGTCTATGAATGTGAGAAATAATTTAATCAACCAATACTAGCACATTAATTAAACCTAGATATAGGATATAATTAATGGAGTAGTTGTGACAGAACTCTCACTAGACAATTAATTAATTAATTTAATACTCCAACTAGTTAAAATATCTGAGAAATTGCCTACTAACTGAAATCAATTCATATTCCTCTGTATCAATTCAATCAAGTTGTTATTCTGTTCAATCAACCAAACTTTTCGAAATTAGAAGACTTCCAATACCAATCATTATGCCTTGCCTAACTAATTTTTAATAGAAAATTTATTTACATGTCAATCTTTGTGAAAACGACACAGGAATAAATTGAACTCTTTTAGAGGAAAATTTACTACCACTTAAACTCAATCTTCACATATCCCTCTTGAAACCATGTATACCGTGCTTTTACATGACCAACAATTTTTAAGAACCTTTTTCACATACGAAATCGATAACAAAAAATCATTATTGGAATCGTCCAGCGATAAGAATATCCCGAGAGCATCATTTTGAGATATTAGCCATTGAGGGTTTGAGTGAATGAAAATGGTGAAGGTTTAATTTGAGTGAGTAAAAATGGTAGAATGGTTGAGTAGAGATTAAAATGGCGAAGGAATGTGGGGGCAGATATTTATGCGTGAGCATCATGAAAGGAATTTATTGTAATAAATGGCATGCAATAAATTCATCTTAAGTCTATACAAGACCTCTCATCTTTCCCTTTATTACTTAAAATTTGATCATTTTTTTAATTTTTGTAAAAAAATTTGTAAATCAAAATAGTTTAGAGAAAAAAACTAAAATATGAGTAAAACATAAAAAATGTAAAAAAAGTTCTATGTCTTTATTCCAAAAATAAGACTTCAATGAAAATAAAATGTCAATCATGAAAGAAAAAATAGGTTTGATTACATTATGTGACATGTCTGATATTTAAAACAAAATCTTGTAATATATAAATTATAATTACAAATATATTATTTATAATAAATACTGCACAAATAAATTGAGGTGCAATATAACCACAAAGACTTTTTAAAATTTAATATTTTTATATTTATGCTATCTTTATATTAAAACTATTTTTTTGTAAAAGTATTTTTTTGTATTTAAAAAATAAAAATACTTTTTTTGTATCTTAAAAAATAAAAATACTTTTTTTGTATCTTAAAAAATATTAATACTTTTTTTGTATCATAATCATCATCATCACGTTATCTTAATGAATGCCTTTAACCTATTTTTTGTTTCATGATTGACATTTTATTTTTATTAAAGTTCTATTTTTGGAATAAAAACATAGAACTTTTTTTATATACATTTTTTATGTTTTACTCTTATTTTAGTCTTTTTCTCTAAACTATTTTAACTTACAATTGTTTTTATAAAAGGTAGAAAAATAAGAAATTTTTTTAAGTAATAAAGGGAAAGGTGATAGGTTTTATATAAAGTAAGATTAATAAAACATTTTATGTCATTATTTTATCCATAATTTTTAAATATAGTTTAACATATTGATGTTTTCGTGTTTTATCATGTAGATTAATATACAAAAAGTTGTCTTATTCATATTAAAAAGTTGAAGAAAAAATAATGAGTGCGAATAGTAAAAATAGTGAGATGAAAAGAATAATTTATAAACTATAGTTATGAATATAATAGTTGTAATAATAGTAGTAGTAGTAGCAATAATAATAATCACATTAAACATATATCGTTTTTAGAGTAATTGGTTGGGGAGTAAAAAGAGTTTGAAGAAAATCAGAGTAGTTGGTAGAAACTGGAAAAAATTGGAAGAAACTGAAAAGAACTAGAAGAAACTGAAAGTTAAAAGTTGAAGCGGTAAAGAACTGGCTCTAAGATGGTGTTTGGGAGTGATTAACTTGTGGATAAAGTGATTTCCACAAAAGCTGAAAGGAAAAGCACCTCATACATGCTTCTCTGAAACGGTGTTCTATGTACACATTAGTGATGGTGGTGAAAAGCAGAAGATAACATGCCAAACAGATTAAAATCACAAGCTAAATTATTAAAAGCAGAGCGTTGCCAAACATTCCAAGTCATTTTTCATTCCAACAATGCATTGGGCTCAAATCCACCTAGAGCCGTGCAAGTCCGCCGGCTGGTAAAATAAAAAAAATTAAAAAAGAAAAAAAAGAAGAGGGAAGAAAGAATCTCAACTCCCGGCCTCGCACGGCGCAGTTTAGCCGCCCCCACCACCCTTAGCGGCGGTCTGATCCGTCTAGATCTCCACATCAGTCGCAGCAGCAGCCCCCCACCCTTCGCTTTAAACCTAACCCTATTTCAACTCATTCATTATGCCACCGCCCGCCGCCGCCGGATCTGATTCACATCTCTCGCTGTTCATTTCGAGTTTTCGTTTTCGCCGATGGCCGCGTCTTCGTCCCCATCCTTCTCCGCCACTCCGCCGGAGAATTCCATTGCCGTCGTCACCGTAACCGCTTCCTCCTCCTCTCGCCGCCTCCCTCCGCCGTGTTGGTCCCATGAGGAGAGCGTAGCGCTCATCGATGCCTACCGAGACAAATGGTACTCCCTCCGCCGCGGTAATCTCCGGGCCAACCACTGGCAGGAGGTCGCTGATGATGTCGCCGTTAGGTGCCCGGTCGATTCGCCGAAGACCGCCGTGCAGTGCCGTCACAAGATGGAGAAGCTCAGGAAAAGGTATCGCGCAGAGATTCAACGCGCGGCCCCTTACGGCGGCCTTCGCTCCCAACGCTATTGCTCCTCCTGGGTTCTGTTCAAGCTTATGGATTCCATGGAAAGAGGCCCTGATGCCGAATCTCCTCCTCCAGGGGACGAAGAACTCGACGATGATGCCGAGGATTTGAAGCAAAATACTGTCAAACACCTTGCGGGCGATATGTACAGCCCGAACCATCTGACTTCCAACAAGAGAACCAACTTTCAAGGTCCCATGACTAATGGAGGAACTGGTGTTCGGATTCGAATTCCCACACTAGCCATGATTGGAAAATTTGACGAAATGTCACCAGCAAACCCTAACCCTAACCCTACATTTGGGTCTAGTAGTAGGATGGTGTCTAAAGGGGATTGTTTCGCAAATAGGTCTGCAGATTTTGGGAGGAAGAGGAAAGAACAGGTGGGAGAAAAGAGGAAGGGAGACCCAATTGCTGAGATGGTGACAGCAATTAAGTCACTAGGGGATGGGTTTCTCAAGATGGAGAGGATGAAAATGGATTTGGCCAGGGAGTTGGAAGACATGAAGATGGAAATGGAGATGAAGAGGACCGAAATGATTCTTGAATCACAACAGAGGATTGTTGAAGCTTTTGCCAATGCTCTCTCTGAGAGGAATCACAAGAAGATGACTACGCCGGAATGTGAGATGGGTCATAATTGATTGACTCGCGACATCTGTTTTCCATTGAAGCTTACAAGATGCCTTTATTTATCTCTCAAGGGAATTGGCTATGCTGCTGTTTTCTCCTGGGAAATACTAGTAGAGAAACAAAAATGAAAGTTTATGATGGTCCCCTTTCATACACTCTAAAAAGACTCAATGGGCCAGAAGCCGAAAGGTGAACAAGTTTCCAGGTTCATTTCTATTTAAGTTTCTACAGCAGCCTAACAATACAATGAAGCAGAAAGGCACAAACTTGCTCCCATAATGTGCATTTAAGAGGCATAGAAAGTCAAATTTTTTCAATATTGCATAACTTTCTTCCCAGCAATTCTTGCTGCACTTGCAGTGTTTTCCAGATCAAATTCTTTATCAATGTTTACAAAAACACCTTCTAGTTGGGCAGCTAGAATTAGATCGTTTCATCATCGTCTTGAAGTCTTATGAAGAGAGAAATTGATAAAAATACCCAATCATAGAAGTTACTGACTATGCATGAAACCATTTATCTATATCTTTCCATATTTCTAAAAGGGAATCATAAGAAAATATAACAAAACTAAAAAAGGCCACAACATCAACTAAAAATCAGTTCTTGATTCCATATTTCCATTACCTTGTGGGATCAAAACCAGCATGGAGAGCAAGTTTGAGTTGATTTTCACTAACTAAGACTGCCCCCCATCCCATCTTCCTCAAATGCTCCAAAATTTTCAAATTGTTGTTGGCCTTAATAGCACACCCGACAATCGAATTCAACCCTTACAAAGCCTCTTTATATGCCTCAACATTTCTAGTAATCAGAGGCTTGCTGTACGGATAAAAAGGCCACATAATTAGTAATCCGGTAAAATCTACGTACATGAGATCTGCGATCTGACCAGAATGGTCAAGGATTTCACCCACGTTGAGCGGGACCTTTTTTGAGAAGTGATTGGTTCAGGACTCTGAATGGTGTAGATGAACAAGCCCTGAGCTAGAGGAATCTATGAGCCTAGAATGGTAATGTATATTGAGGTATAGCCTTAGTTTAGATTAGACTATGAGCTTTAGTTGTAATTGTGTATTACGAGTGTTTAATGATTGAGAAACATGAATGATTTGTAAAAATACATTGTTTTTTAGTAGCCTTCAGACCCAATAGTGTAGTAACTGTCCAATCTTATAGTTTCAACATTTTAAGTAGAGGTGGGACTCAAACACTAGATGTGTAAAGTTTGGGGTGACTTCTTTGCCACTACGCCAAAATGGTTTAATTACTTATGTGTGTGGATCAAGAAACGAAAATGTGACCCACACTTGTACAAGGATTACTCACACATTCACTAGAAATATATTCTCAATGGACGAATGGGTTCACTATTCTCAGAAATTAAAGCCTGATTTATGTTTTCAATTGTAAATTTGAATAAAATTTTAATGAAGTATCTTCACTTTAAAAATATTTAAACCAAACGTTGTTGTTAAATAGTCTGAGTAGTGGTATCACAAAATTTCACTCAACTATTCTTTTTCTTTCTTTCTTTTTTTGAGAAAAGTGCCTCTATCTTTTATTTTGTTTCCATAACCCGACTGAATTTTCTAAAATGTTCAAGAAATGTCACTTACTTTTTCTTTATTTCAATTATACCATTGAACTCTCTAAAATGTTCAAAAGTGGCACTCAACTTTAAAAAAAAGACACAATTATATGCTCTTGTTTTTTTAAATAATTTTTTAAAAAGATTTTCTTTTCATTTCTCAATAAATTTGTTACTTTTAAATTTTTCTACTCACAAATAGTACTCCGTCCTATAGTAAAATAACTTTGTAAAATATGACAATGTATAAGTTAGAAATCCGTCGGGAAAAAGATTCCATTTAAAAAAAAACTTTTTCTATCTTACAAACTTGACAAAATATAAGTTAAACACGAAAACAAGAGTTTTTAATTAAAAAAATTTGTTAGATAAAACAAAATTTTTTTTGTAAAAAAAGTTTTTTTTTTGCGGTGGAGGCAATATTTTTATTAATGAAAAATGACAAAAAATATCATACTCCATGCATCACTCTGCCGTGTTTTGAGAAAAATAATTTTATAATTAAAATAATATTTGTGAGTGGCGTAAAATTGACCAGAAACATATCTGTTGAGAAATAATAAGAAAGTATTGGGGAAAAAATATAGAATTAAAAAGAAATATTTTATCTGTTAAAAGGAATTGTGGTTATTTAAAAAATTGAGTGGCTATTTTGAAAATTTTAAAGAGTTCAATGACATTATTGAAAGAAAGAACAAGAGATTTACATTTTTTGAACCTCTTAGAGAATTTTGAAACTTTATTAAAAGAAAAATAAAATACAGTGAATTTTTGATAAAATAATAATATATTAGGATTTTTTGAGAACTTTCTCATGACCCATTTTGTGAGTTTTGGAGATATGATAAGATATGAGTTTTGAAATCTAAGAGAAATGATTTGAATTTTAAAATATGAACAAATTTGTTTAAAGAGATTTAAAATTAAGATTTAGTTAGTGATAAGCAGGGGTGACCGGCAACACCGGTGGTTGACGGTGACAATGGTAGCCGGTGACTGAGAATGATCAATGGTTGAGACTTGAGAGAGATATCAAACTCCCATAAAATATCTACCAAATTCGGAAATATCAAAACCTTTCATTTAAAGAATTTATGATATCCAGAAATATCGAATTCGGTATTTTTTTTTAACTTAACCATACAACAGAAAAGAATTTTGATTTTTGGAGATATCAAAATACATGTATATGTTCTTAAATACTCCTTACTTTTATTCAAAAGACTAACTTTAACGGATAACCCTATCATCAAATAGGCTCAAAAACCCTTCCACAATTTTGTTTGCCATCTTGTAATACCCTGTAAAAATCTCGATTTTTAAGGCCTGCGAAATACCCTCGTGCGCGGGTTCTCTCGCAAGCTAAAAGGTTTTCTCGCTGGGCTTGATTCAATCTTTCATCAGGCATGGCGGTTCTTGCTCTTCCATTGGTGACTGCGATTTTTAGACCTCGTAATCGCCGTTTCTCTTTTTTCATCGCCGCCGTGCCGTCCGCGCATCTCCTCCCATGCCGGCGTTTTTTCTCCCGGAATCACTCTATCTCGGCTCTGAACACCCATTCAGCGTCCCACAAGAACTCAGCTGGCCCCGGTTCTGAGAATCAAAAGAAGTCACACGTCCCCACTTTTCAACAAGCCATTCAGCGCCTCCAGGTTAGAAACTCTGTTAATCCTCTGCTCTCTTGATATGGTATTCCTTTTATTGAATTCATGATGTGGCAGGAGAAGGAATGGTGAGGTAACCAACAGTTTGGTTTTTTTTCCAATTAAGACATTGGTTTGTGATTTTCATCCAGATGGATATCATGAAAGCTAACCATGGTAAAGTTATAATGTACTAATGTGATGTGAAAAACAATCGCTACCAAGATGTTCTAGCTTACATTTGGCATAAGTGAAATATTATAATTTTAGCAACTTATGCGAAGGTAGAATCTTTTTGTGCGAAGGATGATGAACATTGAACAAGAGGTGTTTCCATTTGAAAGTATATTGATATCTAAAGTACGTAATTTTTAGATCATTTGATTTCTAAAGCTTTATCTTATACAAGACTGAATTGTTTTACCCTGATTAGGCTAACATATGAAACATAGGAAAATAAAAGGATGAATGTGAAATATATTGGGATCATGTCTTAAATACAAGAATTGGTATCGTACTATTTTCTACACCTCAGCCTTGAAATACACCCACAAACGACCTATTTTCCTATTGAAATAATTAATGATAAACCCCGAGACATATTCTTGATTAAATGGTTGATTTAAGAAACCTGTAGCATACAGAAAATTTTTCATCAAACACGATTAAAAAGTCTAAAATGAATAGTAAGGCTTGACTTTGCAAGAACATACTATTAAAGACAATCAGACTACTAAGTCACACCACAAAGGTTTGAGAAGAGATTATCAAGACCTAGTTGAGAAAGAAAGTGAGCATTTCTATGAATCAGTTTGGTTTCATGTCTGGCCAGTCAACCCCCAAGGCCATTCACCTCTCGAGGAGTCTGATGGAACATGATAAGGGACCTTCACATAGTGTTCATTGATTTGTAGAAGGCTTAGGACATGATTTATACTCCTGTGGAGGTTCCCATTTAATGTAAGGACATGTATGATAGGGCAAGAACTAATGTGAGGTCGTTACGTGGCAACTCTGACCAGGTACAAGTGGAGATGAGGTAACATCAAGGGTGTGCTTAGTCCTTTTGCTTTGGTGATAAATGTTTTGACGTGGCATATTTTGTGGAGGTACCTTGGTGCTTGTTTTTTATCGAGGACAATGTTCTAACAAGAGATACTCAATGATTGGTTAGAAGTGTGGAGATAAACCTTGGAATGTTGCTCCATTGGTAGAACGAGTGAGTCGAAAGTGGAAGTGAGTACCTTGGATCCTTCATTCAAGCCAATTGGGGGGGGGGGGGGGGGGGGGGGGGGAGATGGGGGTGCTTCCCATCATATCAATGTTGCTTGGGCAAATTGGAAGCTAAGTTGAGTGAGTCAAAAGTGGAAGCGAGTACATTGGATCCATCATTAGAGGTATATGGGAATGCTTCCAATGATTCCCATCATTTTGGTGTTGCTTGGGCAAAGTAGAAGCTTGCTTCAAGTTCCATTTGCGATAAGAGGATTTCAACAAACAAAAAAGGGAGGTTTTGTCAATTAATGGTTACACCGACTATGCTATATGGAGCAGTTGAGCACAATGATGGGCAGTGAAAGATGCTCATGTTCGGAGGCTATGAGTAGCACCGATGATGTGCGGTCATAGAAGGATAGATAAGATCCAAATTGAGGATCTTCATGGGAGGGTGGGTGTGGCCTCGATGGAGGATAAGCTGCAAGAAGACAAACTGACCTGGTTTGAACACGTACTAAGGAGAAGTATGGATTACCCGGTGAGGAGGTGCAATAGGCTTTAGGCAGAGGACATGAAGAGGGGTAGAGGTAGACCTAAGAAGAGTTGGAAAAAGGGGTTAGACACAACTTATGACTTGAAAGTCTTACCAAAGATATGACTTATATAGGAGTGTTGAGGTCTAGGACTAAGATGGCAGGGTAGTCATTTGGGCCCTAGTTCGTGGTTTGTCCTTGCGTGCTTTTGTGCCTTAATTTGTAGCTTCTGCCTATATGCTTCTTCTATCTGTGTGCTTTCTATATTCGTGTTACTTTCCTTTGTCGTGCTCTTGTGTCTTTAGCCGAGGGTCTCTTGTTAACAACCTCTCTACTTTTCGGGTTGGGGTAAGGTTTGTGTAGACAACCTGCCCGCACCACATTAATTTTTTACCAGGTTTGTTGTTGGAAAATGCAAAACGGATGATTTGAAGAGTGTACCTACTTATGAAAAGTTTAATATAGTCGATACACCATTTTTGAACGAAATAAAATTTATTTAAAAAAAAATTGTGCTTAATGAAGAATAAAAGACAAATGATGCCAAATCAAGAATACCTTACAAGGAATTTTACCAAATAAAGAATTAATCTAATGACTCAAGTCTTAATTGTTATTAGTTTTGATTTGTTTTTCTTGCTCATGGGTCAGTTTCAAATAAATGTTCCACCTTGAATATGCCTGTGCAAGAAACTATTTTCATGACGATTAGTCAATAGAAAAAACCTGAGACACAAATAACAATTAGCGACACATGCATATTCCAACAACATTTGTGGTCTATTGAGTTTCAGTATAATAGTATGTAAGTTTGTGGTGAACCCTACATCCCAAGGATCCTTTTGGGTAGAGTTATGCTCATGTAACCATCCACTAGAATACCAATTTACATTCAATAAGGTATGATGATAGTGCAGGTGTGCCACGTGACATTGATTGTTTCATGAAACCATGTAGTTTCTTCATAATATTTACTTATACATCATAATTTTTTCCATTTAAGAATTATTATTATTATTATTATTATTATTATAATGGAATCATAATAATCCTCAAGATATCTTCATGTATATAATAATGTAATTGAAGAATAAGTTCCTACAAACAACAAACACTACTAAATTCAGCGTATGCAAATAAGACACTTATGATCAAACATAAATGTTATATAAGTTGTGACTATCATAACAACATTTCAATACACAATATGTGATTAGCTGTCACGATCGTTTTTTTAATCAATCAAGCGAGTCCAAGATCTAGATCAATCAAGTAAGTCCAAGATCTTGGTTATCTGCCTGAGAAGTAAAATAAAATTATGACAGATAATTGGATACACAAATTTTTTATTTAAAAATATTAGCAATCCATGATACAATAATTTTTGAGATCTAATGGTATAGATTCATACAACAACATTACCCCAGTGCCTTAAAGGCTCCCACTCATTTCGGGGTAAAGGGGATCCAATGTGATATGTATGAGGCTAGCCTTCTTAGGCCTTGTTTTTTTGGGTTGAAAAAATTAACTTCCAATATTTTCCAACTTCTTCTAATAATGGCTTAACAAAGTATTTATATATGATGAATATACATTAACATTATATATCTAACATAGTTATTAATGGCAAGTGGCGAAGGGCAGACGAGAGGACCTTTTTTATGGCGAAAGGCGTGGCGAGAGGCGGGCGGTCAAATGAAGAACATGTGTATCCTTAGCCGGAGCTACTATTGGAATAGTTAATGTCTTGAGTTCTTTAATTAGTTTTGTAGCCATAAATCCATCATTATTAAGTAAAGAACTATCATTCTCTTTATGATTGCCAACTTCTTCTTGATTTGATTGAATCTCTCGCCCACTCCTTCCTAGGATTTGATTAGGAAAGTTCCGCTTCATTTCCTTTTTATGTTCAACTATGTTACACTTCAACTCATCCATCCATCCATCCATCCATCCATCCATCCATCCATCCATCCATCCATCCATCCATCCATCCATCCATCCATCCATCCATCCATCCATCCATCCATCCATCCATCCATCCATCCATCCATCCATCCATCCATCCATCCATCCATCCATCCATCCATCCATCCATCCATCCATCCATCCATCCATCCATCCATCCATCCATCCATCCATCCATCCATTCATCCATCCATCCATCCATCCATCCATCCATCCATCCATCCATCCATCCATCCATCCATCCATCCATCCATCCATCATCCATCCATCCATCCATCATCCATCCATCCATCCATCCATCCATCCATCCATCCATCCATCCATCCATCATCCATCCATCCATCCATCCATCCATCCATCCATCCATCCATCCATCCATCCATCCATCCATCCATCCATCCATCATCCATCCATCCATCCATCCATCCATCCATCCATCCATCCATCCATCCATCATCCATCCATCCATCCATCATCCATCCATCCATCCATCCATCCATCCATCCATCCATCCATCCATCCATCCATCCATCCATCCATCCATCCATCCATCCATCCATCCATCCATCCATCCATCCATCCATCCATCCATCCATCCATCCATCCATCCATCCATCCATCCATCATCCATCCATCCATCCATCCATCCATCCATCCATCCATCCATCCATCCATCCATCCATCCATCCATCCATCCATCCATCCATCCATCCATCGTAAAAAAAGAACTGCGTTACTGATGGCTCAAGAAGGTCTCATTGCCACTCTAGAGCAGCTGAAACGTGACAACAAGGCCCACCAACACAAGTTGCTGAACTGTCCAGGTACAAAAAGGGTAAAATTGTGAACTCAAGTGACTCTGATCAGGAAGAAGAGTTTGAAAGGATTGAGATGCAGAATCCATTGTACTCTAATGAATCCATTGTACTCTAATGAAGAAGGAACTACCAGCAACTACATTTGCAATTTTTTTTTAAATTTCAACACCTTAGTTGCTGATTTCAAAGTTGATATTCTTACTTTCGAAGGAAAAATTTGATCCTGATGAATTCCTTGAATGGTTGGAAACGGTGGAACGTGTCTTTGACTTCAAAGAAGTGCTTGAAGAAAAAAAGGTGAAGATTGTGGCATTTAAGTTCAGAAAGTATGTTTCCACGTGGTGGACTAACATCACTTCTAAACAAAGGCGTCAATGAAAAGATCCGATAAGATCATGGAGAAAAATGAGGAGTCTAATGAAGGAGAAGTTTCTTGCTCCATACTACTTGCAAGATAACTATGCTAAACTCCACAGTTTAAACTTTAAAGCAAGGCAGTAAGTCGGTTGAAGAATTCACTCGAGATTTTGAGCAACTTTTGCTGAAATGTGATCTCAAGGAGGACGATGGTCAAACGTGTGTCAGGTATCTTCACGGTCTCAACAATAACATTTCTAATGTTGTTGAACTTAATACCTATGAAACATTAGGGGAATTAAGTGTTTTGGCCCACAAAGTTGAAATGCAACAAAAAAAATAAAGTTTCCACTACCGGAGACTTCCCTTCTGACCCATCCTACAAAGCCCCT
The DNA here is from genome assembly GCA_003260385.1 of Cuscuta australis. Classification (NCBI taxonomy): domain Eukaryota; kingdom Viridiplantae; phylum Streptophyta; class Magnoliopsida; order Solanales; family Convolvulaceae; genus Cuscuta; species Cuscuta australis. The sequence continues at coordinate 7,329,006 of NQVE01000097.1, read as the reverse complement.
CCCAGCATTCCACAAACTTCCAAGAATGTTCCCCAAAGTCAGCCTACTGCTCTAACACCTTCCCAAAGTTACTATATTCCAAAACAAACTCAAACAAGCTCCAAATATCCCCAGTGTTTTCGATGTCAATGCATTGTGTGATTTGAGAAATATAAGTGTGTTAACTCTTTTGAGTGAAATCTGAAAGTGAGTGATTCAATTTTATCCCTTTCCTAATTGTTATCTCTGAAAGTGAGTCTTATTTTATACATCAATTGTGATTATTGGAGTATAAGACTAGATACTAAGCCCTAAGGTGAATTAAGAATGTGTAATATCTCTTATTATTCAACTTAGTATTATCATTGTTCCCATCTATTTTCTGAATTTCTACCTCCATCTAGTCCTTCACATATTGTCTCTTATATATTTGTTTAAATCTTAGGCAAATATATAACAAGATTCCCTATGTTGTTTAAAACATAGAGTGGCTATTTCTGGATGACCATGGTGAGCGTCAAAAGTTGCACTGACAAACTGTTACTTCACTATTGAAAGAAGCACAAACAGTTTAAAGAGACATTTTGCTCTATTGCATCATACCCTAAAACAAAAAATAGCAAATCTTTGGCTGCATCGGAGATGATGGAAATTTGAGAAACATGTTTGCCAAAAAAATTTTGAGAAACATGTGTGATGTGTCAAATCAACTATCAGTTTTTCATAATAATTCAGCAATTTTTGGAAAAGTCTATAATAGTTATGAATTTAGAAAGAATGTTACCAAGGAATTGATTCCAAGAACATCTGAAAGATACCTCTACTTATTAAGGGTATGCTTTGAAACCAATTTTTGCTGGAAAATGACCTTTTTTTGGAAATCTGTTTCATTTTCTGGTGATTGGCTGGAAGAGGAAAAAACTTACATTTCTGTTTGGTTCCTTTTCAAGAAAAATGATCAACAAAACATGTTAGGAAGTTTTTTCCTATTACATAAATTCTGTTTGGTGACTACCTGAGTTTCCGGTTATTCCTTCCTTCCAGTGATACTTTTACGTTCCTGCAATGGTGGACATGCCACCAAGAAAGCATCGGAAACTAGGAGCTAAGTTCAAATGATGTCACAAAGAAGGGAACAACAAAGAGGAAGACTTTTTCTGGAAATAAGTGGCAGAATACATTTTCTGTGACATTAGTGCCTTTTCCATTGTCCCTTGGGGATTAATGCCTTAATGGGTATTTCCTTTGACTGTTTTCCGAACTAACCCACCGGAAAATGAAAATGAAGTCATTTTCCAGGACTCTGAAGGAACCCTGAATAGGTATGTTCTATACCTGTGCCAAATTAGAAATCTTCTTACCGATACATTGGACAAAGTATCCGGTAATACAACATTAAACAACAACCAAACTTTAGTCCCAAATCATTGTGGTAAGTTTCATGAACCAATGGAAGTAGAAATTCAAAGTAAACAATGGTTTGCAGGAAATTATATTAATTATGATTTCGTTCAGGAAATTATAATCCAAAACAATGGAAGAACACATTTCTGCTTGTAACATTCGATACTCTCATTACTCATTAGGGTTTTGCTTAATGTTAAAAATCCATTTAGAACTTCTCTCTTACCGAGGAAAAAAAAGCCATTTAGATTTTAGATTTGGTAACTTGAAGATAATTTCGAGATAAGTTGACACTCCTTAAACAAAAATGCATTTAAAAGAAAAAACATAAGGTCAAATAAACATCACAGGTGGCACAATGATCCAAACATGGAAACTGATTCCAAATATTATAAAAATGAGATCAAATAAAGAACACAAAATCAAAACCAGAGTAATATTGAATCCATAAAATTGGCATGAGACTCCCTTACCAAGTGATACTAGTGATGAAAGGCGAGGGAACATGGTAAGAACCCTAACTAAAGGTTTGCTCTCTCACATCATCGTAATAAAAAAGATGATGTAATAAGCCTTATTGTGCTGGTCTCCTTTTCATGAATATATATAGATTACAAACCTATAAACATAGTTAAAGATAAGTAAAAAAAACTTTATTTATAATATAGAAGTGTCCTTATTTACACCTATTACCTACTTTACCTCATGTAAAGTGGGTAAGTCTTAGTCCATAAGAATATGATTCAAGAATCATAATGTTAGATAGAAAACTGCAGTGTAGGGGTAGTAGTGAAATTACATACTTTGTAATCCATTGAGAATTAAGAAAACTACCTTTTCTTCTCGACTCGTGATATCTCAGAGCAAAAGTTTCAGGTCTCTATCATTTTTCTAATACTTGTTTTTCTTAAAAATACAAATTTCTAGGAGTATTGGGCTTCTCTAGGATGTGCTGTGATGCAATGCAGCAATACTGAGGTAATCACAGGTAGCATCTTCTTGTTGCATGCAAGGTTTATGACAAACCTAGGATCCATATCCACAATCCCGCACATGCACTATTTTATGTTTTGTGTTTAATGGCATATACAATACTGCCCCGAATTCTGACTTGTGGGGGTTCTAATCTTTTAAACAGGTTGGAGCAGGGACAATGAATCCTCTGACATTTTTGAGGGTCCTTGGTCCAGAACCATGGAATGTTGCGTAAGTTTTCACGAACATGTCTAATCTCATTCGTAATTTTTTCACAATCTGTAGTATGGTATTCGTTATGCTAGGTGCAACTTTCACTCTTTCAGAAAGGTGATAGATACATTTGTGTCAATCTGAAGTCATGAAAGTTGAAGTGATTGTTTGGCTTTCTTAATAGACATTCATTTTTTTCTCTCTACTGGACAAATTAGATGCAGATAACAACCACTTTCAAACTATATTATAGTGTTTTTTCTTTTTGGTTTTTGGCAAATTATATATCCTTTTAATTACTTAAAGTCCCTTGTTACAATGTAACTCTGTAAGGTACTATACTAATTCAGTTATTGGTAATGTCAGTTATGTGGAGCCTAGCATTCGGCCGGATGATAGCCGTTATGGTGAAAATCCTAATAGGCTTCAAAGGCACACTCAGTTTCAGGTTATTTACTGCAGTATATTGAGTATATTCTTAATAGTTGCTGTTTGATGACAGAATTCTTTGCTTACTAAGATTCTTCTAAAACCTGTTTTGAATTCCCACTAGGTTATATTGAAGCCTGATCCTGGAAATCCGCAGGACCTTTTTATACAGAGTTTGTCAGCTCTAGGTTATGATGCAACCAACTATAGACTATAGAGTTAATTTTACTGGGTTTTACAAATTTAATCACCTTTAAAGCTGTTCTTTTCGGAATTCCTCCACTTGCCATTTTTGCAATTTAAGCTTTCTTTTTGACTCTGTACTTACTGGCATCCTTTTTGTATTCATTCTTCTAATGTTTCGCCAATAGGAATAAATGTTAATGAGCACGACATTCGCTTTGTTGAGGACAATTGGGAGAGCCCGGTAAGTTAGTCTCTTCATGCACATGTCCTGTAAGATGTATGTTTGCATGAATGCTTATTACAAGTACATTTCATCATTTTTATGTAATGGACTGCTCATCCATTTTCTGATTTAGTATAGCTGACGCTGAACAGTTCAAAGCCCTCTTCATACTTCACATTCACCAGTTTTAGTTGGTTTGCTTATTTCCAGAAATTTGAGTTGAATGTAACTGAATTATTATAATATTATCACTTGGTACATTACAAACTGTTAATTATAATGCATTGCTGGCTGTCTTCTATTTGATTTGGTGTACTGCTAGGTGCTTGGTGCCTGGGGGTTGGGTTGGGAAGTCTGGATGGATGGGATGGAAATTACTCAATTCACCTACTTTCAGCAGGTATTTCTATTAATATATCTTTATTTTTCTTTTAATGGGTTGCTGGATATTATAGTTGCTTTTAAGTTTCTGCCCGTCAATTGCGAAGCTTTCTTTTCTAAGATAATCCCTAAATTTCTTTCATAAAACTTGGGTGTTCTATTTCCAGAAATATCTTAGATCTTAAGGATTAACTTGTTTTCCTCTTGATAATTGCTACAAATGTCAGGCTGGAAGTATTCAGTTGAAGCCAGTATCTATTGAAATTACTTATGGCCTTGAGCGTATTCTTATGTCACTTCAGGTTTGTTAAGTGCTCTTCTTTTTTCTTTGACTTTGGGGTTACTGGCATTCAAACTAAATTGCCCATATCTGTTGCAGGGAGTTGATCATTTCAAAGATATTCAGTATGCCGATGGGATAACATATGGAGAAGTTTTCCTGGAAAATGAGTAAATAGTCTTTTAGCAGTGGTTATTTTATAATCTGTTTTGCCCAAATTGAGAATTGATTCCTGACTAGTAATACGGAATAACCTTTTTTCTCTCTTTTATGCTTAACTAATTGCCATTGAGATAAAACAATGATGGTCCTTTTTTGGATCCTCGTGTTACTTCTACTGTGAAAAAGTGAAAAATGACACCAACAAATCTACCCTAGTGACATCATATAACTACTTACAGTTACAGAGATGGTACCTCATGGTGGACAAGATCAGCAATCACACCATTCCCAACAACCCTTACTGGCTAATATTAACCATAGCTTTAGGTCTCATCAGACTAATCTATCTGCTCAATGCTAAATACATTTTGTTAATTTTCTTTGATTTGATAGTTGCTGTGAGAGGTATCCTGGTGTTATCTGTAGCCCTTGCACCCCTCTCAAAACAAAGGAAACTTTTTTCAAATTTACCTCGTAACTTTAAGTAAAATTACAATAGCAAATTGAGGACAGAGACATATTTATAGTTTGTTCTCTAGCCATGATATTGAATCATGAAATGTTTCAAATCTATTTTTTTATTTAATTATAAATATTCCAAAGTTCTCTTTCTATGAACCATTCATATCCTTGCAAATCCCAAACTATAGTTTAGAATACTTATTTTATTCTAACTTTTGTTTCATCATTCCAATATCTTTATTTCGAACAACTTGTTAATGCATACTAAGAAACCTGTTTCTTACGCAAAGTTCTGTTTTTGTTTTTAATTCAGGAAGGAAATGAGTGCATACTATCTGGAGCATGCTACTGTGGATCATATTCAAAAGCATTTTGATTTATTTGAAGCAGAAGCTCGATGCTTGCTTGATTTAGGCCTTCCCATACCTGCGTATGTGTTTGTACTGTTAACCCTTTTTTGAAGAGGGTGAGAGAACACCTCATATAACTCTACTGTTTTTGGTAGGTATGATCAGGTATTAAAGACATCCCATGCTTTTAATGTACTAGACTCTAGAGGTTTTGTTGGAGTTACAGAACGTGCTCGATATTTTGGCAGGATGCGTAGGTAAGGATATTTGTGCCACTCTTTGATAATGATAAGGATGCTGGTAGAAATTCTATATTCTAGTATTCTCATACTGCCCTTGTATTTTTTAATGTATATAATTAATGTTCTGCATTGATGGTGTATATATATAGAGAGAGGCAGGATATGAGTTGAAAAAACCATACTCTCTCTGTCCCAAATTAGTTTCCCACTTTGACTATGGAGATTAAGAGAAATGTTATAAAGATGTTGAAAAGTGAAAAGTGAGTGGTTGGAATTTTTTTGAAGAGAAGTATTTTGAACCATATATCCTTTTCCAAAAAGGGAAAGAGAGAAAATGGGAACCTTTTTTTGGGACAGATGAAAAAGGAAAGTGGGAAAACTTTTGTGGGACAGAGGGAATAATAGTTTAGTTTCAATTCTCTACTTTTGCCTTTTTCTCCCCAGTTTAGCTCGGTATTGTGCACAACTTTGGTTAAAGACAAGGGAGAGTCTTGGCTACCCACTTGGTGCGATATCTTACCCAAAGCATCTTATTATTCCAAGAGAACCCCTGAAGGAAGCAGGACAGGTTTGCCATTGACTTCTTTGCCATCTTTTTTAGAGTACAAAGTGCTACTTTTTTTTTTGGGATAATTTGTATTCCCTAATATGGATAAGGATGAGCTGTCCTCTTACAATACTAGAGCGGCACTAGTGTTGAAAACAAATCGGATCAAGTACCCTGATTTTGGATTTGGATTCAATTTTTGTAGAGGGTATTCTTATTCATTTAAAATTGGAATCTAAAAAAATTCTGCATTTGACTCTACTGTTTTTGTTATTCTAAAGATACATCTCTTCCAAAAGAGTCATGGTTTGCCAAAGTATAACTATTGGAAATCAGCAATGCCTGCTATATTTTTATATATTTATGTAGGTTGAACTAAACTTAACATAGTTAACTAGCCAATATTAAGACAATTTGTTCAAAAATGAAATATAATTCAAATTAGATTCCTCTGTCCAAATTAAGATTTTGTTTGAGAAAATAGTTTTCAAATACAGTATTATTTTTTAACACCGAGGAAGGATTTGTGTTAAAGTATGTGCGTGTTGGCGGGCTAGAATAAGCCACACCAACTGACTTCATTGAAACCGTTGGAAAAGGTCAGTACGCCACAACAACCAACATCATTAAAACCTTTTGTTCATGCTCATGACTCATGAGATGGAAATATGGGTGGGAGGCGGGTCAAGCTCACACCCTGCACTAGAATTGTCTCCAAATTTCCACTTGTCATCCCTAAATATTTGCAGTAGAATCCTATAATTGTGAAAAGGCTGTTGGACTTTTTTGCAGCATCCCATTGGTTCGTGGAATCCGGCACACCAAACTGCCTCAATATGCTTCCATAATCGTGCTTAGGTTAGAATTACATTTTATAGAACTAGACTCGTGGTTTTGACAAATTTAAGTTACATGTGTGCCACCGACACCCAAACTTCCCAAGTCATTGGAGTTGGGTACATATGCAAAATATCTTGATGCCGTCCAACAGAATTCTCATTTCCACTCTTTTATGTCATATACCAATTACCATACACCCATAAAACCCTAACACACTAGCGTCACTTCCAGCGGCTCCTTTTTATGTCCAACATTTCAAGAATCAATACTACTCTTGGTAGTTTTGATTCTTACATGCTTGAACCAGCATCCTTGCTTTATCTTCTATTGCTGCTAGTCCACTACACCCACTATCGCATGAATCTCCTTTCCATGCACCGTTGAAAGAGAAAATTTTATTCATATATCTCCCAAGGAGGAAGCACTCAATGCATAAACTCCAGGGAGTATTGCAATACAATGTATTTGAATAGACAAACAAGGGATATGACTACATGAGTACATGTTTCTTACATACATACATCTATTTTATTTTGAAACACACTTTATCTTGTCTAGTCTTACTGCATATTCATTTATCACACATATCTCTACCACACTCATCTTTGGTTATTAAATCCTTCTTAATAGCAGAGCATTCTTTTTTCCATTTAATAAAATGGATCTTATAGATTTAAAATGTATCCTTCTGCCTTTAGAGTATATTACTATCACATACGGTAATATCTTTTTTCGCTCCCCTCCACTATACCAAAACCAAACCTGTATTGGTTGTGTATATATCACTTCCATGCTGACAACTCACCAAAATCTTGTTGAAGAAAAAGGAAGACTCGTGAACGAATTGTGCGGAAGAGAAAATGAACAATTGCAGTGAGACTGAGAATTTTTTGTATTTTCTTTAGTGAAATAGAAGGGATGCTCAATTGCAATTGTTATCTCATGTGCTGTTTTTTATGACCGATGAAGAAATAAAGGTAATATTTTTACCTCTTAGGCACCTGGGCAAGATTCTTAAGAATCTTAATTTCATGTATAAAGTGTAATATACCCTGAATCACACATTTACAAGAAAAGATGCCCTCATGTGGTAACATATATAATTGGAGGCAAAACTTCACCATTCATTTTTATGTCCCCCTTAGTCCTAGAAAAACATTCTGCATTTCCTTTTTTGCGTGTCCCAAAATAATAGTCCACTTTGCTTTTAGGGAAAAATTTATGTGGCTCATATTTTTTCTCTCTTCATGATTCTCAACCATAGAATTTCATATCCCATAACAATTGACCAATTCCACGGTGGAACTTTTGTGGGACATGAGCATTAACATGAACTCCAGGAGAAGAAGTATTCCTTTTTGACAAAGTTGAAATTAACCCCCCCACTAAGGACTGAGGTAATGCTGAATATTTTGTTGATATACCATGCAATGCTTTCTAGCAATATATACAATAGGATTGCTATCAACAATAGTAAAGGCCCACGAATGGGGTTTGGGAGGCTGTGTGTACGCAGACCTTAACCCTACGGCTCTACCTAGAAAAGGTAGAGAGGCTGTTTCATAAAGACCTCTGCTCAAGAACAAAGACAAAGACAAAGCTCAGTACCCTTCACTAGATAAAGGAAAATACAATAGGATTGCTAAAGGAGTATATCTTCAAGCTTTAAAGGAAAAATTCTTTGTGGCTGAGAAGGAATATGACAAGGTTCACCATAATTACAGCCTAGCTCCTGTAAAAAGAGTCTTACAGAGCAGTGTAAAAATAGTGAGACAAGACTAATTTCTATTTATGCACATAGTGGCTTGCTTTAAATCATGCTATTGTTTTACCTCTAGCCTTCTAGTATTTAGGAAGTGGGTCAACATTTGTATTTTACTTGTGCAACTTGTTGATTTCTTCTAAACCAGAGTTTCACATTCTGTTACATAACTTTAGGTTTTTCTTTTGATTTCATTTTTGTTGTCATGCAGGTGCCTAATGAGACACGCTTCTTTGTTCTTGAGATTGGGACAGAAGAGCTGCCCCCTAATGATTTAGTTGATGCTTGCAAGCAAGTATTTATCATTCCCTTTCGCAACTCAATGCCTTTTTGTCGTATGCACATAAATTTTCCACGTTTTCTTTTGTCTTCCAATGTCATCTTTTGTTGTGTCACCATTTCTTTGTTTTATTTCGGACTTTGATTTTCTGTATTTTAGTAACCTTGTTTTTAATATATTGATTTGTTGGCTCTTCCTGCCTATTCGACTACTTTTTAGAGATACTGTTCTTATGCTGTGTGATTTCCAATGCAGCTCAAAGATCTAGTCATTCAGTTATTGGATAAACATAGATTAACTCATGGCGAAGTGCAAACATATAGCACACCACGTAGACTTGTGGTATATTTAATTTCTTCCCTTTGCTCTTGGTGGTTTTAGTGCATTCTCACTTTGTTCATCTTGTACAAAAAAATATAGAATAAATCTTGCTCTCTATTGTGATGCCAAAACATGGAACATTTGGCATTTCTATAAACCAGAGGCGTGTTTGCTGTTACTAGTAACACACAACCTACCGTAGCCTTTGTTTTCTCGGAGGGTTCAGGAGGGGAGGGGAGTGAAAGAGATGTGCATTTGGTTGGGGGAGTTAAGGGGGAGGGAAGTGGAGGAACAATAAAATCTTTTGAACTCCTCATTGCTTCCACAATTGGGTAGTTATTTCCCCCCGAATTTCCTCTACCTTTCTTCCAATTTTTTTCTACATACTCATTGCAAGACGAATATTTATCTAGGGGTTGCAATTAATTTTTGTTGTCCAACATGGTATTAGAACCATGCTTATTTGCCTCAGATTCTCAGCTGAAGTTTTTTTTTCAAAATATTTTTATATTACATTCCTGAGGTTACCTAGAAGAAGAATGACAGATGATGTAGCGGAAAACCTAATCCTTTCCTGTGGTCGTCTGACACCATTTGTGACCTCTGTGACCACTCAATGATGCTGCAAGCTGTTCATTGGAGATCTTACAGTGGATACTTTCTGCTTCAAACCTCACCTTGCAAGTTGCAACTAAATTACCAATTGCTCAATATTTTCATCAAGCTTCCAACAAGTTTTATTACAAACAAGACATTCTATTTTAGTGTAGAAGTGGAGTACCAAGCAAGGTTAATTGTAGCACAGAATTACGGAAATAATCGGCCATTTGGGTAAAATGTTCTCTTTGCAATTAAAAAGTCTTAACACCTTGTAGTTAGAGTTGGAAACATGAACCGTGATATAACTGCTTGAAATAATCTACTAATATTTTAGATCTTTCACCCTTTCTGTCATGCACCACTTGCTTCTGATGGTTGAACCCTTTGCGAGGATTTTCAATGAGATACTTGAGTAGGGTCGTAGTTCATTTTTTGCATTCTTTGATTAGCCTAATTTTCAACACTCTCAATTCATGTCAACATGGGGTTTTCTTGATTCTTTTTTTCGATCTCTAGCATTTTAGTATTTCACTCTCCCTTGGCACGTTCTTCTTGTGAAATTTCTCTCAAGTGAGACCATATTTTGCAAGCTTGGCAATATGAAAACGTATGCAGCTGCCTTAAACATTGCTTTGGATTCCATGTTTCATGAAAAAAAACACACTGATGTTGATTGTAACCTCCAAAAAAAAACTTCCCAGGAATACTACTGTTCTACTTGGCATACATTTGAAATTATCAGGTAGAATTATTGCCTTCCTTATAGTTAAAATTTTAATCAAATAGTAGTCAAACACATGTAATCAACCACCCCATGATTTGTAATCAGCCACACAGCTGATCTGTAGCCAAGACACTCCACACACGCATTGCCACTTAGGCTTCTTGCTTCATCTAGAAGAGTCATATATGCATGGGGATGAAAAGTAGTATTATGAGTGGCATATCTGGAGTCAATGATTAATCAAGTGACTAGACTTTTCCTGAATTGAGATTTTCAAGATCTAATAAGAATGAGAAAATAAAGATTAGTAACTATGTCAGCAGTCAGCACTCAAGATTCCACATTCATCCACTATGGTTAATCGGTTTCTTTTTGTTCTTTATACCCTTATGCACACATCTACTGTTAAGGTGAAAATAATGTTATTACCTTTGCAGGTTGGTGTCCAAAACATGAATTCTAAGCAAGAAGAGGTTGAGACTGAGGTTCGGGGACCTCCAGTTTCCAGGGCATTTGATAACCAAGGAAATCCGACAAAGGTTGTACCCTTTTGATGTTTATGACCAGTTATATTTAACTTCTCTTGGTGAAAGGTGGGATAATTTGATTGCAGCTGCCTTTACCTCTTACCTTGTGGAATATGGGAAATTGTGATTCATAGTATGCATATTGGGAATATTTTACTGATCACGATTGCTAAGGCAGCCTCTTATATACTGTGATCTTCCTGTATATGCAGTTAGTCAATTATGACTTACCATAATTGCATACTTAGGCAGTTCTTTTGTGTTAGAGTTGTTAACTTCCAACTCTATCCACTTGTGTAACTCCTACCCGTTTCTTCCAACATCCAACTCTATTTATCCAACCCAAAAGAATGGAGCTTTGAATGGGTTCTCTTGGTGAAATGTTGGTTGATTACTTGATTTACTTGAAGCCCACTTTAACTAGTTGTCTATGTTGGAAATTGCTATCCATAGTTGCAAGTTGCAACTTAAAAAATGGTCTCTAAATTGTTTTGTATTTATAAAGCTCATGAATGAACTTGAAATCTTGAATCAATACTTATCTTACATATATGGTTGTTAACTTTAAGGATCTTGGTAGGCTGCTGAAGGTTTTTGCCGTAGTAACAATGTCCCCATAGAGTCCATGTACAAACGACGTGAAGGTATACACATATATGTATTTACCTTTTATCTTGATAATTCAACGTTTTCTCATCATCTCTTGATGTTACAAGTGTTTAGATCTTGCATGCATTCAAATATTTGGTATGATGATTAGAGTCTTTATCCATATTTATATGAGCTATGTATCCTTCAAGGATTAAAGCAAAGCAATAACTTTTTTTTTTAAAATTAACATGGTACTAGAGGATTTATTGCCAATACCTTAGTCACAAATTTCATTTTTTTTGTTGTGATCTTCTCTCATGATTAGTATGCACAAAGGTTGCTCATCTTTCCTACTCATTTCTGGCAATAAACTTTACAAGCAAAACAACATACAAACAGTCACATGGGTGGCTTCCACACATGCAGAGCTCTGAACTCACATACCTATGTGTGAGGTTGTTTCATGCGATTATTTATGGTGGAAATTTCCAAATTGCTTTGTCAATATGCACCAATATGATTTTTAGATTTTTTTTGAAAATGTAGTGAAGTTTTCATGTTCAAATTTCAATGGTTCAGTTCAAGTCTTTGTGTTCGTGCTGAAGTGTTTGGGATCATTTGCCCATGTTAAAATGACCATGATCATTTGAGGAAGTTTAAGTCTTTCTTGGAGTGTGTTAGTGTGGCCAAACTCTGTCACAGAATGAATATCATGTGTTTTTATGGTCAAGGATGATGACCACATGTTTGCGTGGTCAGGAATTGTCAACATATGTTATTATGGTCTAGGATGGTCATCATGTGTTCGCATATCTCAAACTTAGAGCATGTGAATAACAATTTGAGAGGGATGATGAAATATGTTGGAATATGTTTCACATGTTTCTTGTGTTAGTGAGTATAGTCACGACTCACGAGTCTCTACATAGGACTCTTCACCATGTAAGTCTAAATGTTTCTTTAGTGAAAATTCTATCTACACACACATGTCTATATACATACATACATACATACATACATACATACGTACATACATACATACATACATATATATATATATGTATGTATGTATGTATCTGTGTGTGTGTGTGTATATATATATTATATGTATGTATGTACTCCCTCCGTCCGGGAAAGATCTTCCCGTTCTGACTTTTGCTCATTTTTAGTAAGTGTTGACTTAACACTTGAAATGCCTAAAATGCCTTTAAAAAATTGGCAGGAAAGGAAAAGAGAGTTGGCCGAACAGATATTCTTTCATAAACTTCTCTGTTTACACAATTTGGGGGATAGGTTATGGGTCTCTTACATCAAATCTTTAATCTTACAGCAAATCAAGAACCTACTTTTACATAATACAAGCAAAGATTAAAAATTTCGGATTCCCTCCTTTTTTAGCTACTCGCCCAAAAATTCAACATTCAAACAAAAAATCTGCAGCTTTTAAGACCCCTGCCCTTTCCCTTTTTGGCATCCTCTTTCTTCAATCACCTTTCCTCTTCTTCTTCATTTTCTTTCCTTTCTTCTTTTTCCTTTTTTTTGTCCTTACTTCCTGGAACCCTGCACACATAATGAATAACCATGATATCAACACCAAGAAATTGGATGGCACAACAAGGTAGTTGATCAGTGAAGCACTACTAACACATTCAAAGCAAAAATCAGATGGTTCATACTCAGCTCTGAGAGGGCAGATCAACAAGCTTGCTGCACAATTTAATGTGTCTAGAAGAACTGTGAGCAGTATATGGGCAATTGCAAAGAAACATTTACAGCAGGGGGTTGCCATTAATGTGAGAAGTAGAATGGTTGGAAACAGTGGCAAGAAAAGGGCAGTAATGGATGTAAAAGCTATTGCTGACACTCCCCTCCCGGATAGGACTACTATAAGAAGTCTAGCCCATTGGCAAGCCTAAGTCCAGTGTGCATGAGTGGATAAAAAGAGGTATGCTTATGAGCCATTCTAATGCTATCAAACCTTACTTAGCAGATGATAATAAACTTTCTAGGTTGAGGTTCTGTTCAAATCTAGTTGAACCATAGAGTATGCCCATCCAACCTAGATTTAAGAGTTTTCACAATGTTTTACACATTGATGAGAAATGCTTCTTTATGTCCAAGACTTCACAGAGGTTTTACCTACTTCTAGATGAAGGAGACCCATACAGAACATGTAAATCAAAAAGGTTCATAACTAAAGTCATGTTCTTGTTTGTTGTTGGGAGACCATTATTTGCTGAAAATGGAGAAGTATTTTGGGATGGAAAAGTTGGCATATTCCACTTTAGGGAAGCAGTTAAAGCCAAAAGAAAGAGCAAGAACAGAGCTAAAGGGGTGGTGGAGGGTGAAACCAATCACTAGTGTTACCAAACAAGTCACAAAAGGCATGCTAATCAACAAAGTGATTCCAACTATCCAGGAAAAGTGGCCAGCACAATTATTTAAAAAACATACACATTCAACAAGATAGTGCAAGGCCACACATTCAAGGAGCAGTGAACACAAATGGTTTTCACGTAAGTCTAGGTAACCAACCCCCCAACTCCCTAGACTTAAATGTGCTAGACCTTGAGTTTTTTTAGAGCCATCCAGTCTTTAGAAGAGAAGTGTGCTCCAACCAGTGTGGCACAGTTGTTGGAAGCAGTGGAAGGGCCATATAATGCTTTAACTCGAGAAACTCTAAATAAAATATGGTTGACTTACCAGCAGGTGTTGAGTAAAGTAATGGAAGATGAAGGAGGTAATTACTATAGATTGCCACATATGGGCAAAGACGACTTGCCAGGAAAGGGACACTTCCAATGAACTTGAACATAGATGCACACTTAATTCAGAAGACAACTACACTGCTTGGACAAGACAATGGAACTACACATGAAGACATAGTTGAGTTCAATACTGAAGAGGGAGAGGAATACCTCTCTTCAGAGCTGAACTAAATCCAGGTTTATATTCATGTCTGGTTTTTGCATTACTTTGGGTTATGCTTTTTGTAAGTGGCAATGAAAGTAGGCTTTTGTTTGTGGTTACCACATTTTGTTTTTTTGGGCTTTTGGTTTTTGTACGTGGTAGCCATACTAGGTTTTTGACTTTTGGGTTTTGTAAGTGGTAGCCGTACTAGGGTTTTGATTTTTGGGTTTAGCATAATGTAATGACCTGCCGTATAGGATATGCATGTACTCACATTAAGGCAACTTCACACTTACTGCTGTATATGTAACCATGTTGAATGAAATACAAATGCCAGCATATGTTTCTCAATAGTGAAGCCCACTTCATCATTGCTGATGTTAATACATGCACACTTATACTCAACAAATTCAGAATACCAGTAAGTCCACATTAACTACTCAGACACATCCCACATTGGTATAATGGTCATCACAGTAGGGTTATGTTTAGGTTTCTCAGACAGTGCATAACAAATGTCAGTCATCACAGAATTTGGCCAACAAATTGCATATATGGAGCATTGTTTTAACATGCACACATACACACAACACAATCACAGCATCACTAAGAGCACTCAGAAACATCCCTTTATGGTAAAATGTTCATCACAGTACCTTGACTTATCTCAGACTATGCAAAAAAGTTTGCAGTCATCACAAAATTTGGCCAACAAAGTGCATATATGGAGCATTTTATAAAATACAGACATACAGAATTGACTTTTATCTGAGCATGTAAAATAAATTGCAATCATCACATCAATTGCCCAACAAAGTTCATATCATCAGCAATTCATAATCAAAGCAACAAAAACGTAAAGTGAAAGAGGTCAAAGTCACTCCTCTACTTGTACTTTGAAGTCCAAAATTTAGGATCTGGAGTAGGTAGCAGGATGTTGAGCATATCAATGTGGAGGTGCATGTCTGAATAGATCACCGGCAAAGCCACAGACCCCTCAGAATCATCACTGTCTAGAATGAACTCATTGCCCTCGCTCCCAAGATCAACACACTTTTGGTCTGGTGTAAGGTCTATTACCTCTTTCTCTCTGACCAGGGCAACATCGGCAGCATCGTCCTCGCTGTCGATGATGATGACCTCGTTCTCCTCCCTGCCATCAGAGATGATAGGGTTCGCAATCACCTCCCAATCCTGACCTCCGCCATCTTCAAACTCTGTTTCCGAAATATAGGAATTGTATTGGAAGTCATGAGATTCCATTTGATGGGCAGATGAAGAGTTCTTGGACAGGAAGGCAATGTAGATGTAGAGAGAGAATGGATGCGAGAGATAAGATCTAGATTTAGATCTAATCGGAGTGAGATGAGTGAATGCGGCGAGTGGGGGTTAGAGGGAGTGATCTGAGTGAATAAGTTTGGGTGGGTGGGGGAGTAGAGAGAGTAACAACAACAACAACAACAACCCAGTTAAATCCCATAAGAGTAGGGTCTGGGGAGGGTGTGTGTACGCAGACCTTGCCCCTACTCGAAAGTAGAGAGGCTGTTTCCAAAGAGACCCCCGGCTCAACGTCGAAAGTTGCATTGCTTGACTAACTGCTACTTCATTAATTAAATAAGCGCAGACAGTTTAGAGATCCATTTTGATTTATTCCATCACACCCCAAAGCCAAAAAATGGTGAAATTTTGGCTCCATCGGAGATAATGGAAAAGGAGTAGAGAGAGTAAAGTAGAAATAAATGATAGGGGTATTTTTGGTAGATTTGGGGTTAAAATTAGAAATGAGAAGATTAATTCCAGTCGGAGGAAAAGGAGAAACGGGAAGATCTTTCCCGGACGGAGGGAGTATATGTTATGCACATAGTTATCATGGCGCATGGCGACATTCATGGTGATGGCGCAAATACGGCGTCGCCACAGGACACTAGTCACACAAATTTAAATTAACTAAGATTATCACATGTATAACTTATAAGACACGAATTCAATAGAAAAACAATAGAGTACTTGATCTAAATAGTCATGTTAGAAATAAAAACACAAATAAGAAGTTATTCCAAATCCAAAATGATCCAAGGTGCTAATAGTAAAACAACTTAAGATAAATTCAAAAGTAATTCAAACTTAAATTTAGTCTCACAATTTAAGATATGAATATATTATGATAATATCTCATCTTCGTCAACTTCTTGAACCACTGGGTTACTAGTTGATGCTTGAACCTGCCTCTTTCAAAACCAAGTCTCGGAGACTTGTCTTCAACCCTTCCGGAATAGGACATTCTATTGTGTATTGTGTTACAATGCCTTCCGATTAGATGTTGTTTGAATCTTCTAATCCCACCATTACTTATACGACCACAAAAATTACATACCAAGGCATTACTCGAGTTTGGTTTCAGCTTTGTGCAGTGTTCCCAAGCCAAAGAGCACGACATTTTAGGTTGCAGGTTCCAGATTCGTGTGAAACTCAGGCTGTGAAGAAGAAGAAAAAGGTTGTCGCAGGTTCCCTCCCTCCCTTCTCGATTCTGATCTGAAAAGAAGAAAAAGAGTACGAGCAACAGTTGCAATTGGGAAAATTTATTGTCGGCTGATTTTGACCAAAAAGAAAAGGGTTTTTTGCATGGGACCTGACCTAAGCAAAAAAATTGGTCACAAATGGCGATGGCGTGGCGATGGCACAAGCAGGTTTATGGCCCTGGGAGGGAAAAACGCCAATGGCGCATTTATGGTGTGCGCCATTCGCGCCATTGATAACACTAGTTATCACCTTCTCATTCGCCTAGGTCACATTCGCCTTGTTTGAAGGAAAGAAAGTGGTGTTTGCAGTTGACGAGCCATCGACTAGGTGTCCATGCCTCCCTGATCCTGGATGTCGGAATGTTTTTCCCTATAAAAATGAATGTGCGACGTTGAAGGATATGCAACACCGACCAGTCACACCCTGTCCTATTTCAAAATTGAAATCTTGGACCCGGCTTAATTTGGTATAAACTCCACAGTTTGGTTCTGACACATGGTTCCAAGACCCACACCTAATTGTGACGTTTCAAATGGTATAACACAAATGAATATCTCAACTACTGCAAACACTAATATCTCCTGTCTACCATTGGAGACCACTACTAGTGGTTGCAATAACATCCCCCACAGCGATTGTTCACCTCTACTACCACAGATGACAATCACCATAAACAATTATCATTGCCACCATTGATGACCATTGTAAATGTTGATGATCATCATCTCCATCATCAGTAACAGCCTATGTCTTCAAGGACCACTCTCTCAGTCACTATTGTTGACCTATGATGCCATTGACGACCGCCATTGTCATGGCAATTGATGCCACCACCTCCAAAATGATTATTCCGAATTCCATATGCATTTCTTTTGCCGTTATTAGACTAACTTGTTGGAAGCACGAAGTGCCAACTATACATCTTGATCCTTGTCCGTATAGAAGTGGTTTAGAAGTCACGGATTATGATCTTTTGCTAGAGAAGGAAATTGGAAATAAAGAATTACCAATGGTCCGATAAACCAATTATCTTCAAGTTCATTCACTTTGGCAATCCATTAATGTCAAGTTGTATGGTATCTTCAAAATATAACGCACTTGATTCCAAATCTCAGTTGCACTTTTTTTTGGGAATATTTTACATTCTCTTAATGCTGAAATTCTAAATGTGAACATTAATTTGACACCTTCATTTTTATTAGTTGTCAATTGTAGTGTCCACCTTGTCATTCTACCACATGGAAGTAGATTTGCTTACTTTTACCCATCATTGCAGGTAAAACAGAATACATCTATGTTCGTGTAGTGGAGAATGCTCGGCTTGCTCTAGAGGTACATTCATCACAACCTTGTTTTTATGTTATTTTAAACAAGAAGATCCCTTTTAGCAACTCCCCCCAGGCTTGAGCATGAGTGGATTTTGGCATTAGGGATGTGGAGGGGATGCCACATTTTTTGAAACCTGCCATGTTTCAAATTATGCCTCCTTTTATAATTGAAGGAATCCATGTTGTTCTAAAAATAAATTGCACTTCTCCCAGTATGTACCAATTATGGATACAATATGAGACATTCTTTGGTATAGTTATGTAGTTTGTACAAAAATTAAATAATTTGAAAAAAGAAAACACAAATAGAATTTTGATTTGAAATGCTAAGTCAATCACTTAAAGATGTATGACATTATTACTTTCGAAGCTCAATAGGAAAAAAGAAGAAATTTAATTTGGGAGAGATGTTCAGGGTCTGATGTGAAATTCATGGACAATTGATGCTTATTTAATATTTAGAGAAATTGAAAGACTATCACATTATTACTGAATTATGAAACACACATTGTTATTGAATCTCAACCTTTAGATTCAAGATCAAGTTCTTTTACCCATTACTTTTTTAATAATAGTAATAATAATAATAATAGTAATTATTACAATAATGATGATAATTCAGTAATTTATTTTGTACCTCTTAAATTGATAACAATATTGTCCAATTGGTGTTTAGTTTGGGCACCTAGTCTGTAGCTCCATGCCCTGGTTGGGTGCTTCGTCGACTTGGGTCCTAGGAAGATATCCACGCTTAATTGTGCAGGGTTTGCCTCGGCCGCCACCTTTAAGGACACTGACATGGCGCACTTCACGTTTTACAAATGGTTCTCATATGTGATAATCGAAGAGCATTCTATATTGCTTCTGATCTAGTATACCATTAGAGGACACTCATAGAATTTGGCTCTCGTTTCATTATAAAATAAATCATAGCCAGTTGCATCACTAAGAGCATTCTCTTTTCAAGAGATGCATTTGCAGACATTTTGACCAAATCCTGCTTAGACAAAAAAAACTTGGTGCATAAAATTCTTATGCTCCACCTTGAGGAGTTTAGGGGAATTTTGACTAACCCTTCATTCGTGTATAAATGTAGGAACTGTGCACTGAGATTAACACAAGTTAATATAGACTCTCTTTACTACTACTGTTATGTTCAAGATATTACAACAACTACAATGTACCCAGAAAAATCACACAAGTGGGATTTTGGGGTGGGTGTACGAACACTTTACCTCTACCTAGAACATTAGAGAGGTTGTTTCCAAATGACCCCGGCTCAAACACAAAAAAACTTATGTTAGCACAATCCAACAAGGTAAACACAAGAGAGAATGAGAGGAAAGGAAAGCTACCAACAGAGTTACTCCTATATAGGCCCATCCTACAACTTTAATTCTTGATATCCAAAAGCTTCCTCGGGTCATATTCTCGGTAAGTTTAGAAAACCACATATCCTAGCTAATCACCTCGCTCCAACCCTTGTTTGGTCTCCACATTCCTGGCTTCCTGTCTCCCGCCCCTCTTCATGTTTCTGACCTTCAGCCTCTCGTACGTTGACACTAGTACACCTCATCACGTATGGAGGTGTACTAGTTTCCTTTACGTTTTCTGGTGGGGTGATGCAGCTATAGGACCTTGTTCTTACTCTTTTGGTGAATCATGAATGTTGGTTAAAGTATCTGTGCATGCTTCATCTTGGCTGGGAAAATTTCATTTTTCTGTGTTACAGTTAGAGTCCTAGTTTTAGAAATCATAGTGTTTCACCTTCTTATTTGGTTCAAATCCAATGTATCTATAGTTCTATGAAAGCATTATACGAGTCTTTAGAAATTATATAATTGAAATTAATGAGTTTATATCAATAATGAAACGTACAAACTTCCAGTTTTGTTATTCACTTAAGTACATTAATGTCATTATTAGTGCTTAGTGGGGAATTTACTTTAAACCATGGAGTTGGGGAACTAAGTATTTAAATTTTTGTTATATCCAATTGACACTTGAAGCTGATTTTGATTAGGTTCTATCTGAAGAGCTACCGGGAGCAATAGCGAGGATATCATTCCCAAAGATGATGCATTGGAACTCTGATGTATGAATTGGGATAAACTTGCCATCTTCCATTTCCCATTTCTCATTGTTATTGTCAATATAGTGTTATCATGCTACATCATTTATAACTTAATGGCTGCTTTTTTATTAGTTGGTTTTCATCACATATTTTAAATTGTCAACTTGAATTAGTTTGTCTTAATTTCTCATTTTAACTTTTTTAGCTGAAGTTGTGTTGCATATTCTATTCTTTAGGCTCTCTTTAGCAGGCCTATCCGTTGGATTTTGGCCCTTCACGGAGGTGTTCTAGTTCCCCTTACATTTGCTGGTATTGTGAGGTAAGTTTACATTTGCTAGTTCCCTTCATAAAAAGTGTTTGTTTTCACAAATATAGCTTTGGAAATCAACAAATATAGTTTTAAGTTTATGTGTTTGGTTCAACCTTTGGGACCCCTCCTTATAAAAAAAGAAAAATTAATATGATAAGAAGTTGCTCTTTTGTACTAATTGGATTTTTTCAGACAAAGTAAGTTTATAAACGAGTTTATTATAGGACAAAGGGACTAAAAGTTTTTTTGGCAACATAGGCAGTAGTGGTTTTGTTATTTAACATTATGTTATGCTACATCTGGAGGTTAATCTCATATTAGCCTAATTAACGGTAAGTCGATTTTCAATATTTTTTGAAAGAGAAAAGGGTCATTGTTAGTATTCTATTTAAAAAAAACTAATTTGCTTCCTAACTTTATTCAACATATACGGTTGGGTAAAATGTAAATTTGGTCCTCAAACTATTGCCCTCATATGATTTTGTTCCTCAAAATAAGAAATCTAATACAATATTCTTGTCAAACTTTATAATTCATACTCTCTCATTAAATAAACTTCAATTTTTACTGTTCACAAAGTTAAACTATATATCTTTTCCTTATGTAGTTAATCATTTGTTACAATAAAATAGTCAATCCAACTCTTGTTTTATGGAACTTTTGATGTGGTTTTTAAATACTCCCTCCGTCCCTAAATCATTTACTCTTAACACACCAAAGCAAAATCCCAAATTTTTCAATTCATTTTATTTAAAGATTGGTATATAAATAAAAAATAAAATTTACATATTTAAAAAGTATATCAAAAGTTCTACAAAATAAGAGGTGATAAGAATATTTTATTTTATCTAATGGTCTATGAAAACACACAAATAAACAAAAGTTCTTGTAATTTTTTGAATAGTAAACTTTGTAAATCATTTAGGGACGGAGGGAGTATATAAATTTTAGTTTTAAATTTTACACCAAAATTTAAATTGTTTGAATTGAAAATAAAATCACTCAAACATCAGAGATTGTATGTAGGGACGGATGGAGTATTAATTTTTGTCCTTTCATTAAGTTTTTGATGCATTTATCTGGGAAGTGCCAGATGTTATGCCACGTGTTGCCATGTTACATGTTAGCCGCTTGGCTGCCTGCACGATATTATTGTACAGTTTGTACTCCGTATTTGTTAATTGTTTAAATAGTTCTAATATTACACTTATACAAAGCCTATGCAGCTAATGGCATGTAACTTGAAACTTAATGAAAATGAATGCAATAACTTAATGAAGGATCAACATGGCACAAGAGTCAAATTTGAGGACTTAAATGATTGATGTTTAGGACTTTAGGTTGAAGATCAAATGGATTTAGGATAAATGGACAATAGTTTGAGAACCAAAAACGTATTTTATCTTGTAAAGTTACACTGATTGTTCTCACAATTTTTAAGAAAAAGCAATATGAAACCTCGTTTTAAATTTTTAATTATTTTTTCATGCAAATTGTGAGTGCTTCATTTCATAAGTTTTGATCTTTTTACCCTCTTTTATTCTTTTCGTAGTGGAAATGTGTCTCACGTTCTGCGTAATACTGCATCAGCTACTGTAAAGGTACGACTAAACTAACCAAAATATCATGCATCTATAAAAGAGTGTATTATGTCAATTGCCAACGGTGCTAAAAGAGTTGTAGTTGAGAAAGTTTTAGTTCGGGTGAATAATGGACTAGATCAAAATAGCAAAGTTTTGAGGGAGAGGGGCTGGGAGATAATGTTTTGTTGTAATGTGCGCGAATGATCTGTAGGACTTATGCTTCTGGAAAATGCTGCAGGTTGTAGATGCAGAATCTTATGTTGATGTGATGGAACATGCCGGTATTTTTGTTGATGTTGAGGTAATGGGAATTTTAATGGGGAGTTCACAAGTTTGTTTGCACTTTGCATGGTGCTGACTTATAAGGGGAAACTATGGCACTCACTGCATCATTTTGCAGCAACGCAAGAATTTTATAATGGAGCAGTCTAATGTTCTTGCGAGGAGTGTAAATGGTTTTCCTATTATGCAGACTGATTTACTTGATGAGGTAATTTCAAAATCTTTATCTCATTTTTTCAGTCTTTGGTTAGCCAGGATTAATACAATACATATTGCTTTTGGTTAGGTTGTAAATCTTGTTGAGGCACCTGCGCCAGTACTTGGAAAATTTAAGGACACTTTCCTAGAACTTCCAAAAGAACTACTGATGATGGTAATGTTTCAGTCAATCCGAGAACTTATTTCTTATAAAAATATGAATTATGTCTATGTTGATCTGGTAGCTTGTAAAACAAACTTTTCAACATTTCTTAGTGTATTGTTTGCATGAATACCTTGGAACTTCTATAAATAATACAGGTCATGCAGAAACACCAGAAATACTTTGCAGTGACTAATGAGAATGGGGATCTGTTGCCTTACTTCATTGCAGTAAGACATTATTTTGTCCTTCACCTCTTATAATGACCAGTTAATCTTGAGTGGCAATGGTTATTTTTTTATAGTTTTGTTACTGCATTGCTTTAAAACATTGATTTTGTAGTTGAGTCTATGTTAAGAACTTTAGCCTCTGCTCTTTTGGGACTGAGGAAGTATAATATTTATTTTATTGACAAAAAAAGTAATTTCACTTATAACTAAGTGAACAATAAAATGTTCACATAAAAATAACTATTGTGAACATTTTTAACAGAATTATCTTGTCAATGCTACACAATGCTAAACAAAATGGTACAATATGAAAAGTATGGATAGGTATAAGTTTAATTTGTTATGTTGGAATAGTAGACTTATAGCATTAGTTCACTTGTCAAATGCTTAACAACATTTTGGAGTAAAATTAAAAATACTTTTTGGATGGAAATAAACATATTTATGCAATATTAGAAAAACAATATGAAATATTGCAAAATGATCTAATATAAGATAATTGGATTACTAAAATGGTATGCAATTGATTTTTTTGGTTCAATATAACCTTTTCTATATGTGATCCATATTTTTAGGGTATGTTATAAGTTCATATACTTCTATTATGAATTATGTATATTTTTTGCCATTAGTTTCAATTTCTTTATTAGTTACCTTACATTGATAATAATAATATAATAGTAATAATTACAATAATTTGTTTATTTGAAATAAAGTATCTTGCGTTCTTTTATGGCCACGGTTTGGGTGATCATGATTATCAATGTCACCCGATGACATGGTCCCGAGGCCCTTACCCCGCTCTTAAAATTGATGGTTCCTGCCCTAACCCTCGGTAAACCCCTCAATGGCCTGACCCAAACCCATCCCCTTCAATTGAGGGTTCAATTAAAGATGGGGTTTACCAGGGGGTTAGAATGGCAGGAACTATCGATTTTATGAATGGGGCACTGTATGCGCTCCAATTGGGATGCATGGCATAGGATGACATGGGGTTCCAATGTCAAGGGGACCCCCTCTGCTCTTTTATTATATCTCAACCTAAGTTTAATTTTGAGATATGCCTCCCTACTTTTCAAGTAGGGGTAAGGTCTGCGTTTACACACTTTCCCGAGACCCTATTCTGAAGGATAATTTTGGGATTGTAGTTTTAGTTTTGAGATGAAATCAATCTTAGGAAGGTCATCTATATAAAACTTATATAAAAAATATCGCCATTGGCATATAAATACTTCATGATTAAATGTTAAAAATTTAGTAGAATAGCTGTAAATAATTTGGAAGAAACTAGGAGTGGAAATAAACTTGAAGTTTAAATTCCAACTCATTATAGCATGACCCTAAGTGGATAGGCGTCTTTTAGCCACCTTTGATGGAAAGGGGTAATTCATTTTGGGACGGAGGGAGTAAAATCCCTTGAATGGCTCTGCCTAAGTGGATAGGCGTCCTTTAGCCACCTATGATATTTCTCTAGCTAACATCGTCTAGGCCTTGATCGATTCCTGACTAATCTTGTCTGGTCGCTAGGCTCTAGATTCTATTCTACCGCATGGGGGTCATGTAAGGTTTTATAGAACATTGCTTTTTAGGCAGCCATTCTCGTTGTTACTCTCTCTGCCGTATTTGTATGTATTTATATGATACATGAACCATTTATTCGTCCAAGTAACTTCTTTATATGTGCATTTTCTTTAACCATTTCATTTGACATAAATTGTGTATCATACCTCTTTGGGATGTTTGGAGTATTTTATTTTTATATTTATAATTTCAAGGTTGCAAATGGTGCGATTAATGAAATGGCAGTGAGGAAAGGAAATGAAGCTGTACTCAGGTTAGTGCTTTCTTTTTCTTTTGCTTTTTTGGTTGTTTTTCTAAGTGTCTATCTAACTATGTATTGCTTAATTCAATTTGTTCCATTAGTGTTTATTTGAAAATTACCTTGGCTCCTTATAATTAATTTTTGGGTGTAACTTCTGTTGATGGTCTTTTTATCTGTCTAGAGCTCGGTTTGAAGATGCAAAGTTTTTCTACGAGTTGGATACGAGTAAAAAGTTTTCTGAATTCCGAACTCAACTAAAAGGGATACTTTTCCATGTAAGTTGAGTTATCTGATTTTTCATGTTTTGAAAAAACATATAGAATTTTATGCAAAAAAATGTTCAATTACCCTGAAGCCCTGAAGTATACAAAAACTGCGTTACTAGCCCTATACTTTACAACAACAATGTCTGACCAGTAAAATCCCAAAATCTCACATCCTGGGGTGTGTGTATCCTGTATACATAAATCTTACCTTTACTTGGAAAGTAGAGGCTTTTTCTAAGAGACTCGAGCTCAAAACACGGGAGCACAACGACACATGAAAGTAGCACGAACAAAGTAAGAGCACAAACAAAAACAAGCACACATGCAGAAACTACAAACTTAGGCACAAAAACACACATACAGAAACTACAAACTTAGGCACAAAAGCTCACATGCAGGAACTATAGACTCAGGCCCAAAGGGAAAATGGAGATTATTTAAGGTTGGCCAAAAAAGGAAACTAGGAATATAAAAGGGGATGGAGGAAGTGTATCATCTCCTACCCTGTTCACTTTTTGATATCATAGTTTGGAACGTGGATAACATTCTGATCTGGTGGAAGCAGGAAAAACTAGGAACAATGCTAGATAAGATGATGCGTGTTGAGCAAATGGTTGGTGAAGTTAGCTTGTCTCTGGATGTAAATGAAGAAACTCTCAAAGTTATCCAAGATGCAGCATCATTGGCCATGTCAGATCTCGCTACAGCAGTTGTTACTGAGTTCACTTCCCTCTCAGGGACAATGTCGCGTCACTATGCTCTTAGAGATGGCTATCCAGAGCAGGTAAGTGTGTTTTTCTTCAAAATTATCTCATTAGTCCTTTCGAAAGGTCTCATTAGTCATTTTTAAGAGTCACAGCAATTCTTTCAAAAAAGTCTCATTGGAACATAAGCAAACATATCAATCATTGTGACAAACAGAATCACTGTGTTTTGATAAATTCCTTGTTCCACTAAAAAACCTAATTTTAATCAACTAACCACAATTTCCAAATATTCTTCTTATTTTTATAGGTTGCAGAAGCGTTATTTGAGATCACACTTCCACGGTTTTCAGGAGATGTAACCCCGAAAACTGTTCCCGGGACAGTATTAGCAATTGCTGACAGGTGAGCCCACATCCTGCATAAAATTTCAATAAGAATTCTGGCATCTTTTAAAATTTCACTTTTTTGGTGAATTGTAAATATATCTTGAATTGTACAAGATAGGATGGATAAACCCTCCAGAGCATAATCATGGCATAAACATAACGGGTAGAAACAATAGTGAGCAAATGTCCAAAGACCACCGTGGTGATAGTCACCCAAATCTAAATTAACGTTATTTCTTGCCTTCCACACAGTGTAGAGTGTGCATTGAAAGCCCAGACTTGTTGCGTTTGAGATCATCTGTTCTCTTTGCAAAGAACACTGTCCACCCTTACCAAAGCGCTTGTCTCATGTCCTATGATCAACCAGTCTTGCACCGAAGTCCACACAACATTTGAGGCCGAGAAAGCAAAGTAGAGGTCATTTCCAGTTTCCTAGACTATCCCACACAAACCACAGAACCCGTTGATATCAAGAAACATCGAGCAATCTAAAGCGACCTGTGTACCCCTTAATGCAAGAGTAGTTCTTCCAAACCATCATCATCAAAGGCTTCTTAAGCTGTTTTAGCACTTCGTGACTTGATAAAGTCTTCATCTTTGCTTAAAGAAGGAGCATACTCCACTACTGAAACTCGCTAAGGGGAGAAAGGCGCACCCAGGTATTTGACTGGGAATCCCCTTTTCGGAAAGTTGACATGTCCCATGATGTATCCCTTTCCATTCCACGGGCTTCATCCAAGAAGATGTTAGACTCGAATAGGCTAACAGCAAGGCCGGAAACAGCCTGTAAACCTCTAAGGCATCTCACAAGATGACAATAATGTCCACGGAGAAGTAGTCATCCCTGGAAGTCTTACGCAAAATGCAGAGTAACTTTGTTTTATCACAGCGAGGGTGAAAGTTGAACCCGAAGTCCCGAAGGAAAGGGTCCTAGCCTTTAGCATCTGGGAAAAATACTCCACGCAAGTAATGAATAAAGAGGGAGACATATCCCCTTGCTTCAAGCCCTTGAAGTACCGATGCAGTCTACCATTAATATACAAAGAGGAGGTGGCGGTGATGGCCTGCATAATGCAATGCACAAAAAGATTCAAGAAGCCAAGTCCAAGAAGGTGAGATTCCAGAAAGCCCTAATTAACAGTGTCATAAGCCTAATGCACCTGGTGGGAGACTCTTTTCTAAATTAGCATCATACCAGCACTTGGGTTGAGATGTTATCCGTCTACAAATTTATGGAGTACTCAAACAATTCAATATACAAAGAACACAAGTGTCTTACTGTCTCAAGTTGCTAATGAATACTGGTGATGAATATAATAGCTATAATAATAATTAAACTAAAAAGTGAAGGTGAGTCGATGGAGTGGACAAGTTGAAGAGGATTGAAGAGCTCCTATTGCGATTGGCTTAGAGAGGCAAGTTGATGGAGTGGAGTGACAAACAGATCCAAGTAGATCTGACTCATCTGGGGATCTGACAATGTTCAGAACAGATTTGCCAAGGCTACAAGCAGATTAAACGACTATGCGATGCCAAAGTGACAACTACAGTGCCGATGGAAAATGTGGCGAGGCATCAGGCACAGAGCACCATACAGCCTAGGCAATGATATGGCAATTCCATAACAAATATGCAAGCCACACTGCCTTAACTTTATGCTAAGGACCGTTTCTGAAGAAAAACAGAGGGGTCTGAATGGGTGGCCTCCACGTCCACGCCGGGCCAAGAGCTGAGCATGGGCCTCTGTGCTAAGGACCTTTCCCCAGAGAAAAAACTGAGGGGTCGGAATGAGTGGCCTCACAATTTTCCCATGCAAGGCCTCGTAGAAATCCACATATATTGGCCACCTCAGCACCGGACAGTGTGACACTACCATCCTCGTTAAGAACACAAGAAATGTTCTTTGAGGTCTTCTTCACAATACCATGAAAGTATTTACTATTAGTGCTCTTTTCTGCCTCCATAACATGTTTGCATTGTGCTTTTGTTGGAAAAAGAACTTTTTCCGGATCACAAAGGAAGTTGATGGTCCTCCTTTTAGTTGCCACCAACTCGAGAAGCTCAGGATTCTTGGGGTCTTCCATAAGAATGGCTTGGATTTCCTTGAAGTCCAACTTAGCTCTTTTGCTTTTTGAGAAATGTGGTCATACTCCCTCTTATTAAGTTTCTTCCAAGGTTCTTTAAGAAACTTTTTCTTTAAGCAAAGAGTTAACTGGGCAGTTCCTTCCCCCTGTTGGTTCCAAACAGCCAGCACAACAGAGGAAGAAGAATTGTGCTCTAGTCACATATTTAAGAGTTTAAAATGCCTTGTGCCATGAGTTGCACTTGGAGCCATAAAGCAACATTTGGACAATTGTGAGACCAGGGCGCTATAGTAAAAAAGCTAGCATGGAAAGGGAAGTTAGAAGAACCCCAAGAGTCATTAACAATGAGATGATCCAATTTGACCCGCATAGTTGGCCCCGGTTTCAATTGAAAAACTACCCTATCAGATGGCACATCATCTAGTCCCAGTGTCATTCTTAAGTCCAAAAAGTCTTTAACTAGATATGCTGAGGGAGGAACACGGCTAATTCTCTCATTGACGGGCGCCACATAATTAAAGTTTCTCATGAAAGCCCATGGGCCAGGAAGGCCACTATTGATATACGCAAGAGCTTCCCAAATAAGACGTCTCTCCGCAACAGAGGACAAAGCATAAACCAAAGTAACAACAAAGTTAGCTTGGGAGACAAGGCACTTCCCCTGACAATGAATACATTGTTCACTAGCTTCTTTTTTGTGATGCTTTTAGGAGTAGTTGGTTCACTTGGTTGTTTATTAATCCACCTTTCATGTAGGGCTATAAACGGGTAATATCCGTGGCAGATATGGCATATCCAAATCCGAATCCGATTAAGTTTTGAGGTATCTGAATGCGTATTCGTATCGGACAGATATTTACATTTCTATCTCCGAATTCGTAACCTAGGGATAATGCTCAATTTCGGATATATCTGGATCCGATTATATATCCGAAACAGACCAAATATCTGAATCCGACCGAATGTCAATGTGTTCAAACCCATAAACAAAAATGTAAGATGGGGGTAGAGAGATTCGAACCCAACACCTCCAACCTTGAAATTCAAAGTTCTAGCCATATGTCGTGTTCTAATTTTTTTAACAAAACAATCTACATCTAATAGTAATGCTTTGTATTTCTTCTTTAAATAAACTTTGTATTCTTTATAATTATAGGCGTTCTTATGTTATGTCATAATATTTTATTTTATTTAAAATTTGTTCAAAAAACTTGGCAAGTTTTTTTAATACATAAATACGAATATTTTATACCAAGATATGGTTCGTTGACTTGAGTCAACCCGGTTTGATTGGTTGACGCTTGACCCAGTTGCTAGTTCCGTTCGACGTCCGATCTAGTTTTCAGAACAATGCCGAATATCCAAAAGTGTTAATAAAAAATTCAAATGATTATAAAAGGTTTGTGAAAGTGAATACTGAAATCAACAATATTGAACAACATCGAATACGTGAGAAAACTACTGTTTAAATAGTAAATACTTAACCAAAACAAATGATTCGAACAAAAATATAAGTTCATAATCAACCAAGTACTTTATGGAAGTAATGGTAAGACAGTAAGGTTAAGGACTTTGGTTGCGTTCCGTTTGCCTGATCTGATCTGAATTGTTTCTTTGAAGATCTGGTCTGATATGATTGCTGTTACAATTAAATTTGTTTATGATATGATCTGATCTGATTATAATTAGAATAAGTAATAAGCAGAAAAAATGAGTTGAACGGAATGCTGCCTTAGAGGGTAAGGTATATTTTTGGATATATGGGCCAAGTATAAATGTATAATGGGCTGAGTAGAGGATTATATTTATTTAAATAATGTTAATTCGGTATTAAGATAAATGGATATTTGGATAAACGGTTTCTAGACGGATGTATATTCGGATCGGGTTTTAAACGGATCGGATATACAATTACCAGATCTGTATCCTTTTAGTTATCGGATGTCCTAAATTGGATATGAATAATATCCATTTAAAACGGATGCGGATTATTCCTGTTTAAACTGATATGGATGCGGACGGTAATTGAATTTTTGGTTATCCATTGACAACCCTACTTTCATGCCATGCAATCAAGAGTCTGTTGGGATTACCCAACTTATATCCTAGCTATTCTTGTTATGATTATGTATCAATGTGATGATTGTAACCCTCATTTGTAGTTATGTTATCTTTTGCTCTTAACTTAGAAAGTTCCCAAAGTTCATCCTAACTCATACAGTGCATGTCAATATGTGATTGGTAATTTGGTAAATATAACGTCTTTTTTATTGTCTTCCCTTGTGTCAGGGTTCAATTTATTTAATCCCATACAATGTTAAACTGCAGGTTGGACAGCCTTGTTGGCTTGTTTGCTGCTGGTTGTCAACAAAGCTCCACTAATGATCCCTTTGGCTTGCGCAGGATTGCTTATGGTCTTGTATGTCTTGTAATCTCAAATAGTATGGTCAGTTTTGAATTTGTCAATAATTCTCATTTGTCTATTGTAGGTGCAACTTTTGGTTGAAACTGACAAAAAAGTGGATTTAAGACAATCTTTGCAATTTGCTGCTGCTGGTCAGCCTATAAAAGTACATGCGAGGACAGTTGATGATGTATGACCTTGCATTATCCTATCTTGGAGTTTCTAGAATCAGAAAAAAATTTAATTTTTTTTGATGCTCTATGATTTCTGTATTGCTCGAACTGAGGTCTTTTGGAAACAGTCCCTACTTTTAGGTAGGGATAAGCTCTGCCTACTCACACCCTCCCTAGACCCTACTTTTGTGGGATTCTACTGGGTTGTTTGATACCATATGCTGCGTAGGCACATTCAACATGCTCAGTCTTAGTCTTCCGTACATTGAATGTGCTTATGCGATATATGACTCCAAAAAAATGATAAAAAAGCCATGTTCGCGAGCTTCCAGCCACAGATTTGAGGTTGAGGATGCTGAGGTGGATGTGTAGTCTGTGTTGATGTTAAGTTGCGAGAAGTTAGACTAAGGTGGTTTGGGCACATTAAGAAAGGGGAGTGCAGAGGCCCGTGTTAGGAGATGCAATAGGCTTGTGGTAGAGAACATAGTGTGGGGTAGAGGTAGACATAAAGAGTTCGAAGAAGGTGATTTTACAGGACCTATGATTTCAGGATCCTATCGAGGATATGATCTTAGATAGGAATGCCTGTAGATCTAGGATTCGAGTAGTAGGGTAGACATGATCTTGATCGTACTTCGTTTGTGCTGCTGTGCTTTCTTTGGTTGTACTTTTGTGTCTAAGCCAGTGGTCTCATGGAAATAGCCTCTCTACTTCATAGAAGGGGTAAGGTCGTCATATACTCAGCCTCTAGACCCTGGATTGTACTGGGTTTGTTGTATGCTTCGTAAGCATGAAATTTTGTAGTCAAAATGGATGAACTTTGATAATCGGTTAAATAAAGATTGCATTACTTATTCATAAAAAAATGATTTAATTTGATTTGTCTTGTAAAATGTTTTCAAAAAATTATTTTATACTTCGTATCTGAAAGGGTTTCCCTTATTGACTTTTTGGGAAATTAATGGAGAGATATTTTGTGTTGACTTTCTAAAAATACCCTTGATGTGATGGGTAAAAGTAAGATGTGATGAATAGATTATTAGTAAAAAGGTATGATGTGATAGGTAGGATATGAAAAAGTAAGGGGTAAAAGTGGGTTTTTAATAGATAATGGAACATCTTTTGGGGCAACAAAAAAATGAAAGGGGAAGATCTTTTAGGGACGCAGGAAGTATTATTAATATGCAATGTATTTATTTGATTGATGATCAAAGTTTGTCACTTAAAAAAATCAAACTAGAGAAACAGACTAGGACTGAGAGATTATATTGCAATTTCACATGGTTGAGAAATAAACTTAACAAACTAAGATTTTATTTCAATGTGCCTCAGTCTGCAGGGAACTTGTATGTCGCAGTGAATACTTTTTAATGGTTTAGATGATCTATTTTCGCTTTTCAACTGTTCCTCGCTCTCTACACACCTGTTTTGTGCCTTGTGCACTGTCCCTTAACTGTGCACTTGTCACCATGTCTGAAGTTGATTTTGCCTGATGTATAGGTGCATCAGTTTGTGACCCGAAGATTAGAACAATATTTGGTATGTGGATCATTCACCTCATACAACTTCCACTTGCTCATGCTGAATGTATCTGATTATTAGTGTGTGCTTCTACATTTTGTGTGTGTGCATATAATTATATTGGAACAGGTTCCGGACTCTCAGTTTCAGACACATATTACATTTTCTTAATTGCAGATGGATAAAGGTATAGGCCCTGAAATAGTTAGATCTGTTCTTGTGGAGCGTGCAAACTGGCCTCATTTGGCAACCAAGTCTGCACAAAAAGTAAGTTGCATATACGTACATAGTATAGATATCATTCTGTCTTTCAAAAAAGGCGATTCAGTCAATGGGCTAAACACTTCCCACAAATTTGTAAAAGATAAAAATACCCCAACACAGCCAGCACTAGCAACTCAAAATGAATTTTTTGGGCCAACACTAATCACACGCTCTATGAGAGCATATTCCAAACACTCTTCATTTTTCTTAGTAAAGATTGTCAAAAACTCCTCATTGTTTTCGGCGAGTGTTGCTTTAATAATACCCTTTCAACCAACACCTATAGACCACTTTTTTTTTTTGAATAACAACGCCTATAGAAATCTGAATGCTCCTCATTGGGATCAGTTAATGTTTGCTGAATGCTCTTCATTGTTTTCGGTGAGAATGAGTTGAACTTTTTTTCAAATTGTGATGTGTTAAGTAAACTATGGGGTGCAGATAGACGCACCCTTATGGTCTATTTTGACAGAGGGTTAGGTGGGGAAGGGCTGGAAGGCAAAGGCGGGAATGCTTAGTCTATATTGTGATATAGACTTAGTCTAAGCCTTCGAACCCCCTACATCCAGACATTATCCGTAGTGAATTCCATTTCCTTCAGCATGATACTTATTTTATCTTTCTTGTTCGGAATGAACCACAGATGCAACACTTGTCAAAAGGTGAACTTGTGGCCAAGGTTGTGGAAGTATATTCTCGTCCAACGAGAATTGTGCGTGGCAAGGATGTGAATGCTGATGGGGAGGTATTTTATGCCCCACATGGCTTATTTGTCATGAATTATGGTTTTGTTATTGCATTTTGATTTTTCTTTGACTAAATAATAATCGATGTGCATTTTTTCCATAAATGCTGGATTTCTTTAATGACTCATGAACACTATATAAATCTTGAGATCTTGTGAGTCTTTATCAGAAAGGGTTATAGTTAAACTCATAAAGACTACCGGTGCCCCCCCCCCACCCGACTTATTTTGTCCATTGGTGGGGATGGAACTTTCCAAATAAAAATAAGATCAAACCTCATGATTTCTGTAAAAGAATGAGCTATGGACATTGGTTCACCATGCATGCATGGGTATTGTACTCATAGTTGTGAATGGCGCTCGCCATTAACGCTTATGGCGCCAAAGGCGCTGTGGCGAGGTGTTTCCGCCATTGCTCACTGTGGCGAAGAGAGGCGGTCACTTCTGTAGCCTGTGTTTCTGGCGAGAAGCGTGCGCCATCTGCGCTCTGCGTTTGGAGCGGCACAGAAGTCTTTTTTTGCGGCGATTTGGAGCAATAGGCGAGCGGGTCGACTCGGATAAAACCAGTGATGCTTAGGATCGCTAGACCTAAACGATCCGACCTTGGGAAAATACAGCAGGTTGGGTCGGGCCGCAAGATCTGGTCCTCCGTAGGTGTCGTTTGCTCTCCTCTCTTTTTTTTCTCTTTTTTATGTAGTATTTTTTAAAATTGGATATTTCTTTTTTTTCCTTGTTTTTTTAAAATTGCTTTGTAACGTGTGGGAGTGGGTTTCATTTTTTGATTTTCTGATATGTTTGAATTTCCAGTCTCCCTAACTTTCTTCTCCTTTTTTCCTTCCTTTTTTTCTTTTGTTTCCTTTTTTATTTAAATTTACTTAATAACATGTAACTTCCTTTTTAATTCATGTTTATTATTATTATTATTGTTGTTGTTGTTGTTGTTATTATTATTATTATTATTATATGTTCTCCATTTGACCGCCCGCTTTTTGCCACGCCTCTCGCCATTAAAAAGGTCCTCTCGCCCGCCCCTCGCCACTCGCCACTCGCCATTAAGAACTATGATTGTACTACATCTGCTACACTGACATTATTCCATTCTTTTTTTGTGCTAATTCTATGTTTAGGTGGACGAAACATCTTTTGAAACAAATGAAGAACATCTCCTATGGAACACTTTCTTGTCATTAAGAAGCATTATTCATCCTGGTATTGTGCAAGATATACTCTAATTAATGTCTATTTAATGTCTTAATCTGACTATTTCTTTAAAACAAAGTATTGCGACGGTCTTTGTGGATGTTAAAACAATTTGATTTCTGCTCGGTTCTTAAAATGTCAGAGTGAAGAGAGTAATGTTGTAGTTTAATGGAGTGCTTGGTGTAATACTGCATGGCCTTACATCATATGCCCTAAGTTACTACTCATCAGTTCAATTTATTTTCTTATTATTATTTTATGATCAAAGAGCTGTGGCACTTCTTATTTTGTATAGCTTTTGATTTACTTTGTAAATATTTATGTACTGTTTGGTAATATGAGATTAATTGTTTCAAAAATGAATTAAAAATATCTTCAATTTTGTCTAGTTGTACGAGTAAGACACATAAAATATGATGAATAGAGTAATGGATACTGCCAAACAGAGTTGTGTTTCATTTTGTTTTCCCAAAAAACATGTATGGCTCAAAAAATGAGAATAAGTTTTTATGTAAATAGAAAAGCTTTTGAACAAGCTAAAGTTCTAGTAGTTACAACTTCCTTCATTCAAAAAAAGAGTCCAATTATTTGGGCACATTTTTAAAATGTGAAAAGTTTGTTTGGAATTTATGCAGAGGAGAGAGAGAGAGAATCTGAGCAAAATAAAACTTTTCCAATATACAAACTGGCACGTATTTTTGGGACACATAAAAAGAAAAACATGCAGGTCTGTTTGGGACAGAGGGAGTTTATTAGTTATTTTGTTAGCACTTGACTTTATTACCACCGTGGCCTCGAATTAGTTAGTAGCATCTTTGTTGTTTTAAAACATGTATGAGAGTTTGAGTTTATTTGTTAATGTTTGCTCTTGAGCAGATATGGAAGTGGATCAATTTTTTGAAGCATCTCTCAAACTCGTAGAACCCCTTGACATTTTCTTCAATCACGTATTTGTAATGGTGGTATGTTTTTATTTCCTGAACTCTTTGTTATGCCTATAAAAAAATTTCTGTGGTGACTTCATGTTGTGCGTTGTGGAATTTTACCCATGACTACTCTCTAACATCATCATTAGCTCATCAATGACATTATCATCTTCACTAATACAGACACACGTGTGCGTATTATAGCTCACTTATATAATTATCTAATCAAGAGCTTAATTGGACATATTCACTTCTTCACATGGTCTGATAATCTATTATCTGGCAAACTTGCACTTCAGTATCATCAACGTTCTCCCTGATGTTTGAAGCTCTCTTTGTAATCTGCCAAACAAGATGAACCAGGGCACCCCTTGTTTCTGGGTCCTTGAGGATTAGTAAGAAAGCTTTCAATCACCCACTTTGGACTCTTCCATAGTTGGACCTCTTTGCCTAGTTCAATCAATATTATCATCTAGGCGATAACAATGCTTTTGAACAACAAGATCGGTAAGTGATACTCGTAGTTCTTATAAATTTTGATGATATAATTTTGATTTTCTTGAAGGGCGTTCTTCAAACCAAGAACTTGTATGCTCTTTTAAGAATTCAATATCTCCTCTTGAGTAGGGTGCGTACAAGATAACTTGTTAATGAATTGGAGTTGTCACCTTGTTGAGTTTATGAAATTCTTTTTACGAAATGCATATTTTCAAAAAAAAAAAGTTCAATATAATTGACGCAAATGGCAATATACACAAACATCGGGACCAGGCCAATGCCTTATACACAAATGACATTCCAAGTCATTATAATGTTAATTTTTCTATGGCGAATATTAAGCAAACAGATTCAGATGTGTCCAAATTACATGGCCATGGAAGACAATGAGATCTCTTCTACAAGAGGGTACTGTATAGTGCAGTAACAAAGTTAAGCCTAAGGTGTCGGTCGATTGAAAGTATGTCAATGTGATAAAAAAATATAAAAAAAAGGTGTAAAATAAAAGACACCGTGATATCAGTTTAAGAATGGGATTACAACCCTTTCCAAAGTTGTGGGTCATGAGAGAACGAAACATATTGAAGGTGTTGATTGTCACATCTTTCAAGAAAAATGATTAATGGCTTTATTTCTACACAGTTTGTAAATTCTGCTAATGAGTTGGCTGACACATCAAGCCTCTTAATCATACATCAGATCTTTTGAAAACCGAAGGAAGATGGCATTAAAAACTGTAGCTAATACTCTGTAATCCGTATCACTACATTAGGTTTATGGAGTGGATTTAGTGGACTTTAAGGGGATCAGGTTATATATTTCATATTTTATTTGATCAAAAAGTCAATATTAAACTGGGGTGAGGTTAGTGTTTAACCGGGTGTGGCTATCACTACCCTATAAGAGTGTGCTTATTCAACGCATGATACCTTGTTTGTTTACTGTGGTCCATTTTCTCAAAGTTTATGCTTTTTCAACTTTTAAAAATGATTACATTAGTGTGAAATGTATTAATCTTGATCCTGCATATTGCAGGAAGACGAAAGAATCAGAAACAATAGGCTTGTCATGCTCAAGAAGATTGCATGCCTACCACTCGGAATTGTAGACCTGTCTGTCTTACCCGGATTTTGATTGCTTAATAAACCCTAAATGGTGCATGAAGGGACCATGCTACAGTCACACCACGGATGACACCGCCACAAAAAATGATTGTCTCTACATTTCACAAGGTTCAAGTAGAGCATTTTCCTACGTGAAATTAGCAGACATTTTTCATGGAGAAAATTGTTCTCCTTAAAAGCTACGTGAAGCCATTGGTATTTACACAGTTTTGTGTCCATGGGTTACATCCCTTTGTTCTCTTTAACAGTTTAACTTGTTCATGGTTACTATTTAAAAATAGAGAGTTGTATATTGGCACATTTCAATTCTGTGTGTTCTGGTTGAGTTGTTTGACAAACCAACGAGATTTGGGTTAGTTCAGGTTCTGCTTTTGAGCTGGTATCAAAATTAGAACTAGGATTGCTATGTTGAAGAACCTGATCCGAAATCAAAATCTGTTGGTGTGAACGGATGTTAATCAACTCGGACGTGCCATTACCACATCCGTATCTGTTTATTTTTATCGGATATTGATAGATACAGATCTTGATGGAGGCTAAAAATAAAAATTGTATCCGCATATATAAGATATATCTGTATCTGCTCCAAAATTTCAAAGTCAAGTTAAACTATATACGTAGTATATATAAATACTTTTCATATATTCATTCAATTATAATTTCTTATATAGTACGGAGTAGTATTTTTCTTTTTTCTGCAATGTGTACTATCCTACAAAAGACCCCATACAATATTACATGCTACACATACACATGTATTTGTGTGTCTACACATATATTTTAAATATAAAGATGTCTCATGCTTTAAGTCATTAATAGAAAGATAAAAGATAAAACAAAAATTGGGAAAACATATATATAATAGATCGAATACACAAATAAATGGTTTCGCAAATAGATGTATATGCGGAGCATGTTATAAATGAATCAGATGTATGATTATCAAATTCTTATCCGTTTATCAATTGGATGTCTTTAATCAGATATGGATAAGAATCGTTTAAAATGGATGTGGAGAATTTGCATGTAAACATATATGGATGTGGATGGTAAAGATAAAAGATGTCTCATGCTTTAAGTCATTAATAGAAAGATAAAAGATAAAACAAAAATTGGGAAAACTTATATATAATAGATCGAATACACAAATAAATGGTTTCGCAAATAGATGTATATGCGGAGCATGTTATAAATGAATCAGATGTATGATTATCAAATTCTTATCCGTTTATCAATTGGATGTCTTTAATCAGATATGGATAAGAATCGTTTAAAATGGATGTGGAGAATTTGCATATAAACATATATGGATGTGGATGGTAATTGAAATTTTTGTTATTCATTCACCCCTAAAATTTAGAATTAGACCATGTTCACCCCTAGCACCAATATGTTGAATACATCAAATTTATTTGGCTTTTTTTATTGAGAAAACCACAACTAAAAAAATTGGGGTGTATTAGCATCTTCTTAATCCATCTTAAGCTTGTCACCTATCTGCTCCGCCGATTTTTTCCTTCGTGCTCCTTCAGTTTATCTCTTTCGTTTTCAACCTTAGAGCATACATGGATAGGTAATCAAAAACAAAAATTGAATCAATGATTATCTACTAAAAAAGGGGGAAATACATATCAAAAATCAATTCATTTTGTGAATCACGATGCAGTTAAGGAGAATATCTGAGGTTGCAAAAAACAATGTAGCTTGAATGCAAAACTCAAGATGCAGCGAAGGAGAAGATCCATAGATTCATACCTTGAAATTGCAGATCTGTAGTTGGAAAAAGAAAATCTCCATAGCCGCAAAGGAG